>CM053334.1:10607565-10997565 GCA_028583605.1 Dastarcus helophoroides
TTTTCTAAATAAAACCAAGACGAATTGAAAATTCAATTGTTTTCTCAGCGTAATAATATTAGACATTAAATTGTGCACTACTTTGCCCATATTTAAGCTTTTTGTATTTCCAATAGTTCACGAAATCCCTATAATGGAAATCAAATTTGGTTTAATTTAATTTGGTATAAATGACATTAAATTAACATCGGGGGTCTATAGAGATGTCTATAAACGGCGGTTGCGATGTTCGTATGATAGTGATCAAGATAGGCGTAAAGACGGTCGCCTTTCTTTTTCATTAGTAAATGTGCCAGGTACCGATTTTATGCGGGAGAGTACAGCCCTTGGTGTGTGGTAATACCTTCTCAATCAAGGGGATTGAGACCTTAAGGAGGTATGTATATACAACGTTTTCTTTTGTAGAGGTTTGTCCCCTGGTAGCTATAAAAGAACTGCTTATATCTCATCTCCTTTGCTACTATCCCTTCACTCTCTTCACTCATCGATTGTTAACGCGCGCGTTAACAATGATCTTAGTGCCACAAGGATGTATGGGTGAGTTTTATATTTGCCACATTTCCTTACTTTTTGATTTATTTAACACTCAATATTGATGTGCAGGTATTATATCTTTAAAATTAGACATGCAGCTTTTTAATTTACCAATTTTGGAAGGGGTCAAATTCCGCCATTAAAATAAAAAATAATTATAATATTCATGTTATGGGTAAACTAAAATATTCCCTCTTAAATTTTTGTTTTATTTTTCAAACAAAGGTCTTCCTCATTAGTTAATGTGCCAGGTATTGCTTTTATGCGGGCGAGTACAGCCCTTGGTATGCGGTAATACCTTCTCAATAAAGAGGGTAGGGACCTTTAAGAGGTATGAATAGACAACGTTTTCTTTTGTAGAGGTTTGTCGCCTGGTGGCTATAAAAGAACTGCTTACATCTCATCTTCTTTGCTACTATCCCTTCACTGTCTTTACTTTCTTTACTATTTTCACTCTCTTTACTCTCTTAACTCATTGATTGTTAACGCAGCCGTAAACAATGATCGTAGTGCCACGAGGATGTATTGGTATGTTTTATATTTCAAATATTTAAAACAAAGGTCATTTAGTAACAATATATTTGTTTAATTTTATTACCCTTATACATATGTATAATTCTATAAAAAGACCAATTACTTACGCATATGAAATCTGTAATATATTTCCCCAAAAGCGCTTCAATATTTCTCTGATGAACAATGCAATGTATGGAAAATCAGTGGAGAATCATACGTACTAGTCTAGATTTATAGAAAAATATGAATGAATCTAAATAAAATGAAACATTTCTTTATAAATAATATATATTTTGATTTCTATCTCTATGAAACTCTGGTCATCATCTTGACTTTTGGGTTTTGTCGTCTGCTTTTCAAATCTATTGTTTACAATTACTTTTTGATTTTAGTATTTAGTTAGACTAGTTCTTGTTCATCGTTCTTAGTAAGTGCAAATTTTGTCACCTCGAAATGTGGCTGTCTGCGTGTTGGACAGGTACCGCTTTTGTTTGGGAGAATACAGCCCTTGGTGTGTGGTAATACCTTTTTAATAAAGAAGGTAGGGACCTTTTAGAGGTATGTATATTTAACGTTTTTTTTGTAGATCGTAGTACCACGAGGATGTATTGGTAAGTTTTCTATTTTTATATTTGCAATATTTCTTTAGTTTTTAATTTATTTAGCACTAAATTTTGTTTCGCAGATATTAGTTTGTCTATAATTATGCATGCAGCTGGTTAATTTACCAATTTCGAAAAGAGTCGAATTCCGCCATTAAAATATAATAATAATTATAATATTAATGTAATGGGTAAACTGAAATATTCGCTCTAAAATTTTTTTAGAAGTTTTTGTTTCATTTTTCAAAAAAAGGTCATTTAGTAACAATGGATAAATAAAATTAATTAACATAATGTTTTCGACCAATGAGTCTTCCATGAAGAATAATATACTCTATTAACGATAAATACAGCAAGAGATATAACGCTTCTATAAATATCTGCTAAAAAGCGAAACCAGGTCCGGTCAGTAGCAAATATTTATTGAAACATTCTAAAATTCTTATATCTCTCGTTGCATTTATCGTTACTAATTTATTAGTTACTATATCAATGACATTTAATTAACATCAGGGGTCTATAAACGGCGGTCGAGGTTTTCGTATAATAGTGATCAAGATAGGCGTAAGAGCGGATCAACTTTTTTTCTCATTAGTAATGTGCCAAGTACCGCTTTTATGCGGGAGAGTACAGCCCTTGGTGTGTGGTAATACCTTCTCAATATAAGGGGGATACGGGACCTTTAAGAGGTATGTATATACAACATTTTTTGTAGAGGTTTGTCGCCTGGTTACTATAAAAGAACAGCTTACATCTCATCTCTTTTGATGCTATAACTTCACTTACTCTACTCTCTTCACTCTCTTCACCCATCGATTGATAACGCCCGCATAAACAATGAGCGTAGTGCCACGAGGATATATTGGTAAGTTTTCTATTTTTGTATTTAAAATATTTCTTTATTTTTTAATTAATTTACCACTAAATTTTGATTTGCAGGTATTTTTTCTGATAATTACGCATGCAGCTGTTTAATTTACCAATTCGTGTTCGTATGAAAATGATCGAGATGGGCATGAGAGCGGTCGAGTTTTTTCCTCATTGCAAGGTACCGATTTTATGCGGAAGAGTACAGCCCTTGGTGTGCGGTAATACCTTCTTAATAAAGGGGGTAGAAACCTTTAAGAGGTATGTATATACAACATTTTTTTGTAGAGCTTTGTCGCCTGGTAGCTATAATAGAACGGCTTACATCGCATCTCTTTTGATGCTATAACTTCACTTACTCTACTCTCTTCACTCTCTTCACCCATTGATTGATGCCGCCCGCATAAACAATGATCGTAGTGCCACGAGAATATATTGGTAAGTTTTCTATTTTTGTAATTAAAATATTTCTTTATTTTTTAATTAATTTAACACTAAATTTTGATTTGCGGGTATTATTTTCTGATAACTACGCATGCAGCTGTTTAATTTACTAATTCGTGTTCGTATGAAAGTGATTGAGATGGGCATAAGAACGGTCGAGTTTTTTCCTCATTAGTAAATGTGCCAGGTACCGATTTTATGCGGGAGAGTACAGCCCTTGGTGTGCGGTAATACCTTCTTAATAAAGGGAGTAGGAACCTTTAAGAGGTATGTATAGGCAACGTTCTTGTGTGGAGGTTTGTTGCCTGGTGGCTATAAAAGAATTGATTATATCTCATTCCCTTTGCTACTATCCCTTTACTCTCTTCACTCATTGAATGTTAAGGCGTGCGTAAACATTGTGAAAATCTTATATCTGTAAAAGTCTTATATCTGTGTTGTATTTATCGTTAATAGTTTATTAGTTACTAAATCAATGACATTAAATTAACATCAGACGTCTATACTGATGTCTATAAACCATATTTCATACGAATAATACTTGTGACGTAATGGTAATTTCAGGGCGGCCCAAGTATAAGTTCAATCTTCCTTCATCGTTGTTTAATGTAGAACTACTCGTTGACAGTTACTGGCAAGAGGGGGATTATAAATGAGGCTTTTTCCAGACACGCGAGAAAGTATGTAGCTGATAACCTGTCATGTTTCACTATATGGGCAATGCAATAATTTTATAGGAACCCATTTACAAAGCTGTCTCTTTTGTCGCCGACGAGCAAAGTGGGAAAAGAAAACAGCGAAGATGTGTGCACGTATCGAGTTTTAGCCTTGAAATTCAATTCCGGGCGCAATTTGCCGCCAAATAAAACACACACGTTCTTGTATTTACAAGATATTGAATGGGAATCCTTCTGCTGCTAGATATAAAAATATAGAAGTGTGTTTTCGTTTCGAAATTTTTAACATGAACGTGAACTCAGTTCTCAATAACTAAAATATGACTGAACGTCGTAGGAGGCTGTCGGAGGACTCTTTGTAATCCTTCAGAGGTTAAAATGGTTTTATACATCTTATACATTACAGTTTGTAACCTTTATTATCATTTATCGAACTGTTAATTAGAATCAACCATCTGGATCAGTTCTTAGTTTGTTGTTGTTATCTAATAATGATTGCATTTACATATTGTTTTAAATGACTTCTCAAAATATGTGTTCCCCCCTATGACCTTTTTTCTAGGTGCGCAACTGGGGGCACCAACGAAAGCTGATTAAACGGAGCCAAGTAGTTTGCTGGTGCCACTGTCTACTTCCCCTGGACTGAGAAACTACCAAATTATACCACGATTGATGAGAAGTTGCCCCAGACTTAAATTCAAAAGTGATCTTTCCATTACACTATACGAACTTACTTTAGAGCAATTATTCCCGCCTTAGCTCTAACATGTCTTTTCTTGTTAACTTGCCCTTCGATACGTAGACATATAATCAACTTATGGGATGTGCCAAGAAAATTATTGATTAATATGTCACTTTTGCCCAAGTTAAACATTCGAATATTCCAACAATTTTTTTCAACCTGACAACAGATTAACTAAGACCTAACTATGGGTATTAACGAGGGGCTTCCAATAGGAGGAAAACAAATTTGCTCAAAGTACCTGCGGGCGGGCAAGTAAATACGAGGCATTTAGAGAAATACTTGAAGCGCAGTTTGTTGGATACGTAGAAAATGAAATAGCTTACGTTCTAATCCCTGCACTTTGTACAAAGCTTTAAATTAAACATGGTTAAATAAGCGCTGTCTTGTGTGGAGCTGCAATATAACCAGTGATTTATGTTTAGAATGGAAAAGCGTATGCATATTCCGTTCTCAGATATGAAAAGGGGCGAGTTGCATTTCATTTGTTTGTGTATACATTTTGTACGTATATTAGTTCAGTTATAAAAAAAAATCCGATAGGGAAATGTCTAATCCTCTTGGGGGAATTCCAAACACGTTTTAGATTACTAATTTGGCCGACCGCAGTATTGTAAGGCAAAAACCTTCCTTACTGTTGGGATATTATGCAGTTTGCTTTAAATTGCAACTAAAAAGCCTGAACGCAAAATACTCGAAGCGAATAAATGTTAGAATCTAGAGCAATCATGGATTTTTTTTCACGAAAAATCATTTTCGTGATGTGTAACCTAAAAAAAATAGAATCACTTACCTATGGTGGTAATGAGGGTAAGCGAATACAAAAACGACGAACTGAAACTCCATCGATGCAAATGCTGATAATACACAACACTCTCCCCGTTAAATTTCACCCGGGACTTCCTCAAGGCATCAAACAAGGAATCCTGAAATTTCATCACTTCGTCAGCAGCCAACTTTGTCCAGTTCTCCTTATACAAAATATTCAAATTCTCCGTTATACTCCACAAACTTTCCACAGTTCGCGATCGCAATTCCCCTCCCAAACCACCCTCACTACTAGGACCTGCCTTCGAGGCCGCCACCGCCGTATCCTGATGTACACCACCTTCCAAAGCCATGAAGACGAAAGCACCCAAAATCGTGTAACCGAGCACGACGAAGCAAACGCCCAAGGTGGCGATTAACGAAGTGGTTTTGGTACCCGGGCAGGTGTAGCAGCAACAGAAGAAGGATTCTTTGGGGTAGGTGTCTCTGTGTTCGTAGCAGCAGTTTTTCGCGGACGGACTGCCTGGTGGTGATATTCTGCGTACGAAGGGGGAATTGGGGGCGTAGCCGCTGTAAACTGGTATCGTCGGGGACGATCTGGGGTCCCGAATCATCTTGGGTTTGGTTTAGGTTATGTTGTAGCTTTTCTTCGAGTCATATTGGCTTCCTGTAACAAAACAAACATTACTGTCTGCTTGAAATCACACCATCTAAGAGAAAACTTATACTTATTTTAACTTATTAACTTATTAACTTATTACTTATTAACTTAACTTATACTTATTTTAACTTTCCATAAAACATTCGACATTTTTTTAAATTCCGACTCTTTTTAAGAATTATGATTTTTGAATATTTTAATTTTATTTGAAAATGTCGACCTTTTGTTAAAACTTCTACTTTTTTTTGTTTTTGAAAATTTTGGCTTCAAAATATTCTAAAAATTTTAACGTTTTTGGAAAATTTCAACTGGATTTAGTTTTTTTCTGAAAATTTTGAAGTTTTCGAAATTTGGCTATTTTTGAAAATTTCAACTTTGTTTTGAAAAATTTACCTTTCCATAAAAAATCGACATTTATAAAAATTCAGACTTTTTTTTAAAAAAAAATTTGGACTTTTCTGAAAATTTTTATTTTTTTTTCTCTAAAAAATTTTTTCTTTTTACAAAGTCTTCACATTTATGTAAATTTGGCTCTTATTTGAAAAATTCTACTTCTTTGAAAATATAAATTTCTTGGAAAACTTGTAAATTTTCAGAATTTCGACTTTTTTGAAATTTTTAGACTTTTTCAAAATCTCAATTGTTTTTTGAAAATTTCGCCTTTTTTCAAATTCTCAATATTATTAAAAATGCCATCCTTTTAAAATATCTTTCAAAATATCAACTTTTTTGAAAATCTCGACATTTTTTGATAATTTTAACTTTCTATGGAAATTTTGATATTTTTTAAAAAGCGAATTTAGTTTCGAAAATTTTGATCTTATTTGGATATTTTAACTATCTATTAAAATTTCTTATTTTTCTAATTCACGAAATTTTTTAAAATGTCGACTGAAAATTATGAATTTTTTTCGAAATTTGTCTTTCCTTGAAAATTTTACCTGTCTTTTGGAAATTTTACCTTTTTATAAAATAATCGGCATTTATCAAAATTCCGACTTTTTTTTCAAAATTTCGACGTTTTTGAAAATTTAGATTTTTGCTTTTTTTTTCTCAAAAATGTCTACTTTTCTTAAAGTCACTAAATTTATGTAAATTTGACTCTTATTTTGAAGATTTCTACTTTTAGGAAAATAGAAATTTTTTTGAAAACTCGAAAATTTCAAAATTTCGACATTTTTAGCCTTTTTCAAAATATTGAATTTTCTCTTAAAAATTTCGCTTTTTTTCAAATTCTCAAAATTATTAAAAATAAGAACATTTCCAAAATTTAAAATACTTTTCAAAATATCGACTTTCTTTGAAAATCTTGACTTTTTTGAAAATCTTCACTTTTTTTGAAAATTTTGACTTTCTATGAAAATTTTGATATTTTGCAACTGCATATTAAAATTTACCATTTTTTTAATTTACAAAATATTTGAATATCTTTGAAAATTATGAATTTTTTTCAAAATTTGCCGTTTTATGAGGATTTTAACTCTTTTCGAAATTTTAACTTCCCATAAAAAATTCGACATTTATCAAAATTCATTTTTGTCGAAAATTACAACTTTTTTTGGATATTTTAATTTGCTATAAAAATATCGACTTTTTTCAAAATTTGAAATTTTTTAGAAGTTTTCGTCTTTTTTCAAATTCTCGAAATTATTAAAAATGTCGACTTTTTCAGAGTTTTAAATTTTGTTGAAAATATTGACTTTTTGAAAATCCTAGTTATTTTTTGAAAATTTTCTATGAAAATTTCGAAATTTTAAAATTCCGATTTTTTTCCGAAAATTATAACTTCTTTGGTATTTTAACTGTTTATTAAAATTTCCCACTTTTCCAATTCTAGAAATTTTTAAAAATGTCGACTAAAGATTTTGATTTTTTTAAAATAATGACTCTTTTAAAATTTCAACTTTCTTTTGGAAATTTTAATTTTCCATAAGAAATTCGACGTTTATCAAAATTCCGACTTTTTTTGTTGAAAATTTTGACTTTCTATGGAAATTTTGATATTTTGCAACTGCATATTAAAATTTACCATTTTTTTAATTTACAAAATATTTGAATATCTTTGAAAATTATGAATTTTTTTCAAAATTTGCCTTTTTATGAGGATTTTAACTCTTTTCGAAATTTTAACTTCCCATAAAAAATTCGACATTTATCAAAATTCATTTTTTTCGAAAATTACAACTTTTTTTGAATATTTTAATTTGCTATAAAAATATCGACTTTTTTCAAAATTTGAAATTTTTTAGAAGTTTTCGTCTTTTTTCAAATTCTCGAAATTATTAAAAATGTCGACTCTTTCAGAGTTTTAAATTTTGTTGAAAATATTAACTTTTTGAAAATCCTAGTTATTTTTTGAAAATTTTCTATGAAAATTTCGAAATTTCTTAAAATTCCGATTTTTTTCCGAAAATTATAACTTCTTTGGTATTTTAACTGTTTATTAAAATTTCCCACTTTTCCAATTCTAGAAATTTTTAAAAATGTCGACTAAAGATTTTGATTTTTTTAAAATAATGACTTTTTTAAAATTTCAACTTTCTTTTGTAAATTTTAATTTTCCATAAGAAATTCGACGTTTATCAAAATTCGGACTTTTTTTTTGAAAATTACGACTATTTGAATTTTCTATAAAAATGTCGACCTTTTTTCAAAAATTCAAATTTTTTTTGAAATTTTTGTCCTTTTAAATTGTCGAAATTATTAAAAATGTCGACTTTTTCAAAATTTTAAATTTTGTTGAAAATATTGACTTTTTATTGAAAACCTTGACTTTTTATTGGAAACCTTGACTTTTTTTTGTTGAAAATCTTGACTTTTTTCAAAATTTTAACTTTCTATGAAAATTTTGACATTTTTCAAAATTGAAATACAAATCTTGCCTTCTGAAACCAACAAAGGTTGCTCTACCCCGTTTCGACAGCCAAGTTATCAATGTATGTCTCTGAAGATGATAGCTTGGCTGTCGAAACGCGTTAGAGCAACCTTTGTTGTCTTTTTTAACCTTTCTTGGTTTCAGGGGACAAGTTTTGTATTTCAATTTTTGAAGATAACCAAGGACCAGTCCGTTCAACCAAAATTTTTCAAAATACCGACTTTTTTTTCAAAATTATGTGGTCGCATTCATATTTCTATTGAAAACAAAAGAAAAACGTTGTTACCGTAACTTTGGGATTCGTAAAATGCGTATGACATATTATGGCGGGTATAATCCATATAATCTCTACAATGTATTTTTAAATTCTTGATTCAAAACATCGACTTTTTCATCGCAATTTCTAAAAAGTTTGTATTATTGCGTTTTTTGTCAATTTTTTTCTCTAAGTTCATTTCTAACCATCATTTTCATTAAAATTATCATTTTAAACTCAAATTTTTGAGTCAGAGATTTTAATTCTATTTTGAAGTCTCGGTCCTAATCCCCAAATTTTATTATTCAGTTAATTGGCTTTTTCTTCGCCAATAAACTGAATAAAAAAATATGAATACTTCGCAAATAAATTACAGAGAATACCCCAAATTTTAATTTAAATTTCTAAATTTTGAGTTTAAGCTTCAAAATCTACTATATATTTTTAGGTTTTTTTCCACTTTTTTCGGTAATTTTGCTGCACAAAACAAGGGCTTTGAAACAACAAGAACAGAGTGGATACAATATATGCTTAGAGGAAGAAAAATTAAAGCAAACTTAAGAGGAGACTAAGCAAGGGTAACTGCAGTTAAGGGTGGTCCTGAAGGAGGAGTATTATAGCCCCTACTTTGGTTTATTGTTGTGGACGATCTTCTTCTAAAGTTGCACAACTCAAGCTTTAAAACGCAGATGCAGATGACATTGTCGTCACTGTAAGGGGAAAGCATGGCAAAGTTATATCAAACCTGATGCTCTAAATATCATCAACAATTGGTGCTGAAAGGACGGTCTAAGAGTCAACCCAATTAAAACAATTGTTATTTCAACCACTAAAAGAAAAAAGTTCTCTTTAATAGTTCCCATTATGAAAGAAGAACAAATTGACTTCTTAAGTGAGACAAAATACCTAAGATTAATGCTAGACCAGAAACTTACTTGGAACACACAGCTGACGAAGGTGTAACCATGCAACAGTGGTAAACTGGAATTGAACTCTCTAGACAAACCTGGGGACTGAACCCCAAAATGATTTACTGGTTAAGACCAGGTAAGCCTGACAGTTATGAGACCAATGGTTAGCTACGTCTCGATAGTTTGTAAACAATTTAATGAATAATATTGAACAAAAGCAAAAATGATTTTAAATAAAGCATGATTATCAGTCGAGTTATGAAAAGTTAAAATGTAGAAGTCAAAATTTTGGCTAATTAAAATTCTAAAACAAAGGTCAGTCATTTTGTAAAAAATGTCAACATTTTTGATTGGAAATTTTCAAAAAAAAATTGAAATTTTCTAGAAATATTGAGCTTTTTCAAAAAGTAGTACTTTAAAAATGAATTTCGATATTTTGAAAAAAAAGTCGTTTTCAAAAAATTTCAAAATTTTTAAAATTATCGAAATTTACAGAAGAATTCGAAATTTTGTAAAATAGTCAATAATTTCTCAAAATGTCAACATTCTAAAAAATTATCAAAATTACAATAAAACTTGATATTTTTAAATGAAGTCGAAATTTAAAATAGGACGAAATTTTCAAAAAGAAAAATCGAAAATTCGCAAAAAACCCCAAATTTCGAAAAATAGTTACAATTAAAAAAACAGTTAACATTTGAAAGATGGGTGACATTTAAAAAAAACAACACCAAAACAGAGAATAGAAAAATTTTGACAAAGTATCTAAAATTTTGAAATTAGAAGAAGAAAACGAAAACACAGCACCAGATAAACTTGCAAAAGGACAAGACTTAGCATGTCTTGGAATTACAGGAAAAATAAAAACCTGTCCAAGTGCAGCTCTGAAAGTCATCATGAATTTCCCTCCTTTACATTTACAGGTAAAGAAGGACATAATTCTGGAGGCAATGATAAAACGTTGCATATTTTAATGATGTAAGTTATCAATTATATTCAATTTATTTAGTTATTTATCGGGGGTCGAGGTTTGTATGATAGTGATCGAGATCAGTCGACTTTCTTCCTCATTAATATGCCAGGTACTGCTTTGATGCGGGAGAGTACAGCCCTTGGTGTGCGGCAATATCTTTACAATAAAAGAAATAGTGATCTTTAAGAGGTATGTACAGGGTCTTCATTAATGTTCGAGTCCCACGTGACCGCATCGCTTCTCTGTCCTAGTGATTTTAATTTCTATAGGTTTGGTGCGAGAATATGACAGGACAATCTAGTGACTAAAAATTCTGACAGTTCATGGGCGTTTTGTGCTTATAATTTATGCCAAATTTTACATTATATAATTATAATTTGTGTAAAATAAAGAAAAAGTTTTTATCAAAACTTTGGGTAAGTTATAAATACAGCTATTTTAAGGTTGTGCTTAATATTTTACTTGTTTTAGGCTTGGTTTTCTAAACATGCCTTTTACGCCAAAACAAGACGCCTTTATTTTGATGGCGCATTTTCGCAGCGGTACATGGAGTCCAAATGAAAGCTGGTCTTACTCATTGCAATCCTGCATTGAACAATTCAACGAAAGGTTTCCAGATGCTGACATTCCATATGATATTTTTAAGAACCACAGATTAGTGCTCATTAAACGTTATGAGGAGAAACATTGCATTTGCAAGGGCAAGTCTACAGGTAGACGACCAATAGCAGAAAATGTTGTTGAAAATATTCGACAGTGCATGCAACAAAGTCCTAAAAAATCTATTTCACAGTTATCTATCCAGACCGGTACGTATTATAAATATTGATTTAATTATTGATAACTTTAAAAGCACATACACATTTTTTGTAAGCAATAAGATTTTCATGAAGAAATGTTATGCTGCAATTAAAATTTATTTTCTAATTTTTTTTATAGGTCTGTCAATTGGAACTTGTCACAAAGCATTAACGAAGCAGTTACATATGCATCCCTACAAAATGACTGTCGTTCAAGAGTTAAAACCACCAGATTATAATCAACGAGTTCGGTATTGTCATTGGTTTAATGAACATTTGAACAATAATGATATATTAGACTTGACTTTTTTTTCCGATAAAGCCTGGGTACATTTGTCTGGCTATGTGAATACTCAAAACTATAGAATTTGGGGTACAGAAAATCCATATAATTTTATTAAAACACCTTTACATCCCCACAAGATTGGTGTATGGATAGCAATTTCAAGAAGAAGGATAATAGGACCATTTTTTTTTCGAGACGCAATAAATGGAGAACGATACCGGGCCATTTTACAACAAGCTCTAGGGATTATGCATAATGATGAACTGCAACTTGGATACTTCCAACAAGATGGAGCTACAGCACATACTTCAGCACAAACGTTAAGATATTTGAGAGAATTTTATGATGATCGTTTAGTCAGTAGAGGCTTATGGCCTGCACGAAGTCCTGATCTAACACCCTTAGATTTTTATCTGTTCGGTCGCATTAAACATAATGTATTTAAAAATCATTTGCACACAATTGAAGAACTAGAAGTTGCAGTTCAGCATGAAATAGACTCTATATCACCAATTGAACTGCAACATGTTTTTGATTGCATGAAACATAGAGTAAATTTATGTTTACAAAATGAAGGTGGACACTTTGAACATCTTCTTTAATTTATCAGTAGATAATTGTTGGTTGATAATTATTTAAATGTTGTATAGTATATAATTGAAAATGCATCTTTCTGTAGAGTAGATACTGTTTTTTAACTTTGTTTCTGTTTGGTTTTCTTACGTGTAATTGACTCCTTGAAATAAATGAAATGCTAAAATCATTACTGTCTTTTTATTTCCAAACTTTTTTCATATTTTATGTAATGGGCAATTAAGTTGCTGAAACTTTTATTCGTATGTAAACACAATTTGAGTTTTTTGTGTCCTGTTCTTGATTATTAGGAAAAAAAACCCGAAAACAGATAATTTATTTAATTGTTTAGGACAAGCAGCTGCTCAATCACTTTGTTCGATCTAATAATACGAACTACTCTACCATTTGACCAAAATTGAAAACTGAAATTGTTTTTCCACGTCTTTCCCCTTGTTTTCAAATTTTTTTGTTCATAAAAGGTTTTAATAAGTGGCAACTTGTGAGTTCTGTCAATTTTTAACTTTTAGTAGGATTAGTTATAGCGTTCAATTTTAAATCAAACAACTATCGATTGGGCAGCTGTGAAATTAGGCAATTTCATGAATTTTCTACTTCCTAGTAATTAAGAACAAGCTGCAAAAAACTCAATTAAATTGTGCCGCAACAAACATTCAAAAGTTATGTATTTCTACAATTTGTAACCATTAAAGAAGAGTACTAATACATTATTTGAAACATTAACAGTATTTGCAGTTTTTAAAACAATATTAAAACTATTAAATACCAAATAATATTAAAACTAGTTTTCAATATAGCGCAAAAGTTCTTTCACCCTTTTACGAAAATTTTCTAAATTTCGAACAAGAGTTTGCAGTCAAAAATCTAAAATTAGTATTCAAAAGACATTAAAAGATGTTACTATGAAACATTTTAACAGTTTCAACCTAAAGAGGTCCTGCTAGGCCTATCAGAAACAATATTCATTTTAGTAAAATGAATATTTTATGTCTACTAACCAATAATCTTAAAGGCCACGTTTAAATATATCTTTATTTAATCCCAGTGCCCCCAAGAATGAAACACCACTGGCAGGCAGGGAATATTGAATAGCTGATAGCTAGGGATTTTATTATTTATTTTGTGCATAAGTGTATGTTTGGTTGCCTACAAGATCAAGTCACGTGGGACTCGGACATTAATGAAGACCCTGTATATATAATGTTTTCTTTTGTGAAGGTTTGTCGCCTGGTGGCTATAAAATAACTGCTTACATCTCATCCACTTTGCTATTATCTCTTCACTCATCGATTGTTAACGCGCACGTAAATAATCGTAGCGCCACAAGGATATATTGGTATGTTTTCGTTTCTTGTATTTGCAATATTTCTTTATTTTTTTCGTTTATTTACCACTAAATTTTGATTTTTAGGTATTACTTTGTTATAATTAGGCATGCAGCTGTTTAATTTACCAATTCGTGTTCGTATTATAATGATCAAGATGGGCGTGAGGGCGGTTAACTTTTTCTCCTATTAGTAAATGTGATAGGTACCCTTTTTATGCGGGAGAGTACAGCGCTTGGTGTGCGGTAATACCTTCTCAATAAAGTGGGATAGAAATTCCTAAGAGGTATGTATATACACCTTTTTTTTTGTGGACGTTAATCGCCTGGTAACTATAAAAGAACTGCTTACATCTCATCTCCTTTGCTATTATCCCTTTACTCATTGATTGTTAACACGAGTGTAAACAATCGTACCGCCACCAGAATGTATTGGTAAGTTTTCTATTTTTGTAATTGATTTGTAATTAATTTAACACTAAATTCTGATTTGCAGATATTATTTTTTTATAATCATGCATGCAGCTGTCTAATTTAACAACTGGTTGATACAATACAAACCAGGTTGAAGTTCGAACATTCATTTGAAGTGGTCTTAAATGATCGCCATATCGGTGGGATGAAGAAATCTAAACTATTGCAAGGATCACTTATCTGGTACACGGATGGGTCACACAAAGCACAAGAAATTGGGGTCGGCTTATACAGTCGAAGATGTAGGCTAAGAAAAGCCTTAGGTCAAACTCCCACAATCTTCCAGGCGGATGTAAATGCCATAGAACTGTAGTCAAAGATATAGGCTAAGAAAGCCTTAGGCAAACTCCCACAATCTTCCAGGCAGAAGTACATGCCATAGAACTAGGGTCGAAGATATAGGCTAAGGAAGCCTTAGGTCAAACTCTCACAATCTTCCAGGCAGGCGTACATGCCATAGAATTGTAGTCAAAGATATAGGCTAAAAAAGCCTTAGGCAAACTCCCACAATCTTCCAGGCAGAAGTACATGCCATAGAACTATAGTCGACGATGTAGGCTAAGAAAAGCATTAGATCAAACTCCCACCATTTTCTAGGCAGAAGTACATGCCATAGAACTATACTCGAATATATAGTTTTAGAAAAGCTTTAGGTCAAACTCCCACAATCTTCCAGGCAGAAGTACATGCCATAGAACTATAGTCGAAGATATAGGCTAAGAAAAGCCTTAGGTTAAACTTCCACAATCTTCCAGGCAGAAGTACATGCCATAGAACTATGCACTCTGGAATGTCTATTGAAGGACTTACGAGCATCAAGGATCTATAGAGGATATACTTCTTCTGCAGAAGAGTTTCGCCTCTGGTTTGGTGGACATACTAAGTTACCGTGCTCTTCTGTCTAAACTTTCTTATCCTTTGTACCAATTTTCAATTAAGAAGAGTTTCGTCTCTGGTATGGTGGACATACTGAGTTACCGTGCTCTGATGTTTTGAAATTGGCCCATTCATTCTTTCATTTTTGTTTATTCCCTCATATTCCTCCTTTCGTTTATTTTTCTTTTCTTTGTTCCTGGAGAAACCCCCTTCGATGGTGGGCGAAAAATCGAACACTTTTAGTAGTTCTTTGATACGCTCCAATCCTGGAAGAAGTATATCCTGTACTGACTCTGGCCGTGGAAGCCTTCGTTATCATCAAGGATCTATACCTGTTCAGACAGTCAAAAGGCACTTAAAACTCTAAGTAGCTTTACTGTCAAATCCATACTAGTGTGGGACTGCCTACAACTACTAAAACAGTTAGCTGTCCGCAACAAGATAACCTTGATGTGGGTGCCAGTACAAAGAAGTAATGAAGGAAATGAGATTGCCGATCGCCAAGCCAAAGAAGGTGCAGCATCCCGATTTCTTGGACCCGAACCTTCCTTTGGTATAGCAAAAAGCCATACAAGAAATGAAGTCCACAAATGAAAAGAGAAGCAAAGAGAATCCCACTGGAAATCCATTTCAGGACAAAACCATGCGAAGAAGTTTATCACATATTCGCATACCAAGACGAAGGAAATTCTCGACCTCAGCAAACCGAAGTTCAGGTTAATAATAGGCCTTCTCACAGAACAATGCGTGCCAAAATCTCAAAAAGATAGGCAAAGCAGAGACTTGCAGCAATTTCTAAACAGTTTATATTTTTTTACCAATTTTCGACTTGATTTTTAAAATGTTGTGTTTAGTACTTTTAATATAAAGAAGAACGAAGGTCCTTAAATTTTTTTATCTTGAGCTAGCGCGATAATTCTAGTTTGAAGTTTTTCGTTAGCCGTTTTTTTTGGCTCCTAAACGACTCCTTACTCCACCTCACGTTAAAACGAATGCAATGGCAAACGTAAAGCTTTGATCAGGAAACATCTGACATTCAAGAAGTTAGAATGGTAAACTGCACAACATTCCGGCGCAGATGAGCTAAGTATTCCATTTAGCAAATAATCCATTCAAGAGCTAAAGTTTTAAAACCACTTTTCTCTCTTGTCCCATCAGACTCAGCCGGAGAATAGAGAAAGAGAAGAGGGAAGGAAATTCATCTAGATAATGTTCTCCGGTTTGAAGAATCACTGCTTGGGAGCGTTCTGGGATAGAAAAGGAGTCCGATGAAACGGCGGACGTCAGTACATATCGATTACTCGCGGGGGACTTTCGCGAGAAGGGCACTATTGACACGTTGAAAACGTCTGCAGCCTTCGAGGCCTCGACATCCGCCCATTGTCTCTCCCCTTTTGATACTTGCGTGTTTTTCTAGAGAACTAATAATTGGGAAATTTATAGCATTGTTGGCGATGAAGCTCAAAGCCCCTCGACGTTGTTTGATCACCTGCTATTCAGCTGAATGGGCCGCTCTCGACTGTATTAAACTCATTTTTCTAAATTAGAAATGACTACTTTTTTACTTCGACAGAATGGGGTCGTTTTTATATTTGCATGACAAAGACGTGTCGCAAGCTAAAAAACAAAAAAGGATAGCACGGACAATTAAGCTGGAGTAAATTCAACAAAACTACCTGCAGCAAATTTTTTCTGGCCAAATTCCTGAAACAGATTTTTTTTCAGTTTTACCCCATTTTAGAATGGTGCAAATTATTAACGTAGCAACGCAAATCAGCGTAATAGAGACGCGAAATCATAAGTTTCTCCCACTTATAAAATCATCCAAAGCGCTTAAAGAAGTTTTAACTTCGAAAATCGATACACAATAAAGTATAAGTGGGGTCGAGTGACATCAGTTAGTTTCTACATAAAATATTACAGACAAAATACAAGAGCATAGTAAAATTTTAGTTCGAAAATCCTGCATTAAAGAAATAGTTAACACCAACATTAATAAAAACAGTAAAGTACGTTGTAACGCGTGATGGTCACGCGTGATGGTAACGCAAGGCCATGCATGCATTAGGGGTTGTGCAACTTGCATAATTACGCAACCCGTAGTTCACGTATTTATCCGAACACGTAGACGCAGCATGTTCATATGTGTGGCACAAGCTGGTGCAGCCGGATACAGCCAGTGCTCGGGAATTCACAATCCACGTTGCATATTTTGATGATGTAAGTCATCAATTATATTTAATTTATTTAGTTATTTATCGCCGGTCGAGGTTTGTATGGTAGTGATCGAGGTCAGTCGACTTTCTTCCTCATTAGTTAATGTGCCAGGTACTGCTTTGATGCGGGAGAGTACAGCCCTTGGTGTGTGGTAATACCTTTACAATAAAAGAAATGGTGATCTTTAAGAGGTATGTATATATAATGTTTTCTTTTGTGAAGGTTTGTCGCCTGGTGGCTATAAAAGAACTGCTTACATCTCATCGCCTTTGCTATTATCTCTTTACTCATCGATTGTTAACGCGCACTTAAATAATCGTAGCGCCACAAGGATATATTGGTATATTTTCTTTTCTTGTATTTGCAATATTTCTTTATTTTTTCGGTTATTTACCACTAAATTTTAATTGGTAGGTATTATTTTGTTATAATTATGCATGCAGTTGTTTAATTTACTAATTCGTGTTCGTATTATAATGATCGAGATGGGCGTGAGGGCGGTTAACTTTTTTTCCTATTAGTAAATGTGATAGATACCCCTTTTATGCGGGAGAGTACAGCGCTTGGTGTGCGGTAATACCTTCTCAATAAAGAGGGATAGAAATTTCTAAGAGGTATGTATATGCAACTTTTTTTTTGTGAACGTTAATCGCCTGGTAACTATAAAAGAACTGCTTACATCTCATCTCCTTTGCTATTATCCCTTTACTCATTGATTGTTAACGCGAGTGTAAACAATCGTACCGCCACGAGAATATATTGGTTAGTTTTCTATTTTTGTAATTGATTTGTGATTAATTTAACACTAAATTCTGATTTGCAGATATTATTTTTTTATAATCATGCATGCAGCTGTCTAATTTACCAATTCATGTTTGTATGATAGTAATTAAGATGGGCGTGGAAAAGGTCAACTTTTTTTCTCATTAGTCAATGTGCCAGCTACCGCTTTTATGCGAAAGAGTACAGCCTTTGAAGTGCGGTAATACCTTCTCAAAAAAAGGGGGATAGAGACATTTAAGAGGTATATATATATATATATATATATATATATACACCGTTTTCTTTTGTAGAGATTTGTCGCCTGGTGGCTATAAAAGAACTGCTTACATCTCACCTCTTTTGATACCATTCCTTCACTTTCTTTACTTTCTTCAATCTCTTCACTCTCTTTAATCTCTTTACTGATCGATTGTTAACGCACCCGTAATCAATGATCGTAGTGCCACGAGGATGTATTGGTAAGTTTTCTATTTTTATATTTGCTATATTCCTTCACTCTTTTTACTTTCCTCACTCTCTTCACTCTCTTTACTCTCTCAAGTCATCAATTGTTAACGCACCCGTAAACAATGATCTTTGTGCCCCGAGGATGTATTGGTATGTTTTATATTTTTATATTTGCAATATTTCTTTAGTTTTTAATTTATTTAGCACTTAATTTTAATTTGCAGGTAAAATTTTCTTATAATTATGCATGCAGCTGTTTAATTTACCAATTCGTGTTCGTATAAAAATGATCAAAACGGACGTGAGGGCGGTCGATTTTCTTTCTCATTAGTTAATGTGCGAGGATATCGCTTTTATGCGGGAGAGTACAGCTCTTGGTGTGCGGTAATAGTTTTCCAAATAAAGGGGGTAGGGAACTTTAAGAGGTATGTAGATACAACGTTTTCTTTTGTAGAGGTTTGTCTCCTAGTGGCTATAAAGGAACTGCTTACACCTCATCTTCTTTGCTACTATCCCTTCACTCTCCTTACTTTCTTCACTCTCTTTACCTTCATTACTCTCTTGCCTCTCATTACTCTCTTCGCTCATTGATTGTTAACGCACCCGTAAACGACACAGTGCCACGATGATGTATTGGTGAGTTTTCTATTTTTATATTTGCGACATTTCTTTATTTTTTAAATTGTTTAGCACCAAATTTTCATTTGTAGGTATTATTTTCTTACATTTATGCATGCAGCTGTTTAATTTACCAATTCGTGTTCGTATGAAAATGATCGAGATGGACGCAAGGGCGGTCGACTTTCTTTCTCATTAGTTAATGTGCAAGGTACCACTTTTATACCGGAGAGTACAGCCCTTGGTGTGCGGTAATACCTTCTCAATAAAGGGGGTACGGAATTTTAAAAAGTATGTATATACAACGTTTTTTTGTGGAGGTTTGTCGCCTGATGGCTATAAAAGAACTGCTTACATCTCATCTCCTTTGCTACTATACCTTTATTCTCTTCGCTCTCTTTACTCTTTTTACTCTCTTCACTCATCAATTGCTTACGCGCGCGTAAACAATAATCGTAGTGCCACGAGAATATATTGGTAATGTTTTCTTTTGTGAAGGTTTGTCGCCTGGTGCCTTTAAAAAAACTGCTTACATCTTATCTCTTTTGATATTATCCCTTTACTTTCCCCACTCTCTTTACTCCCTTCACTCATCGATTAGTAACGCGCTCGTAAACAATGAGCGTAGTGCAACGAGGATATATTGGTAAGTTTTCTATTTTTGTATTTGCTATTTTTCTTTATTTTTTAATTAATTTAACACTAAATTTTGATTTGCAGCTATTATTTTCTGATAATTATGCATGCAGCTGTTTAATTTACCAATTCGTGTTCGTATGAAAATGATTAAGATGGACGCAAGGGCGGCCAACTTTCTTTCTCCTTAGTTAATGTGCCAGGTACCCCTTTTATGCCGGAGAGTACATCCCTTGGTGTACGATTATACCTTCTCAATAAAGGGGGTAGGGAACTTTAAGAGGTATGTATATAAAAAGTTTTCTTTTGTGGAGGTTTGTCGCCTGGTGCCTTTAAAAAAACTGCTTACATCTCATCTCTTTTGATATTATTCTTTCACTTTCTTCACTCTCTTTACTCTCTTCACTCATCGATTGGTAACGCTCTCGTAAACAATGATCGTAGTGTCACGAGGATATATTGGTGAGTTTTCTAGTTTTGTATTTGTAATTTTTCTTTATTTTTTAATTAATTTAACATTAAATTTTGATTTGCAGGTATCATTTTCTGATAATTATGCATGCAGTTGTTTAATTTACCAATTCGTGTTTGTATGAAAATGATCGAGATAGGCGTGAGGGTGGACGACTTTCTTTATCATTAGTTAATGTGCCAGGTCCCGCTTTTATGTGGGAGAGTACAGCCCTTGGGGTGCGGTAATACCTTTTCAATAAAGGGGGTAGGGAATTTTTAAAGATATGTATATACAACGTTTTCTGTTGTAAAGGTTTGTTGCTTGATGGCTATAAAAGAACTGCTTAAATATCATCTCTTTTGATACTATTCCTTCACTTCCTTCACTCTCCTCACTCTCTTTACTCATCGATTGTTAACGCGCGCGTAAACAATGATCGTTGCGTCACGAAGGTATATTGGTAAGTTTTTTTTGCATTTGAAATATTTATTTATTTTTTAATTAATTAAAGACTAAATTTTGTTTTGTAGGTATTATTTTCTGATAATTATGCATGCAGCTGTTTAATGAACCAATTCGTATTTGTATGTAAATGATCGTGATGAGCGTGAAGGCGGTCGATTTTCTTTCTCATTAGTTAATGTGCCAGGTACCGCTTTTATGCGGGAGAGTACAGCCCTTGGTGTACGGTAATATCTTAATAATAATGGGGGTATGGATCTTTAAGAAGTATGTATATACAACGTTTTTTTGTGGAGGTTTGTCGCCTGATGGCTATAAAAGAACTGCTTACATCTCATCTCCTTTGCTACTAGGGTGGGTGCACCAGTCTCACACCAGGAACCAATAGTACACCATTGAAAACTTCAGATATAAATATTTTCGCCAATTTTTCTGCGATAGGTAGCTTTAGCGTACTTCGACCAACCATGTAATTATAACTAAAAGTGATTTAAGCGATATCTACACAGGTTAAAACTACCTATGTCAAAACGTGATTCGTTCACTTTGTTCTGGGTGACAATTCTACTAAGTGCGCGTACGAAGGTAAGTTATTTTAATTCTTTTAAATCCTTGTTTACATCAATTTTTGTAGGCTATTTTCGTGTTAAATGCATATTATAATACATATATCAATAATGTTACACATTATTTACTCAGAAAATAGTACTTTAAATCGATAATTGTCCTTTGGAAAATTAATGGAGCATAAATTCTATGGATTTCCAGTAATATTCCACTTGGTCAACAACTGTTGATTAAGCTGTATAATATTTTTTTTTTAGTTTTTCTATTACATTTATATTCACTTATGATGCCCTAGTAAAGTATTATAACAAACTCTTCAAAAATTCACAAAGTTCCAGTCGTTGACCAGTGGCATTATAGCGGTGTACTGTGAATTTGTTCCAATAATCTACCACATACTTTTTTCACAGACACTGTGCCACCGAAAAGAACATTTTTCAGATATAAAGAGAAAGACGTCATAAAAGCAATAGAAGAAATAAGCAAAGGTGCCAAAGTGAGAGAAACATGCCGAAAATTCTCTCCACAAAATATTCCTCACACAACAATTATAAATAAAATGAAACTAAAATACTCTTGCAGAGAAAAATGGGATCGCCAACCATACTGACCATACAAGAAGAAGTATTGCTTAAATCCTGAATAAAACGATGGCAAAAAAGAAGAAAAAACTTTCAACCAATAAATTCCAGCATTTGCAGCAGTAATTGTGTGGCCATCTGAATCTCCAATTAAAGGCAACCAGAAAAAGCGTAAGATTTGCCCGCCTGATGCAGTAAACAGCAGTGAATGGATGAAAATTGGAAAGAAAAAAAAGATCAAGAAACGAAAAGAAGAAACAAAAGCTCTGAAGACAACGAAAAGAGAAAAAAACAAAGACGAATAGGAAACAGGAAACAGATTCAGATGAAAAAAAGCAATCTCTTCAAAAAAAAATAAACAATAACAAAACGTTTAACAATTTATTCAGATTCTGATGATGAGAATGTACTTTTCTTTGTTCATAAATCTTTGAAGATCACCCAAAAACCAAAGAAAGGCGATTACGAAATTGTTAAGTATGAAAGGAAATATTTTTCTGGGACTGTTGTGATGATTATTTAGTATAAACTTAATAAAGTTTAATATTATTGATAATGAAGTTATTCTTTATTAAAAACATTCACTTTATTTACTGGTCTACTATGGGCACAATATCTGGTATATTACTGGTACAATCTGGTCCACCTTAGGCACATTGAGACTTGCCACATTGACTTTTAAATAAAAATAAACCTAATGGTTATAAAAAAAAATTGGAATAAACTATATGATGTTAGGTAGGCATGGAATACGATGTACTTTTCTTGTAATGATTGATGTAATAATTGAGTTATATTATCAAATTTTGTTTTAAAATGTCTCTTAAATGGTTTGTTACTGGTGCACCCACCCTATAACTTTATTATCTTTGCTCTCTTTCACTCTTTTTACTCTCTTCACTCATCAATTGCTTACGCGCGCGTAAACAATAATCGTAGTGCCACGAGAATGTATTGGTATAGTTCCATTTTTATATTTGTAAATATTCCTTTATTATTTTATTTATTTAACATCTAAATTTTGATAAGCAATTATTTTTTTCCTATATTATGCATGTAGCCGTTAAATTTAATAATTTCAAAAGGGCTTAAATCCCGCTATTGAAATAATAAAAAAATTGATGAAATTCATAATATAAAGTAAACTAAAATATTTGCTTAAATTTTTTTTTTAAATTTTTGTTTTATATTTCAAAACAAAGGTCATTTAGTAAGAATATATTTGTTTTATTTCATTACCTTTATACAAATGTATAATATTATAACAAGACCAATTAGTTACGCATATAAAATCTGTAATATATTTCCCAAATGCGCTTAAATATTTCTCTGATGAACAATGCGATGTATGGAAAATCAGTGGAGAATCATACGTACTAGTCAAGATTTATAGAAAAATATGATTAAACCTGACTAAAATGAAACATTCCTTTATAAATAATATATATTTTGATCTTCTATCTCTATGAAGCTTTAGTCATCATCTTGGCTTTTGAGTTTTGCTGTCTGCTTTTCAAATCTATTGTTTACAATTACTTTTTGATTCTGGTATTAAGTCAGACCAGTTCTTGCTCATCGTTGTTGGTAAGTGCAAATTTTGTTCACTTTGAAATGTAACTGTCTGTGCATTGGCCACGCAATACAACGCCAGTAAAAACATCCCCGATAATACCCATAAACAATCAAAATGTTTTAAAGGGTCAGCTTTGACAACCAAGTTGGACTGGCTACCTGTTTTCGATCCGGGTAAGAAATAAAGAATAGAAAAAATCTAAACATTAATGCTGCTCACTTAATTTAAATAGTCGATCCAAGTTCGACATTTAAACGTCGATAAAACAAAAAAAATTGATTCAGATAAACTGCTGCGACTTTCAGGCATACCAAGTTAAAATTAGGAGCGAATGTCGCCTAGCATAAGAAGTTTTTTTTTTTGAACTGTTAAATTCACGCGTGCCTTTTAGCGGAATATAAAGTTGGAATACAAATTGTCTGGCCTTATGAAAACAGTTTGCCAAGCATTTGACTATCGAGGAAAGTGCGTGTAACCAAAGGCAATTTATCACGCTTTGTTGGAATCTTTAACGTAAACAACTTAAAGTAGGTTTCGTTGTTACGATTTAAAATCCTCGGACGGCTGGAAAGTTCTAGGAATTATTCAGACGCACTAGCGGCGGTTAATAGAAACTTTTAGGCCTTTGAATATACTTAAGCTTCCTAAGAAATGTATTGAGGGTTAACGTAGATAGCTTAGTAAAGAAAAACAGGAGAATTCGGGAGTTTTTAAGGGTGTATTCTTCTTGGTACTCACAAAAAACTCAAAAAAGGTTTATTTGGTCATTAATTTCTATCTTTTGATGTTAGTAACTTAAGCATGTTGGTAACTCAATTAGCGTGATCGTCACGCGTCATCATAATGACGTTACACGTTAAACACGTTAAACTCATGATTTAGCATCATAATGATGCGTGACGTCATTATTATGCTAAAGAATGAGTTTGCTTTCTATCCTTAATTTCTCTATGCGCCTAAAGAAGTTTCCACTTCATTCAATTTGCGACTAAATTAAATTTAACAAAATTTAATATTTTTAATTTAAATTAATTAAATCTAGAAGCATAGTAACACTTTTTTAAACAGAGCATACAGCTTTTACCTTCTTCATATAACAACGATGTTAATGAGATGCTAATTCAGCAGTCTTATTTTTAAATGAAAAGTGATTAAATCTTATTTTGTGTTTGCTGCCACTAATGGTAATTAAATTTGAGGAAGCTACTCTAAAAGATTATCATTTGATAACGAATAAGAAAGGATTTAATTTACTTACGCTCCCCCTAATTAATTACCATTGAATTGTTACTATTCCTGAAATTTTTCTTAGCAAACGTACGTCTTTGTCGGAGTAAACCCTTGCCCCAGATCCATGAAAATGCCCTTGCATTAAGAGAACAAACTTGTTTGTGTCTCTCGCCGACCGAGGCGACATAAATTACCTGAACTTTCTGCTCAGGTGACTCGGGGGTAACATAAATGAAATTAATGAAATATATTGGGTGTTCTACGGCAAAGACAAACACTTTACGCCCAAATTAGATTCGGGAACTTTAACAATTGTCGGTGGTCACCAAAGTAACATTAATGTATTACTCCAGTTAATGGCTTGACAAGCATTTAAAGCCGTTTCGCGAAATTTGAATAGAGTACGAGTTCCCTTTGTTAAATGTCAGGAACAAACCCTCAAATTAGAAATTAGCGCTAGAAAAAAAAAACTAGATTGATAATTATGCAGTATAAGAAGAAGTTATTATAAATATTTGAGATGGTTGGTTAAAATACAAATCTTGTCCCCCTGAAACGCGTTAGAGCAACCTTTGTTGGGTTTTCTAATATTTATTGGTGTCAGGGAAAAGGATTGGTATCTCAGTTTTAAGTTAATAAAATTGATATAAACAGTAGAGCAGGTTGTTGGTCACCCGTGATGGTGATAGGAAGTTTATCCCCTACGCATGCATTAGGGGTTGCACCACTTGCGTCATTACGTAACCCATAGTTCACGTATTTAGCGTATAGGCGCGGCATGTTGCTATGTGTGGCACAAGCTGGTACAGCCAAGCACAGCCAGTGCTCGGGGATTCACAATTCAGGGTGCTCATTTTGATGATGTAATTTATCAATTTTATGCAATTTATTTAGGTATTTATTGGCAGTCAAGGTGTTCGTATGATAGTGATCGAAATGAGCGTAAGGGCAGTCGACTTTTTTCCACATTAGTTAATGTGACAGGTACCGCTTTTATTTGTAGAGTACAGCCCTTGGTGTGTGGTAATACCTTTTCAATAAAGAAGGTAGGGACCTTTTAGAGGTATGTATATTCAATGTTTTCTTTTTTTTTTGTAGATCGTAGTACCACGAGGATGTATTGGTTAGTTTTCTGTGTTTATATTTGTAATATTTCTTTATTTTTTTGTTTATTTAACACTCAATTTTGATTAGCAGGTATTATTTTCTCATAATTATGCATGCAGCTGTTTAATTTATTAATTTCAAAAGCGCTTGAATCCCGCTATTGAAATACAAAAATTGATGAAATTCATAGTATAAGTAAACTAATATATTTGCTTTAGCATTTTTTTAGCAATTTTTGTTTTATATTTCAAAACAAAGGTCACTTAGTAACAATATATTTGTTTTACTTTATTACCTTTATACATATGTATAATCCTATAACAAGACCAATTAGTTACGCATATAAAGTCTGTAATATATTTCCCAAAAGCGCTTCAATATTTCTCCGATGAACAATGCAATGTATGGAAAATCAGTGGAGAATCATACGTACTAGTTCGAGATTTATAAAAAAATATGAATGGACCTAACTGAAATAAAACATTTCTTTATAAATAATATATATATTGATTTCTATCTCTATGAAACTTTGGTCATCATCTTGACTTTTGGGTTTTGTCGTCTGCTTTTCGAATCTATTGTTTACAATTACTTTTTAATTTTAGTATTTAGTTAGACTAGTTCTTGTTCATCGTTCTTAGTAAGTGCAAATTTTGTCACCTCGAAATGTGGCTGTTTGCGTGTTGGTCAGGTACCGCTTTAGTTTGGGAGAGTACAGCCCTTGGTGTGTGGCAATACCTTTTTAATTAAGAAGGTAGGGACCTTTTAGAGGTATGTATATTCAACGTTTTTTTTTTGTAGATCGTAGTACCACGAGGATGTATTGGTAAGTTTTCTATTTTTATATTTGCAATATTTCTTTAGTTTTTAATTTATTTAGCACTAAATTTTGTTTCGCAGATATTAGTTTGTTATAATTATGCATACAGCTGTTTAATTTACCAATTACGAATATTTAAGGTATGGGTAAACTAAAATATATAACCAAGGACCAGTCCATTCTATTAAATAAAAGGTGGGGTCATTATAAAAGAAATTGACATGCAGTATCTTAGATAAGAGAGAAAGTCAAATATATCCATCCTTCAAATCTAGACAACTCTTATTAATATTTTTCTTCTATTTTTGTCCCATTTCGAGATAAAATTTAGTGACTCTGGTGCAAATAAAATAACTTATAAATTGCTGCATTTCTCATATCAGGAACGACGTATTCGTGACTTTTTTAAATTTTCGTAGTTACCGCTTCAGGGCGTAACAACCGAATGAAACAGTAATATGTAGTCATTTTTATATTTCACTTGAATGCCATGAAAAGTTTCGTACAAGACACAAGCACGCATCATAAGTTGGTTTTCAGGCATTGTTCCATTTTTCATACAATTAATCACCGAGAGCGGCGTCGTCATAACTTTTAAAAATAAATCAGAGCTGGAGAAAAACTACTCCTCTAGGAGATTCCTTGACAACATGTACACAAAATCGTTAATAGAATTAAGTAAAAAGTGTCCTTCATCGTTTCGAGATTTTCGTAACGGGATGAAACGTTTTCTCGTTATTAAGATTTCTCTGGGGGACATTTATTACTATCGCAGGTTATTAATGATCACGAACTTTTTTTAAAAAACGATATCGTTGGTCTGAATGGAGTTTT
The DNA here is from genome assembly GCA_028583605.1 of Dastarcus helophoroides. NCBI lineage: Eukaryota > Metazoa > Arthropoda > Insecta > Coleoptera > Bothrideridae > Dastarcus > Dastarcus helophoroides. The sequence goes on from CM053334.1 coordinate 10,635,075, forward strand.
GTTCTGTATTTATCAAGTAGGGACTTAAAATAAGAATGAAGACAGCTTAGCTGGCAATTCTAGCAATTGTCTTGTAAACCTCTTAAATAATCGAATTTTTACTATCGTGATTTAACTCCCATTTAACTGTCCACTTAAAAGAAATAGAACATGATATTCAAGCAAAGAAGCTAAACATTTCAGAAAAAATTTAAAATCTGTCCTTAAGGTTTTATTTTTTGAAAAATCATACTTTTTTGGAAACTTTAAAATTTTCAAAACTTTGACTAATAATTTTGTAAATTGAAATACAAATCTTGTTCCCTGAAACCAAGAAAAATTAAAAAACACAAGAGCTAAATTTTATTAAAAATTCAAATGCCTTTTTTTGGCATTTGAATTTTCATTCAGAACTTAAAATAAGGCGCTATTTTCAAAAAAATTATAATTTTGTAAAAAATAAAATTTTTAAAATAATTTGACAATTTGGATAGTTTGAAAAATAGACAAATTTAAAAAAATCTAAGCGTTCAACAAATAGAAGTTTTTCTTCAAAAAAATCGTAATTTATTTTCTGAAAATTCCACTTTTTTGCAAGTTTTGGAAGTTTTTTTTAAAAAATTTACTGTTTTTCAAAATTACAGCTGGTTTGTAAGCAATTCAACTTTTTTTTTGAAAATTTCAAACTTTTTTATAATGTTCGCAGTTTTTGCAAGCATTTTTTTTTAATATTAATTATTTTGAACATTCTGACTTTTCAAAATTTTGACTATTTTAAAAACTGATCTTTTTTTCAAGTCTCGTCTTTTTCTCGAAAGGGTGACTTTTTTTGTAAATTTCCTCTCTTTTCTGTTTTTAATAACTTTAATCTGTTTATAAATTACAGCTTCTTCGAAACTTTTTTTTTTGGGAATATCGAACTTTTTTTTAAAAATAGACTATTTTTGTAAATACGACTGGTTTTTAAAGAAACCAATTTTTGAAGTAAATTGCGAATTTTTTGACTTTTTTGAAAATTTTGACTTATTTTGAATATTTTCATTCTTTCTATGAATTGCGGCATTCTCGTAACATTTTCTTAAAACATTTCAACTTTTTTTCACTAATTTGACTATTTTTGTAAATACGACTGGTTTTTAAAGAATTCAATTTATTAAAAAATTTCGAATTTCTTTAAAATTTCAAGCTTTTGTATTTTTTGTTTGTTTTTTATTTAGTTTTTACTATTGTAAATATTTTGACTTTTTAGGATTTCAACTCTCTGAAACCTGACATTCTTTTCAAATTTTGACGTTTTCTCGAAAGAATGACATTTTTGAAAATTTCGACTCTTTCAGAATAATTTCAACTTTTTCAAAAATTTGCGACCTCCTCAAAAACTTCTATTTTTTTGCAAGTTTTGGAAGTTTTTTAAAAAAATTACTGTTTTTAAAAATTACAGCTGAGTTGTAAACAATTCAACTTTTTTTTGAAAATTTCAAACTTTTTTAAAATGTTCGCAGTTTTTGCAAGCATTTTTTTTAATATTAATTATTTTGAACATTCTGACTTTTCAAAATTTTGACTATTTTAAAAACTGATCGTTTTTCCAAATCTCGTCTTTTTCTCGAAAGGGTGACTTTTTTTGTAAATTTCCTCTCTTTTCACTTTTTAATAACTTTAATCTGTTTATAAATTACAGCTTCTTCGAAACTTTTTTTTGGGAATATCGAACTTTTTTTCAAAGATATACTATGTTTGTAAATACGACTGGTTTTTAAAGAATCCAATTTTTGAAGTAAATTGCGAATTTTTTGACTTTTTTGAAAATTTTGACTTATTTTGAATATTTTCATTCTTTCTATGAATTGCGACATTCTCGAAACATTTTCTTTAAAACATTTCAACTTTTTTTCACTAATTGGACTATTTTTGTAAATACGACTGGTTTTTAAAGAATTCAATTTATTAAACAATTTCGAATTTCTTTAAAATTTCAACCTTTTCTCTTTGTTGTTTGTTTTTTATTTAGTTTTTACTATTGTAAATATTTTGACTCTTCAGGAATTCAACTCTCTGAAACCAGACAATTTTTTCAAATTTTGACTTTTTCTCGACTTTTTTGAAAATTTCGACTCTTTCAGAATAATTTCAATTTTTTCAAAAATTGCGACCTCCACAAAAACTTCTACTTTTTCGCAAGTTTTGGAAGTTTTTTAAAAAATTTACCGTTTTTAAAAATTACAGCTGAGTTGTAAACAATTCAACTTTTTTTTTTGAAAATTTCAAACCTTTTTAAAATGTACGCAGTTTTTGCAAGCATTTTTTTTTAAATTATAATTATTTTAAACATTTGGACTTTTCAGAATTTCGACTATTTTAAAAACTCATCGTTTTTTCAAATCTGGTCTTTTTCTCGAAACGGTGACTTTTTTTTGTAAATTTCCCCTCTTTTCACTTTTTAATAACTTTAATCTGTTTTTAAATTACAGCTTCTTCGAAACTTTTTTTTTGAAAATATCGATTTTTTTTCAAGAATAGATTATTTTTGTAAATACGACTGGTTTTTAAAAAATCCAATTTTTAAAGTAAATTGCGAATTTTTTGACTTTTTTGAAAATTTTGACTTATTTTGAATATTTTCATTCTTTCTATGAATTGCAGCATTCTCGTAACATTTTCTTTAAACATTTTAACTTTTTTTCACTAATTTGACTATTTTTGTAAATACGACTGGTTTTTAAAGAATTTAATTTATTAAACAATTTCGAATTTCTTTAAAATTTCAACCTTTTGTCTTTGTTGTTTGTTTTTTATTTTGTTTTTACTATTGTAAATATTTTGACTTTTTAGGAATTCAACTCTCTGAAACCTGACAATTTTTTCAAATTTTGACTTTTTCTCGAAAGAATGACTTTTTTGAAAATTTCGACTCTTTCAGAATAATTTCAACTTTTTCAAAAATTGCGACCCCCTCAAAAACTTCTACTTTTTTGCAAATTTTGGAAGTTTTTAAAAAAATTTACTGTTTTTAAAAATTACAGCTGAGTTGTAAACAATTCAACTTTTTTTTCTTGAAAATTTCAAACCTTTTTAAAATGTTCGCAGTTTTTGCAAACATTTTTTAAAAATATTAATTATTTTAAACATTTGGACTTTTCAGAATTTCGACTATCGTTTTTTCAAATTTCGTCTTTTTCTCGAAAGGGTGACTTTTTTTGTAAATTTCCTCTCTTTTCTCTTTTTAATAACTTTGATTTGTTTATAAATTACAGCTTCTTCGAAACTTTTTTTTTTGAAAATATCGATTTTTTGTCAAGAAGAGACTATTTTTGTAAATAGGACTGGTTTTTAAAGAATCCAATTTTTAAATTAAATTTCGAATTTTTTGACTTTTTTGAAAATGTTACCTCTTTTTGAATATTTCCATTCTTTCTATGAATTGCGACATGGTCGAAACATATTCCTTAAACATTTTAACTTTTTTTCAACAATCTGACTATTTTTGTATTATAAATACGACTGGTTTTTAAAGAATTCAATTTTCAAGTAAATTTCGAATTTTTTGACTCGTAAAATTTTGACTCTTTCTGAATATTTTCAATCTCTATAAATTGCGACTTTATCAAAATATTTTCTTTGAAAATTTCAACTTTTTTAAAAAAATTTGACTCTTGTTTCAAATACGATTGGTTTTTAAAGAACTCAATATATTAAAAAATTTCGAATTTCTTTAAAATTTTGTTTTTTTATTGAGTTTTCACGATTGTGAATATTTTGACTTTTTAGGATTTCGACTCTCTGAAACCTGACTATTTTTTCAAATTTCGACTTTATCTCGAAATTATGACTTTTTTGAAAATTTCGACTTTTTCTGAATAATTTCGATCCTTTTATAAATAACGACTTTCTCTTAGCCGTTTTTTAAAAATTTTCACTTTGTTTTCAAAAATTCGACTGTTTCCGCAAATACGTCTGGTTTTTAAAGAATTCAACATTTTTGAACATTTCAACTTTTAATTTTTAATTTCCACTATTTTAAACATTATAAAGTAGTAAATTTTTTTGATGAAAATTTGGAATTATTTCACTTTTTTGAAATTTTTGACTGTGAATAATTTTAATCTTTTTACAAATTGCGACTTTCTCGAAACCTTTTTTTTTAATTTTGATTTTTTTTATACGACTGGTTCTTAAAGAACCTAATTTTCTTTTAAATTTCAATTTTTTTGATTTTTTTTTCCAATTTTCAATATTTTGGACATTTTGTCTCTTCAGAATTACGTTTTTTTTTTAAAGTAGGAACGCCCCTACGCCTCTGACAGTATTATTTTTTTTATTTTTAAGTCTAATGCACTCGCAAAGGGTAACCCTATTATGCTTTCAAAGCACTGCGAGTAGAATGCGGAAACAAGGATACATGGCGAAGAACCGCCTTCTTAAACTAAGAATAGGTTGTAATTTTTGGGGAAAATTCCTTTCGGTAACAAGTTCCATAACTTGGAAGTTCTATAGAAAAAAGAGTCTCCGCAGACAGAAGTCCTCACTGTGTCAAGCTGGACCGCACAGGAACTTTGCTGTCTCCGACTGTCTAGTATGCCTCAAGAATCTTGCCCTTGGGGGGATTAATCCTATTAGTTTCTGCGAGCATCTTCCACGATAGTACTTGTAGAAAAGAGACAAGTCACCAACCATACGCCTGTGCTCTAGTGTTTCGAGAGAATCGGTCAGACTTTCGTTATCAATTAGGCGAATCGCTCTTCTTTGAATTGAATCCAAGAGAGCTGCAGTGTGTTTTGGGGCTACACTCAAAACATGAGAACAGTATTGGCTAGTGTTAGCCTAATTTAAGCTTTGTATAGTGTTAATAGCTGATGAGATATAAAGTACTTTTTAGCTCTAAAAAGAAAGCATAGCTTCTGGGAGGCGGATTTGGCAATGGCACGCACATGATCGTCCCCAGAAAAGTTAGTGCTCACATTCACTTCTAGAATAGATAGATTAGATCCCATTGGAAGATTTTTACTGTCCATTAGTATGTTTGTTGCATTATCCCTTGATGTTTTCTTAGAGAAAACCACGGCCTGAGTTTTTGAAGCATTGAAGTCGACCAAATTGTTCTTACCCCAGTCCAGAATAATTTCGAGATCCCGATTAATCGTCGGTATCTGCTAAGAAATCGTTTATGTGTAACAGAAATAGAAAAGGAGACAGAACAGACCTTTGAGGCACCCCTGCGTTAATCGCAAATGTCTCGGATGAGATGCCATCGACGACGACCTGAAGAGATCTGTCAGCAAGAAAATTGGATATCAAGTGACAGAATCCGGGAGTAAGACCATAAGATGTAATAAGATTAAAAAACACAGCAGAGGTTGCTCTAACGTGTTTCGATAGCCAAGCTATCATCTACAGAGAGATTTAGACATTTGAAAATTTGTTGTTACACTTTCTATCCCAATTTCTATTTTTTTCGAAATGTTGGCTTTATCGTAAAATTTTGTTTATTTTGGGAATTTCTATACTTATTTGAAAATTTTCTCTTTTTTTGCAATTATTAATTTGAAAATTTGAATCTTTCAAATTTTCGAATTTTCTTCGAAAATCTCATTTTACTTATTTTGAAAATTTTGACTCAACATTTTGACTTTTTCTACTAGTTTTTACTTTATTTTTGAAAAATACAAATACTTTGTCTCGAAATTTCGAATTTTTTGTAGCTTTTTGTCCTCTAGAATCAAAGAAGATTAAAAAACACATTAGAGGTTGCTCTAACGCGTTTCGATAGCCAAGCTATCATCTACAGAGAGATTTAGACATTTGAAAATTTGTTGTTAAAATTTTGATTTCAAATTATCGCCTTTTTATAGAAATTTGAACATTTTCATCGGTTTGTTTAAAAAAATCGACTTTTCGAAATTTCCACTTTTGTTCCCATTTTTATAAACATTTCAGTTTTTTCTCCAAATTTTGACTTCAAATTTTCTAAAATCAAAATAAATTTTGTCCCCTGAAACTAAAAAAGATTAAAAACACAACAAAGGTTGCTCTAACGCGTTTCGATAGCCAAGCTATCATCTTCAGAGAGATACTGTTGTGTTTTTTAATTTTTCTTGGTTTCGGGGGGCAAGATTTGTATTTCAATTTTTGAAGATAACCAAGGACCAGTCCATTCCACCAAACTTTAAATTGTCTATTGTTTATCGAAATTTTGACTCTCCTGTACATCTTAAAATTTTGCCATTTCTATTTCGATGGTATCACTTTTTTCAAATTTTAATTTTTACCAAAATTTGACTTTTTCAAAATTTTGGATTTTTTGAAAATTTACCCAAAGGAATTCGATATTTTTTGTACATTTTGGCTTTCTCGAAATTTACTTTTTGAAATTATTGACTTCAAAAAATTCTATTGTTTTCTTCATTTCGATTTTTTGTTCATTATTTATTTTTTTTAGAATTTCGGTTTGTTTTGAAAAGTTCGACTCCTTCAGGATTTCAACATTCCCAAATTTCAACTTTTTCTGAAAATTTTTGACACTTCTTGAAACTGATGGCACAAAATATATACTTTTATTTTAAAATTTTCACTCTTTTCAAAACTTCTACTGTTTTTCAAAATGTTGACTAATTTTAAAAACTCCAATTTTTTTATCAAAAGTTTGAGTTTGGAGCAGAAGTTCCGAAAAAAAAATTAAACGTTTGTGTAGAAGAAACATAAAAAGAAAATGATAACTTTAATTTAAAAAAAAATCTTAAAAAGAACCTTACGATTTTTAAAGTCAAAATCTTTAGAAAAAATAGTCGAACTAAAAAAAATCAAAATTTTAGATTAAGCATCAAAAATTGGAAGTTTAAATTGGGAATTTTTTGAAAAGCTTTACCACTTCATCTTTTTAAGCTATAACACAACATTCAACCGTTTTTATTGTAATTTAGAATTTGAAATTTAAAATACCAAGATTTTAACCGAAATTTTGAGAAAAGAGTCTCTATTTTTACATCGACTGTTTGGACAAATATGAAAAAATTAAATGTACTCGAAAAAGTGTCAGAAAATACGAAAATTTTAAGAGAAATAAGCCTGAAGAAAAAATCTAGTTTTAAAATTGATCAAACTCGGTATTTGAAGGCAAAATTTTGGGATTAAAGCCAAAATTTTGGAACGAAAAATTAAATTTTAAGGCAGTTAAAAGATCGCTTAGTGGGTCAGAAAATGGGAAGCATAAAAGTTACTGGGCCATAAAAACAATTTGGACAACGTTGATCCAGGGAAAATTGTTTTAAATTTTGAGTATTTACTGCCGTAAATTCAAATCTAAATCTTGTCCCCACAACAGAGGTCGCTCTAAAGCGTTTTGATAGCCAAGCTTTTTTTTAAGTTTAGTCCACTCGCAAAGGGTAACCCCATTATGCTTTCAAAGCACTGCGAGTAGGATGCGGAAACAAGGATAGATGGCGATGAACCGCCTTCATAAACAAGGATAGGTTGTAATTTTTAGGGAAAACTCCTTTCGGTAACAAGTTCCATAACTTGGAAGTTCAATAGAAAAAAGTGTATCCGTAGACAGAAGTCCTCACTTTGTCGAGCTGGACCGCACAGGAATTTGCTGTCTCTGACTGACTAGTACGCCTCAAGAATCTTGCCCTTGGGGGGGATCAATCCTATTAGCCCCTGCGAGCATCTTCCATGATAGTACTTGTAGAAAAGAGACAAGTCACCAACCATACGCCTGTGCTTTAGTGCTTCGGGAGAATCGGTCAGACACTCGTCGTTAATTAGGCGAAACGCTCTTCTTTAAATTAAATCCAAGAGAGCTAAAGTGTGCTTTGGGACTGAACTCCAAACACGAGAACAATATTGGCTAGTGTTGCCCTAAATTGAGCTTTGTATAGTGTTAACAGCTGATGAGATGTGAAGTACCTTTTAGCTCTAAAAAAGAAAGCTTAGCGTCTGAGAGGCGGATTTGGCAATGGCGCGCACATGATCGTCCCAAGAGAAGTTAGTGCTCGCATTCACTCCTAAGATAGATAGATTAGATCCCATCGGAAGGATTTTAACGTCCATTGGTATGTTTGTTGCATTATCCCTTGATGTTTTCTTAGAGAAAACCGCGGCTTGAATTTTTAAAGCGCTGAAGTCGACTAAATTGTTTTTACCCCATTCCAGAATGATCCCGAGATCCCAATTAATCGTCTGTATCTGCTGTTCCCTTAGTCGATCTGAAGCAGCGATAGATAATGGTTTGTCGGAGAAAAAGATGACACAAGGTTACTATCATTTGCGTAGCTGTATATAGGATTGAAAGTTGAAGCTAAGAGATCGTTTATGTGTAACAGAAATAGAGTAGGAGACAGAAGAGACCTCTGAGGTACCCCTGCGTTAATCGCAAATGTCTCGGATGCCATCGACGACGACCTGAAGAGATCTGTTAGCGATAAAATTGGATATCAAATGACAGAGTGTCCAGGAGGAAGACCATAGGATGTTAATTTGGCGAGAAGAGATCGGTGCCAGAATCTGTCGAAAGGCTTTGGAATATCCAATGCCACAATCCTAGCCTCACCATGTTTTTCCATAGCTGTGTTACAGATATGAGTAACATATGCCAGTAGATTGCCAGTGGAACGTTGTTCTCTAAAACCGTATTCCCTGTTGGATATGATTCTATTTTCCTCCAGATATTTGAGAATATCGATGTTGATAACCTTTTCCATCACTTTAGATATAACGGGTAATAATAACGGGATATAGGGCGATAGTTGTTAGCCAGATTCCTTTTTCCCATTTTAGGGATAGGCTGCACTCTAGCAGATTTCCAGATGTTAGGGAATACACCTTTGTTGTAAGAGAGAGTGAATAATTTGCTTAAGGCAGGACTCAACTCTGGGGCGCACTTCTTAAGAACAATAGCGGGAATACCATTAAGGCCTGAAGCTTTCAAGGTGTCACCAGCTCGGAGAGAATGTTCCTGATTGTGCGTTGTCTGAAAACAACTTCAGGTATCGAAGTGCCAACCTTAGGGAGAATGGGAGGTTCTGCGTTTCGAGAATCAAGATTGGAATTTTCAGCAAACATTAAGGCTAACATGTCAGCCTTTTCCTTGGAGGTAGTAGCAATCTTGTTATATTCATCGAGTGAAGGTGGAAAATTTGAAGATGTACAATTCTTTCCAATCGACTTTGCAAATCCCAAAAGGAGCTGGAACCATTTGGGCAACACTTGATAAGCTTCTGGCGCATTTTACGATCGAAATCACCTTTTACCTCGTCAATAACCTGTTTACAAGAATTTCGTGCATCTACAAATATGGTCCGAGTCTCAACTGAGGGATTATTTCGCCAACGACGATATGCGCGATTTTTGTAGGAGACAGCCCGAGCACATTTTTTACTGAACCAAGATTTACTGGAGGCAGACTTCTTTTGGGAGTGGTAAATTGAGCATTCCATATCAATCAGGATAGTTTCCGTGATGGTTTCGGCGACTAAGGAAGGGTTGTCTGAGTTAAAGCAGACTTCCTGCCATGGGAAAGATGCAAAGAAGTCTCTTAATTCTTTCCAGTTTGCAAAGTTAAAGTGCCAAACCCTACAGGACTGCGTCTGGGAAGGAGGCGTTAAAAAGTTGGACATTTGATAGTTCATCAGTACTTTAGTTGTTTTCCCATAAAATCTTCTCTAAAATTCACAAATGTTCCCTTGGAGGATCCTGCTCAAAATAATTTTGGGCCCAAAACGTTGGGTATTTGATAGTTCATCAGTATTTCAGTTGTTTTGCCACCAAACATTCTCTTCTTGAAGCGAGCGAGGGGCAGCTACAAGCTTGTGATCCGAATTTCCAAGCGGTGATGTCACAGAGATTTTATACGAATTTGGTGAATTTGTAAGGAAAAGGTCGAGTAGATTAGGGTTGATGGGTTTCTACATCAGGAATTCTTGTGGATTCCTCAACTAATTGCCATAGTCCACAAGTGATGGCGAAAGCCTCTGCCTTTCCACGTCGTCAGTTTGGGAAGAAAACTTCAACCAGGGGATGTTGTGTATGTTGAAGTCACCGAGAAAGACCACCTCAGCGTTTGGATAATTCATCTGTAGGTGATCAAAAGTTACGGAGAGATAAGAGAAGAGCTGTCTATATGAGGGATCGTTTGGAGATAAATAAAGTGAACAGATGAATATTACTTCGCTTTTGGCGCAGATTCACATCATGATCAGCAGATTTCAGTGCTTCTTCTCGTTGACAGGACAGGTCGCTTCGCCTAAAAGCACAAATTCCCCTCTTGTGTCGAAATTTTGCGTGCAAAAGTTAGGGCAAAGCAAATGGACTGTATTGATGGATGGGAAGACTTGGGTTTCTGTCAGAGACAGCACATGGGGTCTTTTATTTTGAAGGTGTTGACGAACCGAGTTTAGATTTGAGTTTAGACCCCGAACGTTACAGAATTGAATTTTGAATGAATTGTTTGAAAAAAACTTGGCCCGTGGTACATTAAAATTTTCCGTCGATTTTGGATTCCCTCACCCTCCACCCGGACACCCGAACGGGAGGGTAGTTTACGTCCGGAATTTTTGTACGAAGAGAATCCATTATCTTTGTTTTTAATAATTAGAAGAAAAAATCAGAGTAGATGAAAAAAGGAAATAAGGAAAACCATAGGATGAGGAAAGAAGAATAGCAGAAACCGACTCACGTGTCAGAGACGGAAACATGATGTAAGCATCATTTCACCGCCTCCTAGTGATACGTGGGGTGGTACTACCTCGGACTGAAAGTTCCAGTCGACCACCTACTGGGAAGTTATGAAATTATCGGCTTTAAAATAATTTGAGGGAATTTGAACAATTTAGTTTTGTGTAAAATGGAATATTGCTTCTATAATTAATTTATTAACTCATTTATAAATAGCTACACTTTGTAATGAAAATGCTAATCAATATTCTCTATTTAATATATTGAATAGTAATGCGAATGCTTTTAATATTAGAGCTGATTATTTATATCACTCCACTTCCCTTGATCATTAATAAATTGTCAGAGTCGATATTTAATTATTAATTCTACAGCCATACATTCTTCTTTATTGATGACGAATGATTAAATATTCTGTAATTCTCCGATTCCAAACCATTTTGCAAAACACTTTTCTCTTAGTAACAAAAGGAGTAATAAAAAACACCATAAAGTGCAACCCTGTCGTATAACTGAGCACATAAATAACATTTTATAAATACTTGCCTTTTACGCTCCCAACTTCTATTTCCACGTTATACAACCTTCAACCTATCAACAGTTAGAGCCCCTAATATGATTTTTAGGGCGCGCCGTTGCAAATGTAACGCAATGTAAGCCCGATTGCGAGATGGAAAGACCGCTTTGTATGTTAATGAAATTCCGACCGAGATGAAAAGTTTGGGAGATGTGTGTGCGTCTCTCCGGTTTTGTTTGGGGTTAACAAATTAAATAAGCTCAAAGTGCAGTTTCCTCCGTCTAATAAAGTTGAATATGGGTTAGCTCTAAGCCGTTAGAGAACAGTTGCTTATTTGCGCCTTCTGCCCGTCACCCTTTTCTTTGTAAATCCGACGACGATGTTCGAGGCATTGTATAACTACCAGCGAGTTTGTAAGAAGTTGTTACCTAAGAGGTTCAGACTAATGGCTTCTCGACTTGGAATTCTTCAGCAAACAACTTTGGGGAACGTGTTTTGTTTGTTCTGGGTAAGTTCCAATTCCTTAACATGAAGAAATTGGGAAATAAACAAAGAAAAGTTACAGTAATAAAAGAAAATCAAAATCAAGTTGCAAGCAAAGGAACGGTCCACAGCAAGCACCTACACGACCCAGTGCCGAATGGAAATAAGTAGCCTAAATTGACCCCACGAAAACACTCCAGCTTTTAGTGAAAGCCCCATTGAAGTTGATTTAATCGTTCTCGAGATTAGCCTTAATAAGCACAGAGACAGACAAACAAAAATTGGAAACAAACATATAAAAACTCCAAAAATTGAAACACAAATCTTTTCCCTGAAACCAAGAAAGATTAAAAAACACAATCTAGTGCAACCTTTGTTGTGTTTTTTAATTTTTCTTGGGTTCAGGGGACAATATTTGTTTTTCAGTTTTTGAAGATAACCAAGGATCAGTCCGTTCCACCAAAAAAATATATAAAACAAACGAGTTTTTGTTGGGTTGTGTTTTGCTCAATTTGACACCTAATCAGAATTTCGTGTTTTGAGACCTCCCCTTGCACACTAAAAATAATAAAAGGAAGAGCAAGAGCAAAGTGAAATTATTCCAAAAAGCACAAACGTATGTATAAAGAAATAGAAATTGAAACAAAATGTAAAAATTTTAAGAGAACGTTGCAAGGAAAAACGTTGAGATGTAAAAAAATGATAATTTTTAAGAAAGAGTCGAACTTCTAAAAACAGTAGATAATTATTAATTTAAAATTGAAAATTTCAAAATGGTCCAAGTTTTTATTAAATGTTGAAATATTCAGAAAATGTCGAAATTTTCGACGAAAGTCAATCATTCCAAAAAAAATCGAGAGATATGGGTAAATGGCTAATTTTCAATAGGGCCGAAATTCTAAAAAGTCAAAATGTTTAAATTAGTGAAAATAAATAATAAAAGAAATAAAAAGAAAAAGTTGAAATTTTAAAGAAAATCGAATTCGAAAAAAATTGAATTCTTTAAAAAACACTCGTAGTTGCAAGAGAAAAAAGCTGAAAACAAAAACCGAAATTTTGAAAACAAAGTTTTGAGAAAGTCGTAATTTATTAAAGGATTAAAATAATATTTAAAAAAATCAAAATTTTCCTCACAAAATTGAATTCTTTAAAAATCTGTCGTATTTGCAAAAATATTCAAATTTTTTAAAAAAGGGAAAATTTTCAAAAAAAAGGTTCCGAGGAATTGCAAATTTATAAAAAAAATTAAATCATTCAAAAAGCGTCTAGATTTTCAAATTGGTCAAAATATTTAAAATTTTCTTTAAAAAGTTGAATTCTTTAAAAACCAGTTGTATTTGCAAAATCACTCAAATTTTTGAAAAGAAAGTCGAAATTTTCAAAAAACTATTTTAGAGAAAGCCACAATTTTTATAAATTGTGATTTTCTCTTCTTCTTTTTATAAAGATTGAAGTTATTCAGTAAAAGTCGAAATTCAAAAAATCAACCTTTCGAGAAAAAGTCGAGATTTGGAAAAAAGGTCAGAACCCTGTAAAGTAAAAAAGTTGAAAATGGTAAAAATTAAAAAAAAAATCAAAAATAGAAAAACGAAATTTAAGAAATTGGAACATTTTCAAAAATTGAAGTTCTTTAAGAAACAGTCGTATTTGCAAAAGAGGTCAAATTTTTGAAAAAAAGATGAAAATTTTTAAATAAAAAGGTAAGAGAATTGATAATCTATAAAAATATGCAAATTCTTCTAAAAGATACAAAATCTTGAAAAGTCAAGCTTTTGAGAAAAAGTCTAAATTTGAAAAATGGGCAGTTTTCAAAAAGGTCTAAATCCTGAAAAGCTAAAATGTTTGAAACAGTGGAAAAAACAATTAAAAATAAAAAGTTGAAATTTTAAAGAAATTCGAAATTTTCACAAAAATTAAATTCCTAGAAAACCTGTATAGTATTTAAAATTTTATTTTCAAAAATAATTCGAGAAAATTTACGTTATAATTCAAAATTCTAATAAAGAAGGTTTATATTTTTAATAAAAAGCGAAACTAAAATTAAAACTGTATTTCAAAATTTGTTATCAACGTTTCTCCTTTTTTAAATAAATTACAACTTTTTTTTAAATTTTGGCCATTTAAAAATATTTGACTTTTCAAAACTTTAGTTTTATCCAAAATTTTAACATTTACCAAAATTTTAATCTTCCGAAATCGAACTTATTTTTGGAAACTTTTGAAATAATTCAGTCAGTAAAAAGTTCGTAATTGTAAAAAAATTTTTTAAAAAATCCGAAATTCGGGTCTGTGAATTTTAGAATATAAAGTTATTCAAAATTTGAGAAAAGGTCAAAATTTCCTTCACAAAATTGAAGTCTTTAAAACCCTGTCCTATTTGCAAAAATATTCAAATTTTTGTAAAAAGTGAAAAGTTTCAAAATAAAGGTCCGGAGGAATTGCAAATTTATTAAAAAAATTAAATCATTCAAAAAGCGTCTAGATTTTCAAATTGGTCAAAATATTCAAAATTTCCTTCACAAAATTAAATTCTTTAAAAAGCTGTCCTATTTGCAAAAATATTCAAATTTTTGTAAAAAATGAAAAGTTTCAAAATAAAGGTCCGGAGGAATTGCAAATTTATTAAAAAAATTAAATCATTCAAAAAGCGTCTAGATTTTCAAATTGGTCAAAATATTCAAAATTTTCTTTAAAAAATTGAATTCTTTAAAAACCAGTTGTATTTGCAAAATCACTCGAATTTTTGAAAATAAAGTCGAAATTTTCAAAAAAATGTTTAGAGAAAGTCACAATTTTTATAAATTGTGATTTTCTCTTCCTCTCTTTATAACGATTGAAGTTATTCAGTAAAAGTCGAAATTCAAAAAATCAACCCTTCGAGAAAAAGTCGAGATTTGGAAAAATGGTCACATTTTAAAAAGGTCAGAACCCTGTGAAATAAAAATGTTCAAAATAGTGAAAATTAAAAATAAAAAAATGAAATTAATGAAATTCGAAATTTTTCAAAAAAAATTTCGATTTTTTAGAAATTCTACTTTTTTTGAAAATAAAGTATTTTGAAACTTCGGCCTCCATCTAAAAATTTTGGATTTTTTCAGATATGTGTTTTCTATGTAAAAAGGTCCCTACTAAAAGATTTTAGGTTTAAACTATCAAAAAAAATCGAACATAACAAAATTGGGAATCATTTTATTACGATACCTCCTCCCCCACCCCTAGATTTACCACCCGTTCCACACTAAAAAATATTTTACAGTTTATTTTATAGAGCATCAAATCCGGAGAGGTGTGCCAAATTTCAGATATTTATCTTGTCACATTTCGAAAAAATCAACAAAAAACCATCATTTCAATTTTACCTTTGACAGCCTGTATCTCGGAAACGAAGCTTCTTCCGATACATGTTTATATAAAACTTTTTGCATATTTTTTCACAAAAAAATTTACTGTTAAAAAAATTCTTCATTCTAATTTCGCAACATCCTGTCTGTTTAAATTTCGACTATTTTGAAAATTTTGTTTTTTTTTTCAAAATTTCGACTTTTGAAAACTGATCCTTTTTTATTTTAATTTAAATTTTTTTATAATTATGGACTTTCATAAAAACTTCAACCTTTAACGAAAGTTTAAAATTTTGTTTTTTGAAAATTCTACTCCTTTTTAAAAAATTGGACTGTTTTCTAAAAGTTTCGAATATTTTTGAAGATTTTTTTTTCAAAAATTAGCTACTTTTAATTTACATTTTTAAAAAATGTTGGTTCCTTTAAATTTCGATATTTTTAAAAATTCACCCCATTCCAGATCTCAACTTTTTCTCAAAAGGTTGAGTTATTTATTTGAAAATCTCGACCTCTTCTGAAGCTTACAATTTTATCAAAAATTGCGACTATTGCAAAAATTCTTACTTTTTTTGTAAATTTCGACTTTGCTGAAAAATTGACCAAGTTTTTAATAATCAACTGTTATTAATAATTGACTTTGTTTTTTATTTCGCTGGTTTTTAAAAAATTCAATGTTTTTTCGGAAAGATTCGATATTTTTGGAAGTTTCACCCTTTTCAAAAATTGGTTTTTTAACTATTTTGAACATTTGGACTTTTCAAGATTTGGACTTTTCAGGATTTGAACTTTTTTTGTAAACCGACCATTTTTCCAAATTTCAACTTTTTTTCAAAAGCCTGCCTATTGTAGATTTCGACTTTTTTTTTTGAATAATTTCAATCTTTCTATAAATTGCGACCTATCATTATTGTTATTATTATTTCCTTTTAAAATTTGACGATTTCGAGCATCTTGACTATTGAAGATTTCGACTATTTTGAAAGCCATTTTTCCAAATCCAGGCCTTTTCTTGAAAGCTTGACTTTTGCAGATTTCGACTCTTTTTGAAGAATTTCAATCTTTTTATATATTTCGACTTCTCTAAACTTTTCTTTAAAAAGAACTCAATTTTTTGAAAAATTTCCAATTTCATTAATTTCATTTTTTATTTTGTTTAATTTCCGCTATTTTGAACATTTTCACTTTACAAGATTTTGAGATTTTTGTAAACTGACCATTTTTCCAAATCTCGACTTTGGAAAGGTTGAGTTTTTTGAGCTTCGACTCTTACTGAATAGCTTCAATCTTTTTATAAATTGTCACCTTCCTTAAACGTTTTTTTGAAAATTTCAACTTTTTTTTCAAAAATTCGACCTATTTTGCAAAAACGACTTTTTTTAAAGAATTCAATTTTTCAAAGAGAATTTTGAATTTTTTAACCATTTAAAAATCTAGACATTTTTAAATGATTTACATCTTTTTATAATCTGCAACTTTCTTTAAACCTTTTTTTTGGAAATTTCTACTTTTTTCATAAATTCGACTAATTTTGCAAATACGACAGCTTTTTTAAGAATTCATTTTTTTTTTAATTTCGAAATTCTTTAAAATTTCGAATTTCTTTAAAATTTCAACTTTTCATTTTTTATTTTTTTTAATTTCCACCATTTTGATTTTTCAGGATTTTGACCTTTTTGAAAACTACCCATTTTTCAAATTTCGACTTTTTCTCGAAAGCTCGACTTTTTAGAATTTCGACTCGTTTAGAAGAATTTCAATCTTCTTACAAATTACGACTTTTTAATTGAAAATTTCGAAATTTTTTTATAAATTTGACTGCTTTTAAAAATTGTTTTAAAAACTGTTTTTGCAAATACGATTGCTTTTTAATGTACTCAATTTTTTTAAAAATTTCGAATTTCATTAATTTCAATTTTTATTTTTATTTTTTTTAATTTCCACTATTTTGAACATTTTTACTTTACAGGATTAGGCCCTTTTTGTAAATAAATCATTTTTCCAAATCTCGTCTTTTTCTCGAAAGGTTAAGTTTTTTGAATTTCGACTCTTACTGAATAGCTTCTTTTTATAAATTGCAACCTTCCCTAAACTGGTTTTTTTGAAAATTTCGACTTTTTCTTACAAAAATTCAACTTATTTTACAAAAATGACTTGTTTTTAAAGAATTCAATTTTTTAAAGAAAATTTTGAATTTTCTAACCATTTTGAAAATCTAGACGCCTTTAGAACGATTTAAATCTTTTTATAATCTGCAACTTTCTCCAAAACTTTTTTTTTGGAAATTTTTGCAAACACGACAACTCTTCTAAGAATTCATTATTTTTTAATTTCGAATTTCCTTAAAATTTCAAATTTCTTTAAAATTTCAACTTTTTATTTTTAACTTTTTTTTTAATTTCCACTATTTTGACGTTTCAGGATTTTCACCTTGTTGAAAACTGCTCATTTTCCAAATTTCGACATTTTCTCGAAAGTTTGACTCTTTAAAATTTTGACTCTTTTATAAGAAATCTTAATCTTTTTATAAATTATGACTTCTCTAAACTTTTTATTTGAAAATTTCGACCTTTTTTCAAAAATTTGACTGCTTTTTAAAGGACTCAATTATTTGAAAAATTTGGAATTTCGTTAACTTCATTTTTTATTTTTAGTTTTTTTTTAAATTTCCGCTAATTTGAACATTTTTATGTTACAGGATTTCGATCTTTTTGAAAACTAACCATTTTTACAAATCTCGACTTTTTCTCGAAAGGCTGAGTTTTTTGAGTTTCGACTCATACTGAATAACTTCAATCTTTTTATAAATTGCTACTTTTCCTTAACTGTGTTTTTGAAAAATTCGACTTTTTTTTCAAAAATTCGACTTATTTTGCAAAAACGACTTGTTTTTAAAAAATTCAATTTTTCCAAGAAAATTTTGAATTTTTTAACCATTTTGAATTTTTTAACCATTTTGAAAATCTAGACGCCCTTAGAATGATCTAAATCTTTTTTTATAATCTGCAACTTTCTCAAAATTTTTTTTTTCGAAATGTCGACTTTTTTCAAAAATTCGACTCTTTTCGCAAATACGACGGCTTTTTTAAGAATTCATTTTTTTTAAATTTCGAATTTGTTTAAAGTTTCCACCTTTTATTTTTAATTGTTTTTTTTTAAATTTCCACCCTTTTGACTTTTCAGGATTTTGACCTTGTTGAAAACTGCCCATTTTCAAAATTTCGACATTTTCTCGAAAGCTTGACTTTTCAAAATTTCGACTCTTTTATAAGAATTTCAATCCTTTCATAAATTACGACTTCTCTAAACTTTTTATTTGAAAATTTCGAGCCTTTTTCAAAAATTTGACTGTTTTTGCAAATACGACTGCTTTTTAAAAAACTCGATTATTTAAAAAATTTCGAATTTCATTAATTTCATTTTTTTATTTTATATTTTTTTTTTATTTCCACTATTTTAAACATTTTCATGTTACAGGAATTTAACCTTTTTAAAAACTTACCATTTTTCCAAATCTCGACTTTTCCCGAAAGGTTGAGTTTTTGAGTTTCGACTCTTACTCAATAACTTCAATCTTTTTATAAATCGGGACCTTCCCTAAATTGTATTGTTGAAAATTTCGACTTTTTTTTTCAAAAATTCGACTTATTTTGCAAAAACAACTTCTTTTTAAAGAATTCAATTTTTCAAAGACAATTTTAAATTTTTTAACCAGTTTGAAAATCTAGACGCCTTTAGAATGATGTAAATCTTTTTATAATCTGCAACTTTCTCAAAACTTTTTTTTTTAATGTCGACTTCAAAAATTCGACTATTTGTGCAAATACGACAGCTTTTTTAACAATTCATTTTTTTTTTAATTTCAAATTTGTTTAACATTTCAACTTTTCATGTTTTATTGTTTTTTTTTTAATTTCCGCCCTTTTGACTTCTCAGGATTTTGACCTTGTTGAAAACTGCCCATTTTCAAAATTTCGACATTTTCTCGAAAGCTTGACTTTTCAAAATTTCGACTCTTTTATAAGAATTTCAATCTTTTCATAAATTACGACTTCTCTAAACTTTTTATTTGAAAATTTCGAGCCTTTTTCAAAAATTTGACTGTTTTTGCAAGTACGACAGCTTTTTAAAAAACCCGATTATTTCAAAAATTTCGAATTTCATTAATTTCATTTTTTTATTTTTATTTTTTTTTATTTCCACTATTTTAAACATTTTCATGTTACCGGATTTTAACCTTTTTGAAAACTCACCATTTTTCCAAATCTCGACTTTTCCCGAAAGGTTGAGTTTTTGAGTTTCGACTCTTACTCAATAACTTCAATCTTTTTATAAATCGGGACCTTCCCTAAATTGTATTTTTGAAAATTTCGACTTTTTTTTTCAAAAATTCGACTTATTTTGCAAAAACAACTTTTTAAAGAATTCAATTTTTCAAAGACAATTTTAAATTTTTTAACCAGTTTGAAAATCTAGACGCCTTTAGAATGATGTAAATCTTTTTTTATAATCTGCAACTTTCTCAAAATTTTTTTTTCGAAATGTCTACTTTTTTCAAAAATTCGACTATTTGTGCAAATACGACAGCTTTTTTAACAATTCATTTTTTTTTAAATTTCGAATTTGTTTAACATTTCAACTTTTCATGTTTCATTGTTTTTTTTTAATTTTCACCTTTTTAACTTTTCAGGATTTTGACCTTGTTGAAAACCGCCCATTTTCAAAATTTCGACATTTTCTCGAAAGCTTGACTTTTCAAAATTTCGGCTCTTTTATAAGAATTTCAATCTTTTCATAAATTACGACTTCTCTAAACTTTTTATTTGAAAATTTCGAGCCTTTTTCAAAAATTTGACTGTTTTTGCAAATACGACTGCTTTTTAAAAAACTCGATTATTTAAAAAATTTCGAATTTCATTAATTTCATTTTTTTATTTTTTATTTTTTTTTATTTCCATTATTTCAAACATTTTCATGTAACAGGATTTTAACCTTTTTAAAAACTTACCATTTTTCCAAATCTCGACTTTTCCCGAAAGGTTGAGTTTTTGAGTTTCGACTCTTACTCAATAACTTCAATCTTTTTATAAATCGGGACCTTCCCTAAATTGTATTTTTGAAAATTTCGACTTTTTTTTTCAAAAATTCGACTTATTTTGCAAAAACAACTTCTTTTTAAAAAATTCAATTTTTCAAAGAAATTTTTGAATTTTGTAACCATTTTGAAAAGCTAGACGCCTTTAGAATCATGTAAATCTTTTTATAATCTGCAACTTTTTCAAAACTTTTTTTTTGGAAATGTCGACTTTTTTCAAAAATTCAACTATTTGTGCAAATACGACAGCTTTTTTAACAATTCATTTTTTTTTTAATTTCAAATTTGTTTAACATTTCAACTTTTCATGTTTTATTGTTTTTTTTTTAAATTTCCACCCTTTTGACTTTTCAGGATTTTGACCTTGTTGAAAACTGCCCATTTTCAAAATTTCGACATTTTCTCGAAAGCTTGACTTTTCAAAATTTCGACTCTTTTATAAGAATTTCAATCTTTTCATAAATTACGACTTCTCTAAACTTTTTATTTGAAAATTTCGAGCCTTTTTCAAAAATTTGACTGTTTTTTCCAAATACGACTGCTTTTTAAAAAAGTAGATTATTTAAAAAATTTCGAATTTCATTAATTTCATTTTTTTATTTTTTATTTTTTTTTATTTCCATTATTTCAAACATTTTCATGTAACAGGATTTTAACCTTTTTGAAAACTCACCATTTTTCCAAATCTCGACTTTTTCTCGAGAGGTTGAGTTGTTGAGTTTCGACTTTGACTGAATAACTTCAAGCTTTTTATGAATTGCGACCTTCACTAAACTGCATTTTTGAAAATTTATACTTTATTTTTCAAATACTCGACTTATTTTACAAAAATGACTTGTTTTTAAAGAATTCAATTTTTCAAAGCAAATTTTGAATTTTTTAACCATTTTGAATATCTAGACTCCTTTAGAATGATGTAAATCCTTTTATAATCTGCAACTTTCGCAAAACTTTTTTTTGGAAATTTCGACCCTTTTCCAAAAAACATTTTGAAAGAAAAAAATTTTGGGAAATGTCAAAACTTTGGATAAAACCGAAATTTTGAAAAGTCAAACGTTTTTAAGAGGGCAAAATTTTTAAAAAAGTCGAAATTTTTATAAAAAAAAGTAGAAATGTTAATAACAAATTTTGAAATAGTTTTAAATTTAGTTTCGTTTGCTACTCAAAATGTAGACCTTTTTTATTGGAATTTTTAATTGTAACGTAAATTTGCTCGAATTATTTTTAAAAATGAAATTTTAAATAATACTTCATTTTTATTAAATTTCGACGTAAATCTTAAACAAAATCAAAACGTATATATCTTAACTCTCTTTGTGTAATGTTTCTAAACATTTGAAGTTTCATTTAGAAACAACCAACAAAACGCTGCACCGAGTTGTCAAAATAATTTCCCGTACACATTCAGCTCGCAGGTCCCCGATTCTCCAACGAAAATGTTCTAAGTGCGTTTCCTAATTAAACCCGAAGTAATTAAAACTTTTAATTGTTGACATCTAAGTGCCGAAACAAATTCAGAAAGGAGCATTGTACTTAGCCGACTGCGAACTTTCTTGTTTTGATTTAAATTGATGTCCTACGGAATTAGATACCACTCGTCAAACTTCTAAAAGGGATTCCCTCGGAATGCTCACACTGAATTATCCAGCATCCCACTTCGGCGAAAATCAGAGAGAAATTAGATGCAAATGCAAGTTGACTTTTGTTTAATGGCAGAAATGTTAGGCGAATCCTACTTCTAAAGCCTAGTTCTGCTTATCACTTGCCAAGGAACTTTGCTTTATTACATTTGCTTGCTGCATATCCGGTTTAAATTAAATTGGGATGTTTGTGACCTGATGTGCAATACTTGGTTTTATGCATTGCTTTTATAATTTTGAGTCGCAGTGGCCGTCGACTGAAAAGCTAACCTAACAAATAGTCGGTGTTTCTGAGGTGTATCGAATTTTATCGCTTATTCTGAAAAATAACAATCGAAAATATATTGACAAGCCTAGAGAGACGCAGGGCAGACCAATTGAGACAGACAGATAGAGAGACAGACAGACAGACAGACAGACAGACAGACAGACAGACAGACAGACAGACAGACAGACATACATACAGACAGGCAGACAGACAGACAGACAGACAGACAGACAGACAGACAGACAGACAGACACAGACAGATAGACAGACAGACACAGACAGACAGACACAGACAGACAGACAGACAGCAGGTAGGCAGACAGGCAGATAGGCAGACAGACAGACAGACAGACAGACAGACAGACAATCAGACGGACGGACAGACAGAGAGACAAACAGACAGACAGAGAGACAGACAGACAGACAGACAGACAGACAGGCCGACAGACAGATAGACAATCAGACAGACAGACAGAGAGACAGACAGACAGACAGACAGACAGACAGACAGGCCGACAGACAGATAGACAATCAGACAGACAGACAGACAGACAGACAAACAGACGGACGGACAGACATAGAGACAAACAGACAGAGAGACAGACAGACAGAGAGACAGTTAGACAGACAGACAGGCAGACAGACATACAGACAGACAGACAGATAGATGGACAGAGACAGACAGACAAACAGACAGACAGACAGACAGACAGACAGACAGACAGACAGACAGAGAGACAGACAGGCAGAGAGACAGACAGAGAGACAGACAGACAGACAGACAGACAGACAGAGAGACAGACAGGCAGAGAGACAGACAGAGAGACAGACAGACAAAGACAGACAAAGACAGACAAAGACAGACAAGGACAGACAAAGACAGACAGAGGCAGACAAAAATTGCAAAAAAGTCACGATGGACTCATACTAACGAAATAACGAAAGTGTTATAAAAATTAGTTATTTTAAAATCAAATACGTCCGATTTTTTTAAATTCTGATATCAAGAGAGGATTTTCAAGTTCCGTTTGTAGTAAGATTTTAGAAGTTAACTGTCTTATTTAAGCGGATACTTCAAATTAACAACTTCTTTGAAGTCCTGCAGCTTTCGCATCTTTTATTTTTAAAGGGATTGAATCGAAGAAATAAAAATAAATACAAAAAATCGCTAATGGATTCTACCAAGTTAATGAATGATTTCCACTTTGATCTAAGTAATTGCATGTTTCTGTAACCGCCGCTCTAATTAACCGGTAGTATTTGCTCGCCTTTGAAATAAAAATGGCAAAATGTAGACTCGCGGGCTGAAGGAAAGGTGAAGCTGCTGGTTTCAATTTTCCAAGACACGCTAAATTATATAGTTAGTAAAACCATCAGGCTTTGTAATCCAGGTTCGTTTCGTTTCAAATTCAAATTTTTAATTGGGTATCTGAAAATGGCGTTGAAAGCTCCCGATATATTTCCATTATGTTTAAAAAAACTAAAATAGCTTTCGTCGCATAGGTTATTAATAAAAGCCAATTTTGCCGCAATACCTCATAGCAGCTTTGACAAATTTAGGAGCCAATGGGGTAAGAAGGGAAAATCCATTAGAGCGGCGTCGCCGTCAGCAATATATCTTGGTATATGCACAGGTCCCTTAACCGTGTTAAAATATGTACATCATTTAGCTTTTAATAAATGGCAGTTTACGTAAAAAGTTCTCTAAACGTCCTCGTCATGACACTAATCTGTATTAATGAATTCAATTATTTATTGTTGCCCTTTTTGAAAAAGCCGTTTAAAATTGCAAAGGTGTGTTTACTTTTACTTCAGCCCTAATTAAGAATAATCGCGTCCGCTTTCCCCAGAATTTACGGGCATAATTAAATTAGTCTCTACTAAACCGCTTGGTTCATAGGCTTATCTCATTTAATTGAGACCCGAAAAAATCATCAATTAGGGATTTTCAAGAATTTTAATATTCTTAGGAAGCTGCATTCTGGGCGGATACATTCTGATCAAGCCAATGAAACATACGAAGGTAAATCAAACATGAACTGGAATTTCTATCATGTCGCCATGAGGCCGTCGGGAGTGTGCGCATACTCTGTTCGGTGGGGATATCAAGCAACTTCCTGCGCTCAAGCGAATTCCGTTCTTGGCGTTCGCCAGCTGTAAATACAATGAGTGAGCAAGAGGTTCATCCGCAGGTTGCGCATCGCATTATTATTCAATTTTATTCCGTTGAAGGTATAAAGCCCGCCGAAATTCTTCGCAGACTAGAAGCACTGTCCGGAGATACTTGTTTGAAGAACACTAATTTGAACGAATTTGGAGAAAAATATAGACATATGGCAAAAATGGAATCATGCTAACTAGCTAGAATTTTTCATTTTTTTCACTTTTTTTTGGGATCGCTAGGATAAATTTCCATCGGTTAATCAAGCGTTTTATGTTTTCCTTCGGTAGAGGGATGACGTTCGTCAACCGACCGGAAAACAATATTTGTTTCCCCTAAGCGATTCCGCCTAATATCCAATAGACTGTGTATAAATTATTCGGCGAGAGCTCTAACTTCATAATGTCCGTAATTAAATTTCCCACTGGGCCCGATATATTCGACTCGCTTAACATAATAATGGACAAACATATTTACCCTCCATTCTCGGACATGTTTGACTTTACATCGAAAAGTAAGATAAATGTGGGGCCCCAAACAAAATTTTAAGTTTGCCAGAACATGTTTGCAAATAATCAATCTAGCACTCCGCTATCCATCAATGTCTGCAACGTGATGCCGGGAATTCGAATTTTTAGCTAACGTATTTTGCAGACTTTCAAGGGATGCATTTTACGGCCTTCGGGATCTCCAGATTGCATTCGATTTAGACTTATCGTTAGGCTGTGCTTCAGAGTCAAAGCTCTCCACGTATGCAGCTTTTGCATAAATCCCCCTTGAAGTGTCACCAGGAAAGATATCGTCAATTTGAGCTTTCTTTTATAATTTAGTAAAAAAAGGTTGGAAAAGCTAGTTTGACACGCGATTAAGAATTAAGGAAAAAGCGAAAGCTTCAGAAAAAGACGCAGCTTAAACTTTCATTTGGAAACTTCCATCCAAGTGAAAAACTTGATGCATTTACTAAGCCTTACGTAAGCCTTCGTAAGTTGGTTATTTTCGTAAAAATTCCCAATAAAGTTTTATTCGTAATTATTTGGAAGTTGTATAAAAGTTGTTGGTTGGTGCTATTTATCTATTTAGTGCTATTTATCTATTTAGATTTAGACACATGTAAAATACCACTCGTTTACTCACTCATCTTAAAATCCTTACAACTATAAAACTTTAAAGGAAATAGATTCCTTAATTTACATAGGAACCAAGTAGGAAGAATTTTTAAAAGAACTCCTAACAGAGTAAAAATTAGTACTAAAATTTACATGTGACTAATCAGTGTCAAAGTTGCATGATCTCAACTAATAAAACATATTAATTAGCATCAAAAATGACCTATTCCTTTTAAACGATGATGACTCCCCGAAAAATTATCGTATACAGTGCTCGGAAATCTTTTAAATTAAAAAGTAATTAATTACCTAACAAAATTTTAGGCAGGATTACTAGAAAAAATTACCAACGTCCGTGAACATTTTCAAATATAAGCATGAATTTGGATACATTTTGAGCCAATGGTTTTCTTATTATAATACTCAAAATCGGGGTTTTAAGGTTTGAAAACTGGAACGTTTTCTGTTACTCTCTATGAAAACATTTATCTGAATTAATACAACCTTTAAAAAATGTGAGTGTTTGTGAATTTTCCATAGTATCATCATTTTGAAGGAACGGGTTATTAGTATAGGGCCACGGAAAAGGAAGAGAAAGAGGAAGAATAAAAGGAAGAGGAAAAGGAAGAGAAGAAAGAAAAAAAGTAAAAAAAAAGAAGAAGAGAAAAAGAAATAGGAAGAGGAGAAGGAAGAGGAGGAAGAAGAAGAAAAAGAAGAGAAAGAAAAAGAAGAAAAGAAAGAGAAAGAGGAAAAGAAAGAAAAAAAAGGGAAAAAAGTAAAAGGAAGAGAAAGAGAAAGAGAAGGAGAAAGAAAAAGAGGAGGAGGATGAGGAAGAGGAAGAGAAAGAGAAAGAGAAAGAGGAAGAGAAAGAGGAAGAGGAAGAGGAAAGGGAAGGGGAAGAGAAAGAGAAAGAGGAAGAAGAAGAGGAAGAGGAAGAGGAAGAGGAAGAGGAAGAGGAAGAGGAAGAGGAAAAGGAAGAGAAAGAGAAAGAGGAAGAGGAAGAGGAAGAGGAAGAGAAAAAGAAAGAGGAAGAGAAGAGAAAGAGAAAGAGAAAGAGAAAGAGAAAGAGAAAGAGAAAGAGAAAGAGAAAGAGAAAGAGGAAAGAGAAAGAGAAAGAGAAAGAGAAAGAGGAAAGAGAAAGAGAAAGAGGAAAGCGAAGAGGAAAGAGGAAGAGGAAAGCGGAAGAGGAAGAGGAAGAGAAAGGGAAGAGGAAGAGGAAGAGGAAGAGGGAAGAGGAAGAGGAAGAGGAAGAGGAAGAGGAAGAGGTAGAGAGAAGAGGAGAGAAGAGGAAGAGGAAGAGGAAGAGGAAAGAGGAAGAGAAAGAGGAAGGGAAGAGGAAGAGGAAGAGAAGAGAAAGAGAAGAGAAAGAGGAAAAGGAAAGAGAAGAGAAAGAGAAAGAGAAAGAGAAAGAGAAAGAGAAAGGAAAGAGAAAGAGAAGAGAAAGAGAAAGAGAAAGAGAAAGAGAGAGAAAGAGAAAGAGAAAGAGAAAGAGAAAGAGAAAGAGAAAGAGAAAGAGAAGAGAAAGAGAAGAGAAAGAGAAAGAGAGAAGAGGAAGAGAAAGAGAAAGAGAAAGAGGAAGAGAAGAGGAAGAGGAAGAGGAAGAGGAAGAGGAAGAGGAAGAGGAAGAGGAAGAGGAAGAGGAAGAGGAAAGAGGAAGAGGAAGAGGAAGAGGAAGAGGAAGAGGAAGAGGAAGAGGAAGAGGAAGAGGAAGAGGAAGAGGAAGAGGAAGAGGAAGAGGAAGAGGAAGAGGAAGAGGAAGAGGAAGAGGAAGAGGAAGAACAAGACAAGAGCAAGAGCAAGAGCAAGAGCAAGAGGACGAGGAAGAGGAAGAGAAAGATTAGGAGAAAGAGGAACAGGAGAAGGAATTGGAAGACGAAGAAAAGGAGAAAGAGAAAGAGGAAAAAAGGGACAGAAAAACACAGAGAAGGAGAAATGAACAGAAAGAGAAAGAGAGAGAGAAAGAGAAAAAAAAGAGAAAGAGAAATTGGAAGACGGGGAAAAGGAGAAAGAGATAGAGGAAAAAAAGAGGAACAGAAAAAGACAGAGAAGGAGATATAGGCAGAAGAAGAGAAAGAGAAATAGGAGAAAAATATTAGGAGAAATAAAAAGAAAAAGAAGAGAAAAAAGGAAGAAAGAAAAATGGGAAAAAATAACGAGGAAAAGAAAAGGAAGAGAAAAAAGAAAGGGAGAAGGAAAAAGGAAGTGAAGAACAAAGAGAAAGAAAAAGAGAAGAAAGAAAAGGAAAAGAAAGAGAAAGACGAATAGAAATAGGAAGAGAAAGAGGAAGAGGAAGCGGAAGGGGAATATTGGAAAAAGAGGAGAGAAGAGAAACAGGAAGACGGGGAGAAAGGAGAAGAGAAAGGGGAAGAAGAAGGAGAGGAAAAGGAAGAGAAAGAGAAAGAGGAAGATAAAATAAAGTAAAAGAGGAAGAAGAAGATGAAGAAAAAGAAGAAAAGGGAGAGAAAAAGACAGAGAAAGAGAAATAAACAGAAGGTGAGGAAGAGGGGAAAAAGGGAAGAGAAAGCAAAAGAGAAAGAGAACGAAAAAAGGAAGAAAGGAGAATAGGTACAAAAAAAGAAAGAGGAAATGGAAGAGGAAGAGAAAAAGGAAAAGGGTGAGAAAGAGAAAGAAAAAGACAAATACAAAGAAGAAGTGGAGGAGAAAGAGGAAGGGAGAAAAGGAGTTAAGAAGAGAAAAACAAAGTGAGGAGAGAGAGAGAGAGAGAGAGAGAGAGAGAGAGAGAAAGAAAGAGAGAAAGAGAGAAGAGAGAAGAGAGAAGAGAGAAAGAGAGAAGAGAGAAAGAGAGACAGACAGAGAGAGAGAGAGAGACAGACAGAGAGAAAGAGAGAGAGAGAGAGAGGGAGGGAGAGAGAGAGAGAGAGAGAGAGAGGGAGAGAGACAGACAGAGAGAGAGAGAGGGAACGATAGAGGCATATAGGTAGAGAGATAGTTAGAGATACAGATAGAGACACAAAGTGTCTGTGAAAGAACGAGTGAGCCCGAGACAGTGAAAATTATGAAAAATCAAAATTTTCCAAATTGTCGAAATTTTCGGAAAAAGTAGACTTTATCAAACAAATTGAGAATTTTCCGAAGAAAGAAAAATAGAGCTTCGACAAAAATTCAAGATTTTGGAAAATAGTCCAGACTTCTGAAAAAATCAAAATTTTTAAATCATTCAAAATTGTGAAAATGTTGAAAAATTCATAATTTTCAAGAAACGTTGAAACTATCAAAAGCAATAACTTTTCAAAGTAAATTGGGATTTCAAAAAAGTCGAAATTTCTAAGAAGGGGAAATTTTAATAGACAAAATCTTCAAAATAAGTTAAATTTTTCAGAAAGATCAAAATATATACGGAGAAACCGTAATTTTTTAAAAGTTAAACTTTTAAAAATGGTGTAAATTTTGAAAAAAGTTAAAAGTGAAAAGTTATAGGGACCCTCACAAGTTCGATAAAATATTTTGAAAAATAGTCGAAATTTTTAAAAACGTCAAAAATTAAAGATATTGATAATTTTAAAAGATGCAAGTAGAATGCAACCTAGACTACAAATTCATGCAGCACTCCAGGCGCGCATAGTGAATCATAGGTAGCTGAACTACTAACAGTTGAAACACTGCCACCTAGCGAAGCGGTTCCTCTCTAGGAAAAATTTCCCAGAAGACAAGGATTCTAATGCACAGACCAATAGGTTTGAACATTTATTAGATCCGAAGTTTGGAAACCAAAGACCGGTTTCGATCTTGTTAGATCTCGTCAGTTTGATATATCCAACTCGAATGCTAACAAATGTTTCGACAGTAAGTCCGTGAATTCTTTAGTACTTACTTGTCGGAACATTTGTTAGCATTCGAGTTGGATATACCAAACTGACGAGATCTAACAAGATCGGAACCTGTCTTTGGTTTCCAAACTTCCAATCTAAAAAATGTTTAAACATATTGGTCTGTGCGTTAGAATTTTGAAAGAGTTGATTCTTAAAAAAAAAGCTAACATTTTTGGTAGTGGTGATTTTTAAAGAATGTATAAAAAGTCAAACATTCCAAAAAAGGAAAATTTTCGAAAAACAGTGAACATTTTGAAGTCGAAATTTTACAAAAATTTCAACATTTTAAAAAAGGTATAAATTTTAAAACCTCAATATTTAAGTCGAATGTATTTCAATGGTAAAGTCAAAATTTCTAGAAAAGACGACAATTTCAATTTAAAAAAAAACCCTTAGTGTCCACATTTTTTCAAAAGCTTAGTTTTGTATCTTAAAGCTTTACTTTAATCTAAAAAAAATTCGAATTCAAAATTTAAACTTACCCTATAAAAATTTGACTTTAAAACTTAAATGTGTCCTCAATCGTTAAAATTTCGAAAGTAAAGTAAATAAAAATAGAATTTTAATTCTAAAATTTATATTTTGCTTTAAGTTATAATTTGATCGCATTTTCAAAGTTAAAAAACTTTTAATCTTTAACAATATTTTTATCGAAATCTTGAAACGTGGAAATTAATGACTGAAAAACTTTAAAGCTAAGAAAAATTTTCAATATTTCGAGTTTAAATCAAAATGTCTATAATTGGTAAAAATGATCGAAAATTTGGCCAATAAAATGTCAACAAAACAAATCAGCCGACTAAGGTTCTCATAAAGCGCATTAAAAACTTGGGTCCTTTTACTTTCAGCAAGACCCATTTACATTCCGGTTACTTGTGCAACGTCGTACGCATTTTGCTTCGTCTGAAAACGCCCCAAATGTGCCTCATGTCAATTATTTTTCTTTTTCCCCATTTTCTCCTCCGATGCTCTAATGTTTGAAATAATACAACAAACTTACATATTCCAAGAATTCCTTTGTTACCACTACAAGTTATTCAATTTAGTAGGAAATCTCGAAATGTCACTTTGGCGAGTTTACGGTTACTTTGCACCATAACGCCAACATCCCAGATGTGTAATTTTCTCCAAGTAATTCGCAGTTCGAGTTCTTTTTACGACCCGAATATGTCGAGAATTCTCGACATCGTCTTAGCCGGAGATATTAACTTTAAAGAGGGCGGTTGCCGTCATTAATGTGTGGTTTATTTTACTTGTAGGTACTTCAGCCGGAATGCTGTATCGCATCTTGTAAACTCGTGTCTTGTTGGGAATCAGCTTGATTTGACCAATAAAGTATTCACTTGATTCAGCTTTCGTCACAGATGGTATCGCTGGTAAAACCAAGTTCGCATTTTAACTTGATAGTTACTGGATGTCCCGTCGGCCTGAAGACTTAATATGATTTGTCACTGAAGTTTAATTTTAACATTTCATTCTATCAGTTCCACCAGTATCATTAGTGCACATTTTAAAACTAACTTTGGTTATAAGGGGTATTTTTGTACTCGTGGATTGGCCACTAGGCCCTCTAGCTTGGAATGCTTAGGGGTGCCGCAGTCAATATGGAGCTGCATACCACCAAAGATGGGGACATGTTATTATCTTACATTTTCGGTCAGTGTTTTCGATATTTTCAGGCTCCTACTAGGCCCTTCTACTAATGTTTTGAAGGGAACGTAGATTCTTTAATCTTCAGTTTAACTCGTATTCTCTTTGTGAACGTTTTTCCATAATTTTCCGCTAGGCGACTGTCAAGCTTAAATTAATTTAGTTAGTTCTTTTTGTTTTATACAATTTATTTTTACTGTGCCGTTCGTGTTTAGTCGAAGTTGTGCAACTTAGGTAGAGTAGGTCACCACTGGGGCCACGGAACTCAGTATGACATCCTATGTACTCCTACTTGTTAGCGCCCGTGATAAATTATCAAATTATTTATAGGATTTTAAAACCTCTGGTCACATCATCGTTCTGTTGAGGAAAATTGCTTAACAAGGCATATTCTAATACACTTCCATGAATATCCTTAATGTATAGCAACTATCAGACATATCATCAGTCAATAATCAGACAGTTGTAAAGCAATCTAGTTGTTAACTGTGGACCAAAGCGAGTTGTCACTTGTATCATGCGAACTTTTCTCCTTGAAAGCTAAAAGCGATTGATTCGCCAATTGGCTTTTTAAAAAAAGATGGAGATTCTGCGAAATTCTTCCCCCAATAAAGACGACTTTGCCCTAAAACTTCTTGATGGCATTATCGTTAGAGGAGCATACATAAAGCCCGCTCTCCCAGTCGATCAATAAATCTCAGCAGGGGGAAAATTCATACAAAGATGAAATATGTAGCAAAAAGCCCTCCTAAAGTGGATTTATTATTTATTGATGCTTCTATTACTCGGTGTTGACAAACTAGATTTGGCAGGAAATATTTCGATATTCGATGCAACTTCGACTGCAAACAGACGTTCACAGATAGTAAAGCTCCCGAGTTTATAGTAAATTTGTTTTCCCGGACTTTTCGCTTGACGTACGTCAACTGAATTTCCTGAAATAATTTCGACCATTACTAAAAGTGAATACGACCGAACTTATGCCATTGTTGTAAAATAAATGTAGCAGTTGCATATTGTGATTGGAAAAGTTCATAGCTTTGTACTTTTCTAATTTATTATTTAGAAAATCAACCTAATTCATTGCGATAGAGCACAAAAGCTTGAGTCATTCGTCTACTCAACGTATTTAATTCAGAAGTTCTAAATCATAGAACCATTTTAATTGCACATCAAGAGCTACATATGTTACAACGATGTTTTTTACACTGAAATGTCAACGAGGGATACCAAACATATAACTTCAAAAAATTAGTGAAGGGCCATTGATATAGCTTAATAGCGTCTCATATATTACCTGTACAACTAAAAAGAAGAAGAAGTAGAGGAAGAGGAAGAGGAGGAGGAAAAGGAAGAGGAAGAGGAAGTGGAAGAGGAAGAGGAAGAGGAGGAGGGAAAGGAAAAGGAAGAGGAAGTGGAAGAGAAAGAGGAAGAGGAAGAGGAAGAAAAAGAGGAAGAGGAAGAGGAAGAGAAAAAGGAAGAAGAAGAGAAAGAGGGAGAGGAAGAGAAAGAAGAAGAGGAAGAGGAATAGGAAGAGGAAGAGAAAGAGGAAGAAGAGGAGGAAGAGGAAGGGGAAGGGAAAGAGGAAGAGAAAGAGAAAGAGGAAGAGGAAGAGAAAGAGGAAGAGAAAGAGGATATGGAAGAGGAAGAGAAAGAGAAAGAGAAGAGAAAGAGAAAGAGAAGAGAAAGAGAAAGAGAAAGAGAAAGAGAAAGAGAAAGAGAAAGAGAAAGAGAAAGAGAAAGACAAAGACAAAGACAAAGACAAAGACAAAGACAAAGAGAAAGAGAAAGAGAAAGAGAAAGAGAAAGAGAAAGAGAAAGGGAAAGAGAAAGAGAAAGAGAAAGAGAAAGAGGAAGAGGAAGAGGAAGAGGAAGAGGAAGAGGAAGAGGA
This sequence comes from Dastarcus helophoroides, assembly GCA_028583605.1. Lineage (NCBI taxonomy): Eukaryota > Metazoa > Arthropoda > Insecta > Coleoptera > Bothrideridae > Dastarcus > Dastarcus helophoroides. The sequence continues at coordinate 10,667,701 of CM053334.1, forward strand.
AGAGGAAGAGGAAGAGGAAGAGGAAGAGGAAGAGGAAGAGGAAGAGGAAGAGGAAGAGGAAGAGGAAGAGGAAGAGGAAGAGGAAGAGGAAGAGGAAGAGGAAGAGGAAGAGGAAGAGGAAGAGGAAGAGGAAGAGGAAGAGGAAGAGGAAGAGGAAGAGGAAGAGGAAGAGGAAGAGGAAGAGGAAGAGGAAGAGGAAGAGGAAGAGGAAGAGGAAGAGGAAGAGGAAGAGGAAGAGGAATAGGAAGAGGAAGAGGAAGAGGAAGAGGAAGAGGAAGAGGAAGAGGAAGAGAAAGAGGATGAGAAAGAGAAAGAGAAAGAGAAAGAAGAAGAGAAGAGAAAGAGAAAGAGAAAGAAAAAGAGGAAGAGGAAGAGGAAGAGAAAGAGGAATGAGAAAGAGAAGAGAAAGAGAAAGAGAAAGAGAAAGAGAAAGAGAAGAGAAAGAGAAAGAGAAAGAGAAAGAGAAAGAGAAAGAGAAAGAGAAAGAGAAAGAGAAAGAGAAAGAGAAAAGAGAAAGAGAAAGAGAAAGAGGAAAGAGAAAGAGCAAGAGCAAGAGCAAGAGCAAGAGCAAGAGCAAGAGCAAGAGCAAGAGCAAGAGCAAGAGCAAGAGCAAGAGCAAGAGCAAGAGCAAGAGCAAGAGCAAGAGCAAGAGCAAGAGCAAGAGCAAGAGCAAGAGCAAGAGCAAGAGCAAGAGCAAGAGCAAGAGCAAGAGCAAGAGCAAGAGCAAGAGCAAGAGCAAGAGGAAGAGGAAGTAGGAAGTGGAAGTGGAAGTGGAAGTGGAAGTGGAAGTGGAAGTGGAAGTGGAAGTGGAAGTGGAAGTGGAAGTGGAAGTGGAAGTGGAAGTGGAAGTGGAAGTGGAAGTGGAAGTGGACGTGGAAGTGGAAGTGGAAGTGGAAGTGGAAGTGGAGACAAAAAAAGAGAAAGAGAAAGAATAAGAGAAAGAGAAGAGAGGAAGAATAAGAGGGAGAGTAAGAGGAAGAGAAAGAGAAAAAGAAAGAGAAAGAGAGAGAGAAAGATAAAGAAGAAGACTAAGAGAAAGGAAACGAGGAAGAGTAAGAGGAAGACAAAGAGAAAGATAAAGTGAAAAAGAGAAAGCGAGAAAGAGGGTAAGAGAGAGAGAGAGAGAGAGAGAGAGAGAGAGAGAGAGAGAGAGAGAGAGAGAGAGAGAAAGAGAGAGAGAGAGAGAAAGTCAAAAACTTGGTAAAATGGTCCAAGCTATAAAATAACCACAACCTTTCAAAATAAATTAAATTTCCAAAAGATCAAAATTCTCAACGATGGATAACAAGACGTTCACCTTGAAAAAATAAGTGAAAGTTGGGGGAAACAAAAACCTATTTTAAGAATTTTACTAGAAATTTTGGTTCAGTTTTATTGAGTCTAAAGCAGTTAAATTTTCCACCCTATATACCTATCTGACTTCACCTGACTTCCTAGTGTCAGCACAAAATCCATTGGTATCGCTTAATAGCGTCTCATATTTTACCTCCCCAACTACTTTAGTTTTCCCCGGATCGCGGCAAGCCATTGAAACGATAGAAATTTAACAACACACTAACCGAGGTTGTTGCAGAGGTTATAATGGCCGTAATGGTATTGATTTCAAGTTCTGCTCTACGTTACAACGGGAAATTGTACATTGTGCAATTTGGAACATAATTAGGACCAAGGAATAGTTAAATTTACAGTCGCTTTAACTACACTGGGATATTTCTTGACTTGAAAAACGAGAAATTCACTTGCAGCAGCCAAACTTCCCAAGTACATTTCCAGAACGAACGTCTAGGAGATTTCTGATGGTTTACGAGCCATTACAGTGCGGGTTTGACTAAGCAAGTTTTTCAGAAAGCTGCAAACTTCACTCTTTGTGGATGCATTTTAAAGCAGTTTATGTCGTGAAATTGGTCCCTGTAATGAATAGAAATTTCAAATATAAACACGAGGTTTGGAATTTTGGAAAAAAAAACAAATTTTATTAAAAATAAATTTTTAAAATGCCTTCAAGTTAAAAATATTATTGAAAAAATCATTTTAAAAAATCGAATTTTTAAGAGATATTAATGGACTTAGGCTTTTCAAAATTTTGATTGGTTTCCCAATTTAAGCTTACAATTTTTATTTTTTTTTAATGAGGTTCGACTTCAGGCGAACTTTATGTTCATGGAAATAATGACTTTTTTCTCTCGAAATTTAGATTTTAATCTTTAAATGTCGACTTTATTTCTTTTTTCGAGATTAAGAATTAAAACTCGAACTCAAAACTGACAGCTACTAATTTAAACTTAGCATTTTAACTCAAATCGACTTCCTAATCAAAAATTTAAAAAAAACCTGTAAAATTAAATAGAAAATTATCAGTGATTTATCTTAACATTTGAGTTGTTTCCCTAGAATTGCGAATCAAATTTCGACATTAAAAAAAACAAAAAATTTTAAGCTCAAGAATCCCGAAATTAAAATTTTACTTTTAAGATTGAAGTATCAATGCTTTAAGAAAATAAAAAAAGGAAAGTGAACAGTTCTAGAAGAAACCTAATTTCAAATTTTAAAGCAAAGAAGAAAAATGAAATTTCTGAGTCAACGATAACCTTTTAGATTTAGAATCGAGATTCGAGATTCGAGATTCGAGATTCGAGATTCGAAATTCGAGATTCGAGATTCGAGATTCGAGATTCGAGATTCGAGATTCGAGATTCCAGGATCGAGATGAGATATGAGATTCGAGATTCGAGATGCGAGATTTGAGATTCGGGACTCAAGATTTAATATTCGAGATTCCAGATTCAAGGATCGAGATTCGAGATTCAAGGATCGAGATTCGAGATTCAAGGATCGAGATTCGAGATTCAAGGATCGAGATTCGAGATTCAAGGATCGAGATTCAAGATGCGAGATTCGAGATTTGAGATTCGAGATTCGAGATTCAAGATTCGAGATTCAAAATTCAAGATTCAAGATTTAGGATTCAGGACTCAGGATTCAGGATTTAAGATTCAAAATTTAAGATTTAAGACTCAAGATTCAAGATTCGAGATTCGAGATTCGAGATTCGAGATTCGAGATTCGAGTTTCGAAATTCGAGATTCGAAATTCGAAATTCGAGATTCGAAATTCGAGATTCGAGATTCGAGATTCGAGATTCGAGATTCGAGATTCGAGATTCACGATTCGAGATTCGAGATTCGAGATTCGAGATTCGAGATTCGAGATTCGAGATTCGAGATTCGAGATTCGAGATTAGAGATTAGAGATTCGAGATTCGAGATTCGAGATTCGAGATTCGAGATTAGAGATTCGAGATTCGAGATTCGAGATTCGAGATTCAAGGATCGAGATTCCAGATTCGAGATGCAAAAATTCGAGATTCGGGATTCGAGATTCGATATTCATAATTCAAGATTCGAAATTAGAGATTAGAGATTAGAGATTAGAGATTCGAGATTCGAGATTCGAGATTCGAGATTCGAGATTCGAGATTCGAGATTCGAGATTCGAGATTCGAGATTCGAGATTCGAGATTCGAGATTCAAGGATCGAGATTCGAGATTCGAGATGCAAAAATTCGAGATTCGATATTCATAATTCAAGATTGGAAGTTAGAGATTAGAGATTAGAGATTAGAGATTAAAGATTAGAGATTAGAGATTAGAGATTAGATATTAGAGATTAGAGATTAGAGATTAGAGATTAGAGATTAGAGATTAGAGATTAGAGATTAGAGATTAGAGATTAGAGATTAGAGATTAGAGATTAGAGATTAGAGATTAGAGATTAAAGATTAGAGATTAGAGATTACAGATTACAGATTAGAGATTAGAAATTGGAGATTAGAGATTAGGGACTAGAGATTAGAGATTAGAGATTAGAGATTAGAGATTAAAGATTAGAGATTAGAGATTTGAGATTAGAGATTATAGATTAGAAATTAGAAATTAGAGATTAGAGATTAGAGATTAGAGATTAGAGATTAGAGATTAAAGATTAGAGATTAGAGATTGGAGATTAGAGATTAGAGATTAGAGATTAGAGATTAGAGATTAGAGATTGGAGATTAGAGATTAGAGATTAGAGATTAGAGATTGAAGATTGGAGATTGGAGATTGGAGATTTGAGATAGAGATTAGAGATTCGAGATTAGAGATTCGAGATTCGAGATACGAGATTCGAGTTTCCAGATTCGACATTCAAGATTCGAGTTTCCAGATTCGAGATTAGAGATTTGAGATTCAAGATTCAAGGATCAAGTTGAGATTCGAGTTTCCAGATTCGAGATTCAATATTCGAGTTTTCAGATTCGAGATTCGAGATTTGAGATTTGAGATTTGAGATTCGAGATTCGAGATTCTATATTCGAGAATCGAGAATTCGAAATTCGAAATTCGAAATTCGAAATTCGAAATTCGAAATTCGAAATTCGAAATTCGAAATTCGAAATTCGAAATTTGAGACTCGAGATCCGAGATTCGAGATATGAGATTCGAGATTCAAGAACCAAGATTTAGGATTAGGACTCAGGATTCAGAATTCAGGATTTAGGATTCAGGATTCAGGATTCAGGATTCAGGATTCAGGATTCAGGATTCAGGATTCAGGATTCAGGATTCAGGATTCATGATTCAGGATTCAGGATTCAGGATTCAAGATTCAAGAACCAAGATTTAGGATTCAGGACTCAGGATTTAAGATTTAGGATTCAAGAACTAAGATTTAAGACTCAAGATTCAAGATTCAACATTCAAGACTCAAGATTTAAGGTTCAAATTACAAACTTTAAGGTTCAAGGTTGAACGTTCAAGGTTCAAAGTTCAAAGTTTAAGGTCCAAGGTCCAAGGTTCAGGGTTCAATGTTCAAGGTTCAAGGTTCAAGGTTTAAGGTTCTAGGTTCTAGGTTCAAGGTTCAAGGTTCTAGGTTCAAGGTTCAAGGTTCAAGGTTCAAGGTTCAAGGTTCAAGGTTTAGGTTCAAGCTTTAATGTTTAAGGTTCAAGGTTCAAGGTTTAAGGTTCAAGGTTTAAGGTTCAAGGTTTAAGGTTTAAGGTTCAAGGTTCAAGGTTCAAGGTTCAAGGTTCAAGGTTTAGGTTCAAGCTTTAATGTTTAAGGTTCAAGGTTCAAGGTTCAAGGTTTAAGGTTCAAGGTTCAAGGTTCAAGGTTCAAGGTTCAAGCTTTAAGGTTCAAGGTTCAAGGTTCAAGGTTCAAGGTTCAAGGTTCAAGGTTGAAGTTTCAAGTTTCAAGATTCAAGGATCAGGATTCGAGATTCGAGGTTCGAGGTTCGAGGTTCGAGGTTCGAGGTTCGAGATTCGAGATTTCAGATTCAAGATTCAAGATTCAAGATTCAAGATCAAGATTCAAGATTCAAGATTCAAGATTCAAGATTCAAGATTCAAGATTCAAGATTCAAGATTCAGATTCAAATTCAAGATTCAAGATTCAAGATTCAAGATTCAAGATTCAAGAATTCAAGATTCAAGATTCAAGATTCAAATTCAAGATTCAAGATCAAGATTCAAGATTCAAGATTCAAGATTCAAGATTCAAGATTCAAGATTCAAGATTCAAGATTCAAGATTCAAGATTCAGATTCAAGATTCAAGATTCAAGATTCAAGATTCAAGATTCAAGATTCAAGATTCAAGATTCAAGATTCAGATTCAAGATTCAAGATTCAAGATTCAAGATTCAAGATTCAAGATTCAAGATTCAAGATTCAAGATTCAAGATTCAAGATTCAAGATTCAAGATTCAAGATTCAAGATTCAAGATTCAAGATTCAAGGATTCAAGATTCAGATTCAAGATTCAAGGATTCAAGATTCAAAAGATTCAAGATTCAAGATCAAGATTCAAGATTCAAGATTCAACATTCAAGATTCAAATTGAAGGTTCAAACTTCAAGGTTCAAGGTTCAAGGTTCAAGATTCAAGGTTCAAGTTCAAGGTTCAAGGTTCAAGGTTCAAGGTTCAGGATTCAATATTTAAGGATCAAGATTAGAGATTCAAAATTCATCATCCAAGATTCAAGATTCAACATTCAACATTCAAGACTCAAAATTTAAGGTTCAAGGTTCACGATTCAAGATTCAAGATTCAAGATTCAAGATTCAAGATTCAAGATTCAAGGTTCAAGATTCAAGATTCAAGATTCAAGATTCAAGATTCAAGATTCAAGATTCAAGATTCAAGATTCAAGATTCAAGATTCAAGTTTCAAGATTCAAGATTCAAGATTCAAGATTCAAGATTCAAGATTCAAGATTCAAGATTCAAGATTCAAGATTCAAGATTCAAGGTTCAAGGTTCAAGGTTCAGGATTCAATATTTAAGGATCAAGATTAGAGATTCAAAATTCATCATCCAAGATTCAAGATTCAACATTCAACATTCAAGACTCAAAATTCAAGGTTCAAACTTCAAGGTTCAAGGTTCACGATTTAAGATTCAAGATTCAAGATTCAAGATTCAAGATTCAAGATTCAAGATTCAAGATTCAAGATTCAAGATTCAAGATTCAAGATTCAAGATTCAAGATTCAAGATTCAAGATTCAAGATTCAAGATTCAAGATTCAAGATTCAAGATTCAAGATTCAAGATTCAAGATTCAAGATTCAAGATTCAAGATTCAAGATTCAAGATTCAAGATTCAAGATTCAAGATTCAAGATTCAAGATTCAAGATTCAAGATTCAAGATTCAAGATTCAAGATTCAAGATTCAAGATTTAAGGTTCAAGGTTCAAGGTTAAAAGTTCAAGGTTTAAGGTTCAAGGTTTAAGGTTCAAGGTTCAAGGTTCAAGGTTCAAGGTTCAAGGTTTAAGGCTTAAGGTTTAAGGTTCAAGGTTCAAGATTCAAGGTTCAAGGTTCAAGGTTCAAGGTTCAAGGTTCAAGGCGCAAGGTTTAAGGTTCAAGGTTCAAGGTTTGAGGTTCAAGATTCAAAATTCAAATCGCAATTTGTTGTTGTTATAGATTTGAAAACTGAAAACAGAGAAAAAACTACCACAATATAAAATTGATGACGAAAAAAAAACGCATTCATCGCTCCTACAACTACCAGTGCTTATAAAATTCTAACGCACACAAAAAGCTTCAAACGCCAAATAGTTGGCGGTAGGGACCACCACTGATCTAGAATATAATACTATTGTAATTTTGTATTAGAAATTTTGATTTTGAAACCGTTTTCAAAAGCAAAGCCCTAATATTTAAATTTAAAATGTAGAAAAATCAAAAACCTTGACTTGAAAGTTGAAATTTTAGGAAATATTGAAAAAATTGTCGAAATATCTGTCGGAAGAAACCCTGGATCGTAGACAAAGATGAAAAAAACCTAAAGAAATTGATTGAACTTTAGAATTTAAACTTGGGACAGCGAAAAAAATAAAAGTTACAATTTTAATAATAAAATTGAAATTTTGAAAAAGAAATTAAATTGTGAGAAAAAAAAATGAACACTTTTGACCTCTAATCTCGAAATTTCTGGAAACATTGTAACTTTCAAATTGTAGTCCAAATTTCAAGAGGCAAATTGAGATATTAGGGAAATAATAAATATGTTTAGTTTAAATTGTGAAGTTCCAGAGAAAATTTGTCGTTTTCAGAAAAAAATACAACTGACAAAATGAGAGAGACGACAAAAGTCGAAGAACACTGTGATCTAAGACACATTGCATAACTTGACACTAATTGACAATTTTGACATTCTTTAATCAAATAAAAATTTTCAGTGAATCGTACTTTGTCCAAATTATAGTGTAAAAATACAATATTAACATGTCCATGGTGCAAGCTGGTGTACAATGGGAAAACTTCCTGAAAGAACGCTATCGCATCGACGACACGTTTTTCTACGTCTACGACACATACACACCAAGATGTCGTAAGTTTTTAACCTTTAAAAATTCCATTGTCCCATATTATATAGAACAATCTGCATGGCGTTGAGAATCTATATGTTGTGTAGAACGCCAATGACTTCATTCATTTTTTATTAGCTTTTCATTCGCCAGTTTCTTCGCTAAAAAAAAATGCATGAAATTTCGCAGACCATGAATATTCCATGTCAATGACTAGTTCATCTCACGCTTATCTACTTTAAGGACCTGCCCTTACCAACAAGTTCTATTCCAAATACGAACAATTGGACCTAAGTCAGGCCGATGAACGTTTCATGAAATTACTGAAACGGGAAAAAGTGCAACTGCCCACTGATAAATACGATTGGCCGGTGACTGCATCCCAATGGTATCCATTTCATCCGATTAATTTACTAGATTGCACTGAATTAATTCAAATGAAATGGTCCAATGTTTGGTTTTTACTTTCAGGTACGGTTGGTTCAGCGAACCATTTGTACCAATGGATAAGACGGATGAAAGATTCTACTTCCCTGCTCTTATGTCCCCCGAGACCAGACACGAAATATTTATCAAGATCGAGAATAAGAAAAGGAAGGGGAGTGTCGTAGACAAAAGCTGACTTTGATAATTAAAAGTTGCAAATGGAAACATGTTTTATTTATAAATGTGTAAAGGTCTTTTTTACTAATTTACTTTTGCAGCTTGCGTTATTTTTCTAAGCAATAACCAGAAAATAAGGGGATGACAAATTCAATTTATCGATTACAACGTTTTCACTTTAATAGAGAATCTTTAGAAAGCGCAAGAGCTGAAGAAACGATAAACATTCAGTCTTGGGAACCTTGTAAATATTCGGAATTCTTCACTGTTGTAGCAAACCTGAAAATGACTGCACCAGCGCGAGCGCCATCTTCCTCTCCCCTTGTCAAATCACGAGAAAACCCTAGAAGAAACAATGCCCATTCAGTGGTGAGTTCTGAACGTAAAAGCACCATTTCTCAGATGATTCAGTGAATTTTGGGGACCGGAGGTGGAATCCTTCGCATATTTAGACAAGTTCCAGGATGCGAATTCTTGTTTCGTTAGTGGTCTATGCTTTGAAAACTATCTTTTGTTGTTTGGCTATGATACGGGACCGTTGTCTGCGTTTCCAAATGAGAAAATAGGGTTGGGAAAATAGCGGTTGGTATTTGTGCGCTACGCAGATACTACCGACGAGTATTGTTTACTGGAATCTTTATTGAATGCGGGCGTTGTATTATTTTTAATGAAAAGTTATTCGAAACGAGAGTTTTGTGGAAATGTTATGTTCATAACATACAATAAGCGGAAACTGCTGCTGTTTGCAAGAAAAATAAAAATATTATTTCCTGAACCGTTGACTAAGATGTTCACATTAGTTCGTGCTTGTAACCTCACTGTAAAATAATACAGTGACTAAGAAAAATTCAAAATGATGTCGTGAGTCAAATTTTGCAAAAAAAAAATAAAATTTTCACTTAAAATCCAACCATTAGTGCACGTCTGCCTAGAAAGACTTAAAGGAAGGCACAATATGCTCGGACATCTTAAACAAATTCTCCATTTTCTTAATTTCAGTCATGTTTCATCAGGAAAAATTAGTTTTTTTGTAAATGGTAGACTATTTTTGTATAAAAGATCGTAGACTTTAATAGATTAAACAAATTAATCTTCTAACAAAAAATTAAAACTGAGTTGATACATTTTTCATTCAAAACCTCTCGTTTTCAGTTTTTTCGAAATTCTTCTATATTTTTCCAAATTTCCTCGTATTTCAATGTCGACCTTTTTCAAAATTTCGTCTTTCTTCATAATTTCCAATTCTTTCAAATTCTACATTTTTCGAAAAATGTCGGCTCCATTCAGAATCTGACTTTAAAGAGTTTGACTTTTTTTAAAAATTCGACTCTTAAAAATTGTGACTTGAAAATGTAAACTTTTTTAAATGTTGGATATTTTATTTCAGTTTTTGGTGAAAATGTGACTTTTTTAAAAATTTACGTTTCTCCTTAAAATGTCGACCTTATTAAGAATCCTCCTGAAAATCTCGACTTTTTTCAAAAATTCAACTTTTTTAAAAATGTTGACCTTTAAAAACGCAAATTTTTATTTCAACTTTTGTCAGAATTTACCTCTTTCAAAATGACGTCCTTTTACTTTCAAAATTCAATTAAAAAAAAATTCTACTTTTACAATTTCGACCTTATTTAAGGTTTTGTTTTTTTCAACTTTCAATTTTATTTCAAAATGTCAACAAGGTCCGAATTTTTTCAAAATTTTGATTCTATTTTAGAATTTAAACGTCTTTTAAATATTTAGATTATTATTTGTTTTTTCGATTTACTCGCAAAATCTCGACTTTGAAGGTTCCAACCTATTCGATAATTTCTACCCTATTTTTTGAATATTTCAATATTTAAAGAAAAACTACTTTTTTGAATGTAAACGTTATCGAAAATTTTTGGTTTTTTAATTTTAACTTTTTTGATATATTCAACCTTTTTTAAAATTCTAATTATTTTCAAAATTTACTAATTTTTCAAAATTTTTTACTTTTCTTATAAATGTTGCTTCTAAATTTCGAGTTATTTAAAAATTTCAGCATTTTTTCACTATCTCTGGAGACTGTTTTTTAATTTTTTTTAATCTTTCCTTTTCTCAAAATTTTAACTTTCTTTCAAATTTTGATATTTTTAAAAATGTTGGCTTTTCTAGATATCTTGAATTTCTTTGATTTAAATTTTTTAATTTATTTATTTTTTTGGGCAAATTTAGACTTCGGTCAAATTTGATTTTAATAAAAATGTTAAGATTTTTTACAAGATTTAGAGTTCTTTAAATATGTTTGGCCTCTTTTGAATTTTAATAATTTATCAAAATTTCGACTTTTTACAAGATTTTTATAATTTTTTTTATTAGTTTTAACGACTTTCTTAAAATTTTAATTTTTTCTAGATTTCAGCTATTTTTCAAAATTTTGACTTATTGCCAACTTTTAATTTTTTTAAATTTTGAAGATGTTCTTAAAAACTGTGACACTTTTGGAAAATTTCAATTTTTTAAAATGTCATTTTGAAGAACGTTGCAATTATATAAATTTTCGATTTTTTTGGAAACTTTGACCTTCTTTTCAGAATTTCTATTATTTGACAATTTCGACTTTGAAAATTCTTCCGTTTTTTCCGAAATTTCTTTTTTTAAATTAAAAAAAATATATTATTTTCGAGTTATGAATTAATCAGTTTTGTTTTCAAATTTGGACATTTTTTTTCCAAATTTCGACTTTTTGCCAACTTTTATTATTTTTAAATTTTTAAGACGTTTTTAAAAATTCTGACACTTTTGGAAAATTTCAATTTTGTAAAATGTCATTTTGAAGAACGTTGCAATTATTTAAATTTTCGATTTTTTTGAAATCTTCGACCTTTCCAGAATTTTTATTATTTGACAATTTCGACTTTGAAAATGCTTCGGTTTTTTCGAAATTTCTTTTTTTAAATTAAAAAAAAATATAATTTTCGTGTTATGAATTAATCAGTTTTGTTTTCAAATTTGGAATTTTTTTTCTTTTTTCCAAATTTCAACTTTCTGCCAACTTTTAATTTTTTTAAATTTTAAAGACGTTTTTAAAAATTCAGACACTTTTAAAAAATTTCAATTTTTTAAAATGTCATTTTGAAGAACGTTGCAATTATTTAAATTTTCGATTTTTTTGAAATCTTTGACCTTTCCAGAATTTTTATTATTTGACAATTTCGACTTTGAAAATTCTTCGGTTTTTTCCGAAATTTCTTTTTTTAAATTAAAAAAGTATATATAATTTTAGAGTTATGAATTAATTAGTTTTGTTTTCAAATTTGGAAAATTTTTTCTTTCTTCCAAATTTTATACTATTCTTTTTAAAGATTACTTTTCAAAATTTTGACTTGTTCTGAAAATCTTGCTTTTTTCAAAATATACAATTTCTTAGGGCACTATGACTTCAAAAATTTCTATTATTTTGAATATTTAAATTTTTCCAAATCTCAACGTTTAAAAATTTAGCCGTTTCTGAAATTTTTGGCTATTGTTAAACATTACAAAATTTTGACTTTCTTAAAACTGTTGAATTTCATTACAAATTTGTTTTTTTTTCTTTTTGGACATCATGACCTTTGGAAATTTTAATTTTTTGTAAATATTTTTAATTTTCAACTTTTTCGGAAATGTTTCCTTACTTGAAAAATCTTGATTTTTTAAAATTACTTAAGTTGTGAAGTTAATAGAAATCATTTTTATTTTTTTCAAATGTTTGCCATTTTTAAAATTTTTGAATTTTCTAAGCTATTATCACTCATTTTCCATAATTTATTTTTCTTGTATTTTTTCAAATTGAGACATATTTTCAAAATTTTGCCTTTATTTTGGAAATGTTCTACTATTTTTCAAAGTTTTGGATCTATCAAGAAGTTCATTTTTTTTTAAATCCTGACATCTTTTGATTTGTGTATTATTTTTATTAGTAAGCTTCATTTTTCAGTAATTACGAACTTTTCATAAATTTATCATTTTCGTTTTCAAATCGCGAAATTTTTTCCCTTTTTTTTAAACTTTCGACACTTTTTTTTTCAATATTAACTATTTTTGAAAATTTCGAGTGCTTTTGCGAATTTTGCATTTTCCAAAATTATAAATTTTTTAAAACAGTACGACTTTTCAAAAATTCGATTTTTTAAATCTCGATATTTTTTCTTCTTTTTTGACCTTATATGTTAGTCGCCGCTTCCAATTATTTTTAGTTCTCCTCAACTGAGAAAAACCGCTGAAAGTTTGGAAAAAAATCCTTTTTGAAATATCTTGAAATTTGTTATATCATAGTTTTCAGTTTTTACTTCTGCCGACAGTCCCCTATAACTTCCCAATTTTTTATTGGTAGCGACTTTTTTCGATAACTTCGATTTATTAAAATCGCGACATTTTTCCAAATTTTGCCATTTGAAATTTCGATTTTTTTAAAATTTCAACATTTCTTCCAAACTTCGTTTAATTTTCAAAATTTCAATTTTAGGCAAAAATATTTCAAATTTTACTTGTTTAAAATTTGGTCTTTTTTAGTAATTTGAAGACTTTTTTAGAAATTCGTTTCATTTCCAAAATTCGTCTCTCCTTCCAAATCCGTCTCTTTGTCAAAATATCCACTTTTTCAAAATTTCCACTTTTTTCAAATTTGGAATTTTTGTTTCTAAACAATTTTATTTGTCGCTATTTTTATAATTTGTTGAATTTTTATGACTTTTGTCAAAACTTTTGGACTTTCTCCAAAAAGTGGGATTTTTTGGAAAATTAACTTTTTTTTTGTTAATTTTGTCATTTTTTGAATTTTCTGATTTTTCAGTTGAACAATTTTTTTTCAAAATTTCGCCTCTTTTTTAAATTTTTAAATATCCTTCAAAAATTTCTCATCTCAAAATTTATACTCTTTATGAAAATCTTGACTTTATTTGAAGTTATAATTTTTTTATTAGTTTTTTCAAAACTTTGGACTTTGTTTGAAAATTTCACTTTTTCAAATTTCAACGTTTTTCAAAATTTTAGCTTTTTCGTAGAAATTATAATATTCCTATTAAAATTCGTTGAAATATAACATTGGGATTTTTTTTGAACATTTCGTTTTTTAACAAATTGGATTTGTTTTTGAGAATGCTGTCATTTCTAAAATTTTTGAATTTTTTGCAGCCAATTTACTTTTTTTCAAAATTTTTTTTTTTTTTTAATTTTATTTTTTGATAATCTCATTTTTTTTTAAATCTCGAAGTCTTTGCAAAATTTCGCCTTGTTTTAAATTTTTGGTTATTTTTAATAATTTTGAATCCTTCACAATTTCGACTTTTTTTAAAATTATTGTTGCGTATTATCAGCTCGATAATTAAAACTTCGTGAACACTTCATTGCAAACTTATTTCGGAACAATACAATTATGATTCATTTGACTGACTGACTGACTGACTGACTGACTGACTGACTGACTGACTGACTGACTGACTGACTGACTGACTGACTGACTGACCTGACTGACTGACTGACTGACTGACTGACTGACTGACTTGCTGACTTGCTGACTGACTTGCTGACTGACTGACTGACTGACTGACTGACTGACTGACTGACTGACTGACTGACTGACTGACTGACTGACTGACTGACTGACTGACTGACTGACTGACTGACCTGACTGACTGACTGACTGACTGACCTGACTGACTGACTGACTGACTGACTGACTGACTGACTGACTGACTGACTGACTGACTGACTGACTGACTGACTGACTGACTGACTGACTGACTGACTGACTGACTGACTGACTGACTGACTGACTGACTGACTGACTGACTGACTGACTGACTGACTGACTGACTGACTGACTGACTGACTGACTGACTGACTGACTGACTGACTGACTGACTGACTGACTGACTGACTGACTGACTGACTGACTGACTGACTGACTGACTGACTGACTGACTGACTGACTGACTGACTGACTGACTGACTGACTGACTGACTGACTGACTGACTGACTGACTGACTGACTGACTGACTGACTGACTGACTGACTGACTGACTGACGACTGACGGACTGACCGACTGACCGACCGACCGACCGACCGACCGACCGACCGACCGACCGACCGACCGACCGACCGACCGACCGACCGACCGACCGACCGACCGACCGACCGACCGACCGACCGACCGACCGACCGACCGACCGACCGACCGACCGACCGACCGACCGACCGACCGACCGACCGACCGACCGACCGACCGACCGACCGACCGACCGACCGACCGACCGACCGACCGACCGACCGACCGACCCGACCGACCGACCGACCGACCGACCGACCGACCGACCGACCGACCGACCGACCGACCGACCGACCGACCGACCGACCGACCGACCGACCGACCGACCGGACCGACCGACCGACCGACCGACCGGACCGACCGACCGACCGACCGACCGACCGACCGACCGACCGACCGACCGACCGACCGACCGACCGACCGACCGACCGACCGACCGACCGACCGACCGACCGACCGACCGACCGACCGACCGACCGACCGACTGACTGACTGACTGACTGACTGACCGACTGAATGACTGATTGAATGACTGACTGACTAATTACTGATTGACTGGAGGGAAAGACGATCGCGTATTTATACTGTTTCGGTTTCTAGAACGGATTTCTGTACAGATCGGACTATCGCTCGCGGGAACGTCCAGAGCACTTATCTGTCATATGATTCGTTTTCGCGGCCACTTTTGATTATCAAATGTTTCTAGAGAGTTCCTTACACAACACAATCACAAATACAAATTTTATAGCTACATTTTGTTACATTATTTTTTTCTATTAATTGCGTCATCTTTCAAAAATTTCTACATTTTTTGAAAATTTCGATTGTTTTGCAATCTGGACATTTGTTTGAATTTTGACTGTTTATTATTCCGAACTTTTAAGAAATATCAACATTTTTGTTTAATTTATTTAATTTCCGAAAATTTGTCTTTCTGTAAAAATAGGGACTGTCCAAAAATCTCGTTTTTTTAACAAATTTTGATTTTTTTAATTTGTCATATTTCATACTTTTTGGAAATTTTGACTTTTCTTAAATGTTTATATTTTTTTTTAAATTTTCATTACTTTCAGTATTTCGAATTTTGTTTTAAATTTTGACTTATATTTGAAAATACTGACTTTTTTGAATACGTAAATTTGTTGTGTAAATCTCCACATTTTTCAAGCTTCGCCTTCCTGAAGTTTCTGCTTTTTTAGACATTGGAAAATTTTCAAAAATTCGTCTCTTTCAAAATTACCACTTTTTCGAAAATTTTGAATTTTTTTTAAGTTCATTTTTAAAGAAGATTTGAACTTTTTGTGAAAATGTTGTTTTTTTAAACTTGTCAAAGCTTTATGACGATTGTGGCCTTTATTTCAAAATGTTGACTTATTTTGAAACGTTGTCATATTTTTTTATTATTTAGAATGTTTCTCAAAATTTCGGCCTGTTTTTGAAAGTATTGACTATTTTTAAACTTTTAACTTTTTATAAAAATATCGACGTTTCCCAATAACTGGACTACTTTTTGGGATTTGGATATATATATTATTTTGCATCTTCATTTTTGAGTTAGAATTTTAGGTAAGGATTTATACAGTTCAAAAAAAAACAAGAAACTCTTAAATGTTTATTCTTCATTCATTCTTAAATGTCAACAATTCAAAAAAATAACAAGAAACTCTTAAAATTTCGCGTTTATTCCAAATTTTGAAATAAAAAAAAAACTCTATATAAAACCTGAAATTTGGAGTTTAAACTTGGAATGTGAAAAATTTTATTTTTCATAAATGATTTTTTTTAGAAATTTGACTGACTAAAATGTTAACTTATACTTTAAAATAGAATAAATGAAATTTTACAATTTTCATGTTTAATTCCATATTGAAACACAGAAATTGTCCCCTGAAACCAAGAGAGATTAAAAAACACAACAAGTTCTGTGTTTCAATTTTTGAAGATAACCAAGGACCAATCCGTTCCATCAAAATTTAATTCCATATTTTGAGAAAAAATATTTATTGGGAAAACATAAACAAATTTGATCAAAATCAATGCGTTTTGAAATTTTAAGTCTTTTTGAAAATTTTTGAACTTATACATGTCTAGTTTTAACACGAGATTTTGATAAATTTTCAAATTTTATTCAAAGATGCTTGATTTCTAAAGAAGTTCAATTATTGATATTTAAAATTTGAAAATTTTTGAATAAATATACTTTTTCTTTTAAAGTGTTCACTTTGACACCAACTTTCGAATATAGTTCGAAAGTTTTTATGACTTTTTATAAGAATTTTGAGTTTAAAATTCAGTTCTGTGTACAATTTTTTAAATTCAAAAGATCGAAGTTTTCTTTTTTAGGGTTTTTTTACGCAGATCATTATGATGGTACCCAAAAAATAATTGATACAACACGTTTTTGAGTTTCAATTAATTTAAATATCACGTAGTCGCATTTCAAAAACTGTTTAGAAAATTGTCAACAAACCATAAAAAAATTTCCAAACTGAGCCGAAGAAATGTTAAATAAATTGAAAGAAACATTTCATCAGAAAGTTACAATTTTTAAACGGAACAACACACTGTATATTTTACATGTTTACTAAACATAATGAAATTTGAATAAAAATAGTTGGGGAAAATTTTTTGCTAAGATTAATAACTAGGTTATGCAGAACGTAAAGGAAAATTAATTAGCCTAATAAACAATAATAACAATGATAACAATATAACAACAATAACAAAGGTCAACAGTTTAATATACCTGGATATATAGCGGATATAGACCGAAGATATATGAGGAGAATTCTGGACCGAAAGTGATGTCATAGTTTTATTAATCTGTTGCGATAGACAAGTATAAATAAAACCAACTGGCGGACTAGTAATTTTAGAATTAAAATCAACTGTCAGATAGATGTTGAAGGAACAATTACCGAAGTACAAAGTTATTAACCGACCATCCTCTCAGTTTTAATTCTCGCAGTAAAATTTGAAACTGGAGCGCAGTAGCATTAAAATTTATCGGTTACAGACCACACAACAGTAAGACGCGTGAACTCATTGATTACAATGGCGCAATCAGAAAATTTTGAACAGCAGACAAAGCGCCCTCCGGCGAACCGGACAAAATTATAAGCCGAATGAAGCGCATTTACCCAAGAATTCCACGGTCTTTTATAGGCACATAAAATTAATTTTTTGCATTTCAGCAATTTCTTAGTCCAAATTTAAATAATATATCGCTCCCTAAATCATCTTAACTACTCGGGCTTTTTATATTTAGATGTGTATCAGCTCCCTCTCTTTTAAAATATAAAGATGCGTCAGCTTTTTAACGATGCGAGAGACATTTGAAAAGGAAAAGTTATTTTCTCGTACTTTATGTGTCGTAATAATCGACCGAGTATTGGAGGTAAAGTCGTCGAGTTGGGAATGTTCTCAAAGACGTTCTCTCCCTTAAAGCGTTGTCTTTGCTTACCACTCGCTTTTCGAGGACAAGGAAAATTTTTAAATAATCAACAGCTTTATTTTATTTAAAAATGATGGCCGTCTATTTATATCCCAGACTAGAGGATCCCCGCGATTTTGACTGAACATTTTTGTGGTATCCTGAAGATTTCACCGTAAATTATAGGTGTAAAAGATACATGCTAAGAATTTTCCAAATCCTTAACACGGGAGAGAGATTTGTAGAAAACAAATTAGCTTTAGTTAGTTCAATAGATTTTCTAAGACAACACTCACTACTTATGGGACAGACACATAACATTACTTATGGGACAAATCAGGTGCTTTGTAGATATCCTGAACCGGCGACACGATTGGTAAAGCTGCTATGTTGCAATTACTTCAAGATGTTTCCCCAACGTGCGAAATGAAGCATCGAAATTTCATGAAATATATAATTTGAGATTGTGATTACAAAAAAAGCGTGCCATTGGAAATCCTCATATTTAACTAAATCTTGATCAAATTCATGTAGTAATATGGCATATTGGGATAATATTTGGCAGAAGGGAGGCTAGTAACTCAGTGTTACATCAGTGGAACTATAAATTCGAAAGATATAAATCCCAATTATACGCAAGGTCGCAAAGGCGTTCGTTAAAACGTTAAGCCCCACTGGATTAATTAATACCACTCCACTCATCATTCGTATAAATCTGTTTATGTGAAATTTGTTAGATATCTTTAAGCTTTGCTTGGTAAATTGATGTTTCTAATTAACAAGACACGTGAAAAGGTTTTAATTAATACGAGAGAGATCCATAAATGCGTGCTCGACGTAACAAGACTGTACTGTTTCTGTTTTTCAGGGAACTATTTATTTAACAGATAAGAGATAATTAGGGAAGGAGGCTGTAGAATTAGGCGTTGAAACCACAGATTAAATCTACCTACGGTATAGCAAAATTAGCTTTAGATGTTGGCACAATCACGTGAATGGTTTTATCATCTAGTTTTTCCTAGAACCTTTACCATTTTTTTTTCGAAATTAAAAAAAATCGGTATCTTCGGAATTTTTTATTTTAAGAAGAGATTTATTAAAAACAAACAATGGCAACTTTCAAGTTGAAATTTCAAGGTTATTATTACTATAATTTCGAGAAATCAATAGAAATTTTGTGTTTGTCTTAAATTCGAAAAAAATCAGCTTCTCTATTTAGAAAAACCACGATATACCCCCGTCTAACATAAACAACTGGGGCCTTGGACGTGTTCATTTATGTAGGTCAGCAGTTCCCAAATATTGGACCTCTAGAGAACTCTGAAAAGGTACAGCCAGTTGTCGAAAAAGTATCGCTGTGAGAATCTAGAAAATTGCAAGTTTAAAGCAATCTATACACGTTACATTACTAATAACTGGTTTCACACTAAATAATTTGTTACAATACGTTCGCCACGTCCTATTTCATTGGTTAACTTCCTCAAAAAAACTCGGTCGTCCCAACAAAAGCGCCCGATCGGCGAAACACAGAATCCGCCCGTCACTGCTCCACTCGACATCTTTTCATCTGACAGCTAATTAATCACGTGATTACGTAATTGAACGTCTCCGAAACATCGAATCCTTGTCCGATACCGATTGAGGCGAACCCTTTCCTAGCGCCCCCTTGTATAATCGAAAGGCCATCAGTTGTCGCTCCCCCGCAACCTCAGACTCGACGATTCCCCTTTTTGTTGTTATAAGACATTAGGAAGGGGCGAGATTTGAGCAGAAAACTGGGTCGTTGTACGGATATATACCTTTTTAAAACGAATGCCAAACTTTTATACCCGTTTAACTTCAATCATTAATCTTGTTAAATGCGTTCATTGAATTTGCCATGAGCTGATAAATTGTTTCAAGGGGGCTATTTTTGAAGCAATGATAATTAATATTTTTTGTGGCATTACGCTTGATTGCTGGGTAAGTAATTTGAACTGAGGTTCACCCAACCACTTTTAGTCCAAATCAGTGATCTTACAACGTATCTTACGACGATGTTACAACGTATGTCTCCTTCACAGTGGTTTTTGTTTAATTGCTTATTGGTTTCGAGACGTTTTGCTAAACTTTTTCTCGTCTCGTTAGGTTAGGTTAGGCTAGGTTAGGTTAGGTTAGGTTAGGTTAGGTTATGTTAGGTTAGACTAGGTTATGTTAGGTTAGGTTATGCTAGGTTAGGTTAGGTTATGTTAGATTTGGTTATGTTAG
This sequence comes from Dastarcus helophoroides, assembly GCA_028583605.1. Classification (NCBI taxonomy): domain Eukaryota; kingdom Metazoa; phylum Arthropoda; class Insecta; order Coleoptera; family Bothrideridae; genus Dastarcus; species Dastarcus helophoroides. The sequence goes on from CM053334.1 coordinate 10,687,874, forward strand.
GTTATGTTAGGTTAGATTATATTAGGTTATGTTAGATTAGGTTAGGTTAGATTATGTTAGGTTAGGTTAGGTTATGTTAGGTTAGGTTAGGTTAGGTTAGGTTAGGTTAGGTTAGGTTAGGTTAGGTTATGTTAGATTATATTAGGTTATGTTAGATTAGGTTAGGTTATGTTAGGTTAGGTTAAAAATTTTATCAATTTCTTCAAATTTAAATTTTTTTTGAAATTGCGATTTTAAAGAATTCAATATCTTTGCAAAATTTTATTTTTTTTCTCCTCTCGTTAGGTTAGGTTAGATTAGGTTAGGTTAGGTTAGGTTAGGTAAGGTTTGGTTAGGTTAGGTTAGGTTAGGTTAGGTTAGGTTAGGTTAGGTTAGGTTAGGTTAGGTTAAATATTTTATCAATTTCTTCAAATTTCAATTTTTTTTGAAATTGCGATTTTAAAGAATTCAATATCTTTGCAAAATTTTATTTTTTTTCTCGTCTCGTTAGGTTAGGTTAGATAAGGTTAGGTTAGGTTAGGTTAGGTTAGGTAAGGTTTGGTTAGGTTAGGTTAGGTTGGGTTAGGTTAGGTTAGGTTAGGTTAGGATAGGTTGGGTTAGGTTAGGTTAGGTTAAAAATTTTATCAATTTTTTCAAATTTCAATTTTTTTTGAAATTGCAATTTTAAAGGATTCAATATCTTTTTCGTCTCGTTAGGTTAGATTAGGTTAGATTAGGTTAAGTTAGGTTAGGTTAGGTTAGGTTAGGTTAGATTAGGTTAGGTTAGGTTAGGTTAGGTGAGGTTAGGTTAGGTTAGGTTAGGTTAGGTTAGGTTAGGTAAGGTTAGGTTGGGTTAGGTTGGGTTAAGTTAAGTTAGGTTAGGTTAGGTTAAAAATTTTATCAATTTCTTGAAATTTCAATTTTTTTGAAATTGCGATTTTAAAGAATTCAATATCTTTGCAAAATTTTATTTTTTTTCTCGTCTCGTTAGGTTAGGTTAGATTAGGTTAGGTTAGGTTAGGTTAGGTTAGGTTAGGTTAGGTTAGGTAAGGTTTGGTTTAGTTAGGTTAGGTTAGGTTAGGTTAGGTTAGGTTAGGTTAGGTTAGGTTAGGTTAGGTTAGGTTATGTTAGGTTAGGAATTTTATTAATTTCTTGAAATTTCAATTTTTTTTCAATTCTAGCCTTCAAGAATTCAATACCTTTGCAAAATGTTATATTTTAAAACCCCATTTTTTAAAATTTTTATTTTGCTTGTTTTATTAGGAATTTTTGGAAAATTTAAATATAAATCTTGTCCCCTGAAACCGAGAAAGATTAAAAAACACAACACAGTTCGCTCTTGAGTTTTTTAATCTTTCTTCGTTTCAAGGGACAAGATTTGTATTTCAATTTTTGAAGATAACCAGGGACCAGTCCGTTCCACCAAAAAAAACACGAAGTTTTGGAAAATGGTGATTCAAATTTGGATTTTGTGGCGTTAACATTCTGATTTCGTATCTGAAATTTAACTTTTCTGAATTCGACACGCTTTGATAATTTGATTGTTTAAATTTTGACCTGTTTTGAAAATAGTCTTTTAAAAAATGTGGACTTTTCTAATATTTTTTCCTTCTTGAACATTTCGACTATTTTTACAATTTCAACTCTTTTATATTTTTGTTAATGATTTGATTTTTTTATTTTGAATATTTTTAAAAAGTATGACTTTGAAAATTTCGACATTTTCTCAAAATTGGAATTAATTTGAAAATTTCGATTCTCAGGATTTTACTATTTTTTTCAAAATTTTTTAATATGTCGAGGTTTCAAATGGACAGACCAATAGGTTTGAAGATTTATTAGATTCGAAGTTTGAAAACCAAAGACCCGTCTTTGGTTTCCAAAATTCGAATCTAATAAACGTTCAAACCTATTGGTCTGTGCATTCCAATTCTTGTCTTCTGGGAAGTTTTTCCTACAGAGCAACCGCTTCGCTAGGTGGCATTGTTTGTCTTTTTATATTTCGTACTATTTTGATAATTTCGACCTGCTAAATATTGTCAAAATTATTCCAAACCTTCATGCTTTCAATGTTCTCCTCATTAAATTTCCAAAATTTGACTCTTTTAGCAATTTAGTCTACAGGGTTCAAAAAGCACTTACATTGCAAAATATTAAATTGTCTTTAAGATTCTTGTAATTAAACTACTAAAGAAAAAATAATGAAGTCTATTTAAAGACAAGCGAAAATATTGGAAATTTTTTTGCTATGGTTTTCCTAGTATTACAGGATAACTGCTAACGATAAAAATTTTTCGGCTTAGGATGTAATAACTACAAACCTAAAGCATTCACACATTTTTTTATTTGTTCTCTATGACCATTTTTCTTTGAGAAACACCGTTTAAAAATCATCTCAAAATTAATTTTTTGCTATGATTTTCTTAATATTACACAGAAACTGCCAAAGCTGGAAAAATTTTAACTTAAAATCTAAAAACAACAGACTTTGGAGTTTAAGTACTGTTTTTATTTTTTCTTTAAAATTATTTTTCTTTGAGTTACTGCTGTTAAAAAATCATCTAAAAATTTTAAATTTTTTTTGCTATATTTTTCATATTATTACATAAAAACTGCCAAGGTTGGAAAATTTTAAGGTCAAAATCTTAAAACAATTTACGTAAAGTTATAACATGCTGTTTTTATTTTTTCTTTGTGATTATTTTTCTTTGACTTACAACCGTTTAAATATTACATGAAGACCTGTGTTTGGTTTCCAAACTTCGAATCTAATAAATGTTCAAACATATTAGTCTGTGCATTAGAATCCTTGTCTTCTAGGAACTTTTTCCTAGGGGGTAACCGCTTCACTAGGTGGCAGTGTTTGTTTTTTTTTATTTCATACTATTTCGATAACTTTGAGCTACTAGAAGTTGTCAATATTTTTCCCAACCTTCATACTTCCAATGTTCATCTCAAAAATTCGACTTGAATCTCCAAAATTTAACTCTTTTAGAAATTTATTCTACAGGGTTCAAAAAACATTCACATTAGAGAATAATAAATTGTCTATAAGAGTCTTGTAATGAAACTACCAAACGAAAAATATTGAAGTCCGTTAGTCTTTTTAAAGACAAGGGAAAGTTTTAGAAATTTGTTTGCTATTGTTTTCCTATTATTACAGAATAACTGCTACCAATAAAATTTGTTTAACTTAAGATATGAAAACTACAAACTAAGAGCATCCATACGTTTTTATTAATTGTTCTATATAACAATTTCTCTTTGAGTAACAGCCGTTTGAAAATCACCTCAAAATTGAGAAATTTTTTTACTATGATTTTCCTAATACTACACAAAAACTGCCAAAGCTGGAAAAATTTTACCTCAAGACCTAAAAACAACAGACTTAGAAGTTTATTTGCTGTTTTCATTTTTTCTTTAAAATTATTTTTCTTTAAGTTACTGCTGTTTAAAAATCAACTTAAAATTTAATTTTTTTTGCTATATTTTTCTTATTATTACACAAAAACTGCCAAGGTTGAAAAATTTTAAAGTAAAAATCTAAAAACAATATACTTGGAGTTATAACATGCTGTTTTTATTTTTTCTCTGTGATAATTTTTCTTTGAGTTACAGCCGTTTAAATATTACATAAAAATTTAGAAATGTTTTTGCTATGGTTTTTTTATTATAATGCAGAAACTGCCAAAGCTAAAAAATGTTAAATTTAAAATCTAATAACTAAAGACTTAAAGAGTTCAATTTGTTTTTTTAATTTGTTTCTATGACTATTTTTCTTTGAGTTGCGGCCGTTTGAACATTATCTAAAAACTTGGAAATTTTGTTGTTGTGGTTTTCCTATTATTACGCAATAATTGCCAATGATTAAAATTTTTTTACTCTAAATCTAAAAATTATAGACTTGGGCCTTGAACAAACTCTTTTTACTTTTTCTTTATGACTATTTTTCATTGAGTTATTGCCGTTTAAAAATCATCTAAAAATTTGGAAATTTTTTTGCTGTGGTTTTTTATTGTTACACGGAAACTGCCACAATTGAAAAATGTAAAACTAAAATTCTAAAAACTACAAGCCTGGAGGTTTAACTTTTTTTAAAATTTTTTTCTCTATGGCCATTTTCTTCAAGTTATTACCGTTTGAAAATCACATAAAAGTTTGGTAATTTTTCTGCTATGGTTCTCTTATTATTACACAGAACCTGTTAAAGTTAGACAATTTTTAAGTTTAAATCTAAAAACTACTAAGGCTTTAATAGGTTTTTTTTATGTAACCATTTTGTTTGAGTTATTGTCGTTTGAAAATTTGACCACATACCAATAGTTTTAAACATTTATTAGTTTCGAAGTTTGAAATCTTCGGTCTTTGGTTTCCAAACTAGTATAAATATAAATAAATTTAATTGTTCAAACCTATTGGTCTGTGCATTAGAATCCTTTTCTTCAGAGAACTTTCCTAAAGAGCAACCGCTTCGCTAGGTGGCAATGTTTCAACTGTTGGTAGTTTAGCTACCTATGATTCACTCTACACACGTGGAGGGCTGCATGAATTTGCAGTTTAGGTTGTATTCTACTTTCATGTCGTCGATTGTTAAATTTTTTTTAAGTTAGGAGTTTTTTGTCAATGTTGATTCCAAAATCTAAACTTTTTGTCGTGACTTATAGTCAATATTTCCACTTTTTCTCCAAATTTTGACCTTTTTCGAATTCGACCTGCTTTGGTCGTTTTGTCTTTTTTTATTTTGTACTATTTCGATAATTTTGACCTGCCAAAAATTGTCAAAATTTTTCCCAAACTTTCATGCTTTCAATGTTCTTCTCAAAAATTCGATTTGAACCTCCAAAATTTGACTCTTTTAGAAATTTTAATTCACTTTTGAAAGTCTCGCCTGAAATATCAACATTTTTATTGAACTTTGAAAAAAAATATTGCGTTTTCGAGTAGTTTCTAATTTTTCTAAAATGCACTTCAATCCTTTACTTTTTTGTTAAAATTATTGCGTTAAACTTTGACTAAGGGATTTTTATTGCGTTATGAAATTTCGTTCCTACTCCCAACGTATTAGTTTTTTTTTTGAAATTTTTAATTAAAACTTGTGCTTGGAAACATTTTTCTCAACATTTTCAAATGTGTGATTTGGTATTGATATAAAGCAGACTATCTTGCTGAAAAAGGTATTCTTCTCCAGTTAGTTTCTAGAACTTATAGTTTGCCAACCAGAGAAACGAAGCATTAGTGCAAAGTTTACCAATATATTTATTTGCCGCTTCTTTTCCGATTTCGATTAAAACTTCGAAATGGAATATGTAAATTTTCCCATTGGACGATGAATTCATCTGGTTTCAAAAAGAGGTGCGTTTGGCAGTCCATTTTTAAATCGGTCGACGGCACAGGTAAACTAAATCCATCGATTATTTTCCGAGCCGATGTTAGAACTTCCCAATAAAACAATTCGTTTTCAATTAAAACGCATCCGTCAATTTCAGGAATTCTATGTATATTGTTTTATTTGTATAATGAAAGAGCGGATTAATAAAGATTAAAACATATTAGAGCGAACGAATATCCCCATACAACCAAAACGAAATATTTGTTAAAATGGTATACTTTCAATCAGAGAATAAGCCCAGTAAACATAACTTATCCCAAGCCAGAGTGATATTTTTAATTAAAATCCACGCTGACGCTAGTGGGGTTCGATCGCGATTCCCTTGTCATTTCGATATCGAATAAGAAAGATGTTATCAGTCCCGGCGTTCCACCGGGAACTGTCATCGTTCCTGACAAAAACCGAATCCCGAGTTTGCAGGCACGATAGTGCGGGGTGCACACAATGATTTAGGGACTCCCCCGAGAAACGAACTTTTTTCATTTCGTGCGCAGTTAGAGGGGGCAATTTAACGAATTAGAGATGAAATTTATGCGGTCGGTATAATCGTTCGATTTAATTTAGACGGAAAAGTAGAAAATTATGCAGTTAATAAGTCCCCGGCTTTCAGACTGTTTTCATTACCTGCTGGTTAAACATCTTAATAAGATCTTCCACAATTTAAGCGGCTTATCATTCTTGGTTTCTTGCTTTAATGAAATTAAATTTAGAATAAACTACTTTTACGAGCCGGAGTTGAAAATTAAATTCGAAAGCTGTCGCGGACGCGGCGGGACTTTTGAGATATTTTTCCATTTAAATCACTCTTCACTTCAGGGCAAGAAGATGCAAGTCAAAATTTATAGACCTCAGTCGACATGTAATAAATCAACGTTAAAATCGGCAAAATTTGGATAGCATCGGTCAAATTTGGATTTTAAAATTGAAATAATAATAAAACCTTTTAAAGTTAAATGAATGTACAATTTTTCGATTTTTTTTCAAAATTTTCTCAAATTCGCAATTATAAATTGTTCTAGAATTTTTCTATGAATAGAATGAAGGTCAAAGTTAAAATTATAAATAAAATAAAACAAAAATTTTGAGTAAAAAAGTAAACATTTCAATTGAAGCTGAATTTATCCAAAAAAACTCATTTTTCTGCGCCTTTAATTATAAAATTTTCGACATTTTACTTTCTATTTTTAAAGAAAAACACACACTTTATGGATTCTGTTCCAAACTCGAAATTTGCTTTTAATTTTTACTTTTTTCTTCTCCAAATAAATGTTTAATTACAACCTTTAAATTTTGCAGTTTATTTTTGGAATTTTCACCTTATTTTAGATATTTTATTTTTATCGAAATTTGGTTTTTATAAATTCTGACACTTTTGTCATAATCGTTATCTTGAATTATTCAAAATATTTTCCGAAAATTCAAGTCCATGTTTTGAATTTTTTGACATTTAATCCTTTCGATTTTTTAAATTGCAACTTTATCAGAATGTCGACATTTTCAATATTTCAGCTTTCCATTTTTATAAAAATACTGATGTTGCTTTTTTTAATTTTGAAATTTCGACTCATTTAAAAAAAAATCAACTCTGGATCCCACTTTGTTTTCTTTATCCAAATTATTGAATTTTTCCAAAATTTCTACTTTATGAATTTTCTACACTATAAAAATTTGGTTTTTCATTTCTTTTTTTTTTTAAACAATTTAAACTTTTTTTAGAGCTCTTCTTGTTTTTTCAAAATAAAAATTTTAAGGTTTCAACTGCTTTTTACTTAAATTTCGATTTTTTGATTTCTGTTTCTGTTTCAAAGTTTCGGATTTTTTGTCAGAATTTCGATTTTTATTAGATATACCACTTAATCAAAATAGCCACTTTTAAAAGAGCGAATTCTTCAAATTATGATTTTCCATATTTAATTTTCCAAATCTAGTTTTTATGAATTCCTAATTTTGTTTGGATCTGAGTTTGTTAACCTTAAAATTACGACACATTTTCCAATAGTTCATGTGAAAATTTCAAAGTGTTTTTACACAAATTTCGAAATGAATTGATTTTTTTGAAAATTTCTACACTTTTCCAAAACTTTGATTTTTTTTTCAACATTTCGACTTGTTTGCCAATTTTGGCTTTATTTAAATATTTCAAAGTTTTTTGAAAATTTTGCTTTTTATTGTGTCATTTTAAAGTGTTTATTTAAAGACACTTTAAAATGTCGAATTTTTTTAAAGTTGTGACTCCAAATTGTGACATTTATAATTTCGGATTTTCAGAATTTCGAATTCAATTTTGGATGTTTTTTTTTCCAATGAAAGCTTCTTAAGCGCTCCAAGCGACTAAAACCCCAAGTCTATAGTTTTTAGTTCTGGACTTTGAAACTCAAACTCAAAGACAAAAAGCCATGAAGAAAAACTGACCATAGCTTATTAAAGCCACAAGTCTGCAGTTCTTAGATTTAAAATTTAAAGTTTTTTAGCTTTAGTAGTTACCGCGTAACAATAAGAAAAATAACAATGAAAATTCCAAATTTTTGGATGATGTTCATATGATAGTAACTCAAAGAAAAATATTTATAGATAAAAAATAAAAGCAGCAGATTAAACCTCCAAGAGTGTTGTTTTAAAATCTTGAGTTTAAAATTTTTTAGCTTCTGCAGTTTCTGTGTAATAATAAGCAAAGCATAGCAGAATAATTTTCAAGTTTTTATGTAATTTTCAAACGGCAGTAACTCAAAGAAAAATAATCATGGAGAAAAAATAAAAACAGCATAGTAAAGCCCCAGGTTTGCAGTTGTTAGATCACGACTACAAAAGTTTCCAGCTTTGGCAGTTTCTATGTAGTAATAGGAAAAGTATAGGCAAATTAATTTTCAAATTTTTATGTAATTTTCAAACGGCAGTAACTCAAAAAAAATTATCACGAAGTAAAATTGAAAAAGACTAATTAAAGCCCCAAGATTGTAGTTTTTAGATCCTATTTTAAAAAATTTCCAGCTTTGACAAGTTCTGTGTAGTAATAAGAAGACCATGGCAAACAATTTCCAAATATTTTAAAGATTCTCAAACGGCAGTCATTTAAAGAAAAATGGTCAAATTTTCAAACGACAATAACTCAAAAAAAAATGGTTACAGAAAAAAAAACCTATTAAAGCCCCAAGTGTGTAGTTTTTGAATTTTGACTTGAAAATTTTCCAGCTTTAACAGGTTCTCTGCAACAATAAGAGAACCATAGCAAAAAAATTTCCAAATTTTTATGTAATTTTCAAACGGCAATAATTTAAAGAAAATGGTCATGGAGAATAAAATGAAACAGAGGTTAAAGCCTCAAGCTTGTAGTTTTTAGATTTTTAGTTTAAGATTTTTTAACTGTGGCAGTTTTCCGTGTAATAATAAAAAAACCACGGCAACAAAATTTCCAAATTTTTAGATGATTTTTAAACGGCAATAACTCAAAGAAAAACTGTTACAAAAAATAAATAAAAACAGCATGTTAAAGCCTCAAGTTCATAGATTTTAGATATAGACTTTAAAATTTTCCATCTTTGGCAGTTATTGCGTAATAATAAGAAAATTGCAACAAAAAAATTTCCAAGTTTTTAGATAATGTTCAAACGGCAGTAACTTAAAAAAAAATAGTTACAGAAACAAATAAAAACGTAATATTAAGCTTTCAAGTTTTAAGTAATTAGATCTTAAATTTAAAATGTTTTAGCTTTAGTAGTTTTTGTGTAATAATAGGAAAACCATAGCAAAAAAATTTGTAAATTTTTATGTGATTTTGAAACGGCAGTAACTTGAAAAGAAAAATGGTTACAGGGTTAAAATTTTTTAAAAATTTTAAATCTCAAGGATGCAGTTTTTAGATTTTTATTTTAACAATTTTTAACTGGGGAAGTTTTTGTACAAAAATAAAAAATTTACGGCAAAAAAAAATTATAAATTTATAATTGATTTTTAAACGGTTACAACTCAAAGGAAAATAGTCAGATAGAAAAAAATGAAAATAGCATATTAAAGCCTTCAGTCTATAATAATTAGATCTAAACTTCAAAATTTTTTAGCTTTGGCAGTTACTGCGAATAATAAGAAAATTGCAACAACAAAATTTCCAAGTTTTTAGATAATGTTCAAACGGCAGTAACTTAAAGAAAAATAGTTACAGAAACAAATAAAAACGACATATTAAACCAAAAAGTCTAAAGTAATTATATCTCAAATTTAACATTTTCTAGCTTTGGCAGTTTTTGTGTAATAATAAGAAAATCATAGCAAAAAAATTTGTAAATTTTTATGTGATTTTGAAAGGACAGTAACTTGAAAAAGAAAAGGTTACAGGGTTAAAATTAAAAAAAAATTTAAATCTTAAGGTTGCAGTCTTAAGATTTTTATTTTAACATTTTTTAAATGGGGCAGTTTTTGTATAAAAATAAAAAAAAATACGGCAACAAAAATTTATAAATTTATAATTGATTTTTAAACGGTTATAACTCAAAGGAAAATAGTCATGAAGGAAAACTGAAAATAGCATATTAAAGCCGTTAGTCTATAATAATCAGATCTTAGCTTCAAAATTTTTTAGCTTTGGCAGTTACTGCGAATAATAAGAAAATTGCAACAACAAAATTTCCAAGTTTTTAGATAATGTTCAAACGGCAGTAACTTAAAGAAAAATAGTTACAGAAACAAATAAAAACGACATATTAAACCCCCAAGTCTAAAGTAATTATATTTTAAATTTAACATTTTCTAGCTTTGACAGTTTTTGTGCAATAATAAGAAAAAAATAGCAAAAAAAATTGTAAATTTTTATGTGATTTTGAAACGGCAGTAACTTGAAAAAAAAAGGTTACAGGGTTAAAATTAAAAAAAAAATTTAAATTTTAAGATTGCAGTTTTTAGATTTATATTTTAACAATTTTTAAGAGGGGCAGTTTTTGTATAAAAATAAAAAAAATACGGCAAAAAAAAATTTATAAATTTATAATTGATTTTTAAACGGTAATAACTCAAAGGAAAATAGTCATGAAGAAAAACTGAAAATAGCATATTAAAGCCTCTAGTTTGTAATTATTAGATCTAAACTTCAAAATTTTCCAGCTTTGGCAGTTACTGCGTAATAATAAGAAAATTGCAACAACAAAATTTCCAAGTTTTTAGATAATGTTCAAACGGCAGTAACTTAAAGAAAAATAGTTACAGAAACAAATAAAAAGTGCATATTAAACCCCCAAGTCTTAAGTTATCAGATCTTAAATTTAACATTTTCTAGCTTTGGCAGTTTTTGTGTAATAGTAAGAAAACCATAGCAAAAAAATTTGTAAATTTTTATGTGCTCTTGAAACGGCAGTAACTTGAAAAACAAATGGTTACAGGGTTAAAAATTAAAAAAAAATTTAAATCTTAAGGTTGCAGTTTTTAGATTTTTATTTTAACAATTTTTAACCGGGGCAGTTTTTGTACAAAAAAAAAAATTACGGCAAAAAAAATTTATAAATTTATAGTTGATTTTTAAACGGTAATAACTCAAAGGAAAATAGTCATAAAGGAAAACTGAAAATAGCATATTAAAGCCTTTAGTCTATAATTATTAGATCTAAACTTCGAAAATTTTGCAAACTTTAAATTTAAAATAAAAATATTTCAGCTTTAGTTGTTACCGCGTAACTATAAGAAAAATAACAACAAAAATTCAAAATATTTAGATAATGTTCATATCATAGTAACTCAAAGAAAAATATGTATAAATAAAAAATTAAAACGGCAAATTAAACCTCCAAGAGTGTTGTTTCAAAATCTTGAGTTTAAATTTTTTTAGCCTTGGCAGTTTCTGTGTAATAATAAGAAAACCATAGCAAAAAAACTTGTAAATTTTTATGTGATTTTGAAACGGCAGTAACTTGAAGAAAAATGTTAATAAAGATAAAATTAGAAAAAAACAAATTAAATTTCCATGCTTGACGTTTTCAGATTTTGTTTAATAATTTTTATTTGGGGCAGTTTTTGTGTAATAATAAAAAATTACATCAAACAAATTTCTACATTTTTAGATGATTTTCGAACGGCAATAACTCAATGAAAAATAGTCATAAAGGAAAACTGACAATAGCTTCTTAAAGCCCAAAGTCTATAGTCTTTGGATTTGGACTTTTAGCTTTGGCAGTAACCTCGTAACAATAAGAAAAATAACAACAACAAAAATTCTAAATTTTTAGATGATGTTCAAATGGTAGTAACTCAAAGAAAAATGGCCATAGATCAAAAATGAAAACAGCAAAACAGCAAACTTCAAATTTGTGGTTTTAAGAATTGAGTCTAAAATATTTTATCTTTGGCAGTTTCTGTATAATAGTAAAAAACCATAACAAAAAAATGTTCAAGTTTTTAGATGATTCTCAAACGGCAGTAATTTAAAGAAAAATTGTCAGATTTACAAACAGCATAACTCAAAGCAAAATAGTTACAGAGAAAAAGGAAAAGGCACATTAAGGCCCTAAGTGTGTAGTTTTTAGATCTTGATTTCAAAATTTTCCAGCTTTAGTAGTTTCTATTTAAGAATGAAAAAAACCATATCAAAAACAGTTTTAAAATTTTATGTGATTTACAAAAGGCAGTAACTTAAAGAGAATGGTCACAGAGCAAAAATTAAAAAAATTAAAACTCCAAGCTTGTAGTTTTTAGATTTTAACTTCAACAATTTTTATCTCCGGCAGTTATTGTGTAATAATAAAAGAAAACTGCAGCAAAAAAAATTTAAAAATGTTTAAATGATTTTCAAACGGCCATAACTCAAAGGAAAATATTCGTGAAGAAACACTGAAAATAGCACATTGTAACGCAATGTAAATAGATGAAATAGGATTTGGAATAGAATTGTAGAATTAAGTAAATAAAAAAAAAGTTTCTAGAAGAATCTGATGAGGAGAAAGCGGCCGCGATAACGAAACAAATGGCAGATAAGCGTTCCAGAAATTTCGGCAAACGATAAGCCTTATCTGCCGAAAAGTTCTAGAAGCCGGGGGCCAAAACTATAAAAAGGCGGTCAGCTTTCCCCTGAGTCAGTTAGTCAGAATCAGTGTAATTAGTGAGTTAGTAGAAGTCAATAAGTGAGTTAATTGTCAATTGTGGTGATCCAAGTTGAGTTCAGTAATAAAGTTGGTATAATCCATCGCGTGTAATCAATTGAACCGATAAGCTCGTAACATCTAGCATATTAAGGCCCCAAGTCTATCGTTCTTAGATCTAGACTTTAAAATTTTGCAGTTAACGCGTAACAATAAGAAAAATAACAACAACAAAAATTCCAAATTTTTAGATGATGTTCAAAAGGTAGTAACTTAAAGAAAAATAGTTATAAATAAAAAATAAAAACAGCAAATTAAATCTCCAAGTTTGTTGATTTCAGATCTTAACGTTAAAACTTTTCAGCTTTGGTAGTTTTTGTGTAATAATAAGAAAACCATAGAAAAAAAGTTTCAAAATTTTATGTGATTTTCAAAAGGCAGTAACTTAAAGAAAATGGTTACAAAGAAAAAAATAAAAATATAAGTTAAACCTTTAAGCTTGTAGTTTTTAGATTTTTAATTTAACATTTTTTAGCTGTGGCAGTTTCCGTATAATAATAAAAAAACCACAGCAAAAAAATTTCCAAATTTTTAGATAATTTTCAAACAGCAAGAACTTAAAAAAAAATAGGGATAAAATAAAAGTAAAAACAGCATGTTAAGATTCCAAATCTGTGGCTCTTAGGTCTAGACTTCAATTTTTTTTTAGCTTTGGCAGTTACTGCGTCATAATAAGAAAATAATAAAATAACTCACAAATTTTTAGATGATGTTCAAACGGCAGTAACTCAAAGAAAGATAGTTAGAGAGAAAAAATAAAAATGAAAAATTGAACCCTTAAGTTTGTAGTTATTAAATCTTAAGTTTAAAATATTTTAGCTTTAGCAGTTTTTGTGTGATAATAAGAAAACTATAGCCAAGAAATTTTAAAATTTTTAGATGATTTTTAAACGGCAGTAAGTTAAAGAAAAATGGTCAAATTTACAAACGGCAATAACTCAAAGAAAAATGGTTACAGAAAAAAAAAAGAAAAAGCATATTAAGGCCTTAAGTGTGTAGTTCTTAAATCTTTGTATTGAAATTTTCAAGCTTTTGTAGTTTTTGTGTAATAATAAGAAAACCATAGCAAAAAAATTTTCAAATTTTTATGTTATTTTCAAACAACGGTAACTTAAAGAAAAATGTTATTAAAAAAATAATTAAATAATCAAATTAAACCTCCAAGCTTTTTGTTATTAGATTTTTAGTTCAACATTTTAAAGCCCTAACAGTTTTTGTGTGATAATAAATGTGATGTTCAAACCGCAGTAATTCAAGGAAAAATAATTATAAAGAAACGATAAAAACAACAAGTTAAATTTCAAAGTTTGTAGTCACTAGATCTCAAAATTAAAATTTTTTAGCTTTGGCAATCTTTGTCTAATAATAAAAAAACCACATCAAAAAAATTTCCAAATTTTTATGTGATTTTCAAACGGTAGTAACTTGAAGGAAAATTGTTATAGAGAACAAATTAAAAAAACAGGTTAAACATCTGAGCTTAGAGTTATTAGAATTATAATTAAACATTTTTCAACTGTGGCAGTCTCTGTGCAATAATAAAATAACCACAGCAAAAAAAATTCCAAATTTTAAGGTGATTTTCAAAAGGCAATTACTCAAGAACATAGTCTGAAAGAATAAGAACAGCATGTTAAGGCTTTAGATAAGGCTATAGTTTTTATATTAAGACCTCAAATTTTTTAAGCTTTGACAGTTATCGTGTAATAGTAAGAAAATCACAACAACAAAATTTCCAATTTTTTAGATGATGTTCAAACGGCAGTAAGTCAAATAAAAATAATAATAGAAAAAAAATAAAAACTGGAAATTAAATTTATTAGTTTGTAGTTTTTAGATTTTAGGCTCAGGTATTTTCAGCTTTGGTAGTTTTTGTGTAATAATAAGAAAACCACAGTAAAAAAATTTCCAAATTTTTATGTGATTTCCAAACAACGGTAATTTAAAGAAAAATGTTCATAAAGAAAAAAATTAAAAAATCAGGTTAAAACTCTAAGCTTTTAATTATTAGATTTTTATTTTTACATTTTTAAGCCCTTACAGTTTTGGTGTAATAGTAAAAAAACCACAGCAAAAAAATTTCTAAGTTTTTAGACAATTTTCAAGCGGCAATAACTCAAAAAAAAATAGTCATAAAGAAAAAAAAAGCATGTTAAAGCTCCAAGTCTATAGTTTTTAGATCTATACTTTAAATTTTTTTAGCTTTAATAGTTACCGCGTAATAACAAGGAAATCACAAAAAAAAATTTTTCAAATTTTTATGTGATGTTCAAACGGCAGTAACTCAAGGAAAAATAATTATAAAGAAACGATAAAAACAAAAAGTTAAATTTCAAAGTTTGTAGTCACTAGATCTCAAAATTAAATTTTTTAGCTTTGGCAATCTTTGTCTAATAATAAAAAAACCACATCAAAAAAATTTCCAAATTTTTATGTGATTTTCAAACGGTAGTAACTTGAAGGAAAATTGTTATAGAGAACAAATTAAAAAACAGGTTGAACATCCGAGCCTAGAGTTCTTAGAATTATAATTAAACATTTTTCAACTGTGGCAGTCTCTGTGCAAAAATAAAATAACCACAGCAAAAAAAATTCCAAATTTTAAGGTGATTTTCAAAAGGCAATTACACAAGAACATAGTTTGAAAGAAAGAGAACAGCATGTTAAGGCTTTCAATAAGGCTATAGGTTTTATATTAAGACCTCAATTTTTTTTTAACTTTGGTAGTTACCGCATAATAATTAAAAAATCACATTAACAAAATTTCCGATTTTTTAGATGATGTTCAAATGGCAGTAACTCAAAGAAAAATAATTATAGAAAAAAATAAAAGCGGCAAATTAAATTTATTAGTTTTTAGTTTTTAGATTTTAAGTTTAGATATTTTCAGCTTTGGCAGTTTGTGTGAAATAATAAGAAAACCATAGCAAAAAAATCCGAATTTTTAGACAATTTTCAAACGACAGTAACTCAAAAAAAAAATAGTCCTAGAGAAAAAATAAAACAAACATGTATTTTTCAATTTATTTAACATTTCTTCGGCCCAGTTTGGAAATATTTAAATTTTTATGGTTTGTTGACAATCTTCTAAACAGTTTTTGAAATGCGACTACGTGACATTTAAATTTATTGAAAACGTCACTTCATGACAGTTCACAAATTAAGAGGTTATTTTATTTTACATAGAATAGGAATAATGAAAAATAGGAGACCAAAAATTAGATATGGAAAAAATAAAAAAATAAAAAGTTTTGCTTTTTTGATAAATTAGGAAAATATAAAAAAATACATAAAAAAGTTGTAGCACTGGACATCGATGTTTCGCTCTTATTTGAGCTCGTCAGCAGTGCATAACATGGAAAGGGAACAATGAGGAAGAAATACTTAAAAATAAAACATTTTTTAAAATATAAAAAAGAAAAATAAAGAAATTTTAACATGAATAGGCGTTTCATCATCAATTTACTGTGTTAAAAATTTAAATATTTGAAGCCCGATCCACAAGAAACAACTACTCCGAGGCTTTAAATATTTAAATTTTTAACACAGTAAATTTTTAACACAGTAAATTGATGATGAAACGTCTATTTATGTTATAATTTCTTTATTTTTCTTTTTTATATTTTAAAAAACGTTTTATTTTTAAGTATTTCTTGCTCATTGTTCCCTTTCCATATTATGCACTGCTGACGAGCTCAAATAAGAGCGAAACATCGATGTCCAGTGCTACAACTTTTTTATGTATTTTTTATATTTTCCTAATTTATCAAAAAAACAAATTTTTTTATTTTTTTATTTTTTCCATATCTAATTTTTGGTCTCCTATTTTTCATTATTCCTATTCTGTGTATAATAAAATAACCTCATAATTTGTGGACTGTCATGACGTGACGTTTTCAATAAATTTAAATATCACGTAGTCGCATTTCAAAAACTGTTTAAAAGATTGTCAACAAACCATAAAAATTTAAATATTTCCAAACTGGGCCGAAGAAATGTTAAATAAATTGAAAAAAACATAATATTTCCGGTAATAAGAAGAATAAAACAAACATATTGAAGCTTAAAAAATTTTAGTTATTAGATTTTAAACTTAAGATTTTCTAGCTTTAGTAGTTTTTGTGAAATAATAAGAAAACCATGGCAAAATAATTTTCAAATTTTTAGATGATGTTCAAACGGCAGTATCTTAAAGAAAAATAATGATAAAGAAAAAATATAAACAGCACATTAAAGCTCCAAGTTTATAGTTTTTAGATTAAGATTTTAAAATTTTTTAGCTTTGATAGTTTCTGTGTAATAATAAGAAAACTATAGGAAAAACATTTCCAAATTTTTATGTAATTTTTAAACGGCTATAACTCAAAGAAAAATAGTCATAGAAAAACAATAAAAACAGCATGTTATAAGTCCAAATATATTGTTTTTAAATTTTAACCTAAAGATTTTTTGGCTTCGGCAGTTTTTGTGTAATAATAAGAAACCCATAGCAAAAAACATCCAAATTTTTAGACAATTTTCAAACGACAGTAACTCAAAAAAATAGTCCTAGAGAAAAAATAAAACAAACATGTTAAAGCTTAAAAAATTTAAGTTATTAGATTTTAAACTTAAGATTTTCTAGCTTTAGTAGTTTTTGTGAAATAATAAAAAAACCTTGGCAAAAAAATTTTCAAATTTTTAGATAATGTTTAAACGGCAGTATCTTAAGAAAAAATAATGATAAAAAAAAAATATATAAACAGCACATTAAAGCTCCAAATTTATAGTTTTTAGTTTGAGATTTTAAAATTTTTTAGCTTTGATAGTTCTGTGTGATAATAAGAAGACTATAGAAAAAACATTTACAAATTTTCATGTAATTTTTAAACGGCTATAACTCAAAGAAAAATAGTCATAGAAAAACAATAAAAACAGCGTGTTATAACTCTAAATACATTGTTTTTAGATGTTGACTTAGAAATCTTTTAGCTTTGGCAGTTTTTGTGTAATAATAAGAAAACTATAGAAAAAAAATTAAATTTTAAGATGATTTTTAAACAGCAGTAACTCAAAGAAAAATAATTTTAAATAAAAAATGAAAACAGCAAATAAACTTCTAAGTCTCTTGTTTTAAGGTCTTGAGTTAAAAATCTTTCAACTTTGGCAGTTTCTGTGTAGTATTGAGAAAATCATATCAAAAAAATTTCCAAATTTTTAGACAATTTTCAAACGACAGTAACTCAAAAAAAAAATAGTCCTAAGAAATAAAATAAACATGTTGGAGCTTAACAAACTTTAGTTATTAGATTTTAAACGTAAGATTTTCTAGTAGTTTTTGTGAAATAATAAGAAAACCATGGCTAAAAAATTTTCAAATTTTTAGATGATGTTCAAACGGCAGTATCTTAAAGAAAAATAATGATAAAGAAAAAATATAAACACCACATTAAAGCTCCAAGTTTATAGTTTTTAGATTAAGATTTTAAATTTTTTTACCTTTGATAGTTTCTGTGTAATAATAAGAAAACTATAGGAAAAACATTTCCAACTTTTTATGAAATTTTTAAACGGCTATAACTTAAAGAAAAATAGTCATAAAAAATAATAAAAACAGCGTGTTATAACTCTAAATACATTGTTTTTAGATTTTGGCTTAGCGATCTTTTAACTTTGGCAGTTTTTGTGTAATAATAGCAAAAAAAAAATTAAATTTTAAGATGATTTTTAAACAGCAGTAACTCAAAGAAAAATAATTTTAAAGAAAAAATGAAACAGGAAATAAACTTCTAAGTCTGTTGCTTTTAGGTCTTGAGTTAAAAATCTTCCAACTTTGGCAGTTTCTGTTTAGTATTAAGAAAATCATAGCAAAAAAATTTCCAAATTTTGAGGTGATATTAAAATGGCTGGTACTCAAAGAAAAATGGTTATAGAAATAGTACGAAGTAATAAAAGACAAACGCTGCCACCTAGCGAAGCGGTTGCTTTGTAGGAAAAAGTTCCCAGAGGACCAGGATTCTAATGCACAGACCAATAGGTTTGAACATTTATTAGATTCGAAGTTTGGAAACCAAAGATTGGTCTTCATGTAATATTTAAACGGCTGTAACTCAAAGAAAAATAATCACAGAAGAAAATAAAAACAGAATATTTTAACCCCAAATATATTGTTTTTAGGTTTTCACTTTAAAATTTTTTAACTTTGGCAGTTTTTGTGTAATAATAAGAAAACTATAGCAAAAAAAAATTAAAATTTTAAGATAATTTTTAAACAGCAGTAACTCAGAGAAAAATAATTATAAAGAAAAAATAAAAACAGTAAATAAATCCTCAAGTCTGTTGTTTTTAGATCTAAAGATAAAAATTTTTCAGGTTTGACAGCTTCGGTGTAATATTAAAAAAATCATAGCAACAATTTTTCCAAATTATTAGGTAATTTTTAAACGGCTGTAACTCAAAGACAAATTGTTATAGAGAATAATTAGAAATAGAATATAAATGCTTCAAGTACGTTGTTCTTATGCTTTGAGTTTAAACATTTTTAGCGTTAGCAGTTACTGTGTAATATTAAGAAAACCATAGCAAAAAAATTTCCAAAATTTTTACTTGTCTTTAAATAGACTACGGACTTTAATATTTTTTTCTTTAGTAGTTTCATTATAAGACTCTTGAAGACAATTTAATATTCTTTAATCTAAGTGTTTTTAAACTCCGCACAATGATTTTTATTTGAGTTATTATCATTCAAAAGCAAGAAGCTATTTTCGACTTTGGTAAACAATGATCATACAGAAAATGACAGTAAAGTTTTGAAAACTAAGTTATTCTGTACAAATCTTAGTTATTGATTTTAGTACCAGAAAGTTAAATAAAGAAGTAATTTCTTCGTTTAAACTGTTTTTAACATTTTCATAGTATATATGACATAAACTGATATAAAACATAAGCATTATGGAGTTATGTAAGTAGAATGCAACCTAGACTAGCAAATTCATGCAGCCCTCCAGGCATGTATAGTGGAATCATAGGTAGCTAAACTACTAACAGTTGGAACAC
Organism: Dastarcus helophoroides; assembly: GCA_028583605.1. Taxonomy (NCBI): domain Eukaryota; kingdom Metazoa; phylum Arthropoda; class Insecta; order Coleoptera; family Bothrideridae; genus Dastarcus; species Dastarcus helophoroides. The sequence goes on from CM053334.1 coordinate 10,707,392, forward strand.
TGCCACCTAGCGAAGCGGTTATTCTCTAGGGAAAAGTTCCCAGAAGACAAGGATTCTAATGCACAGACGAATAGGTTTAAACATTTATTAGATTCGAAGTTTGGAAACCAAATACCGGTTTCGATCTTTTTAGATCTCATCAGTTTCGTATAGCAACTTCGAATCTAATAAATATTCAAACCTATTGGTCTGTGCATTGGAATGCTTGTCTTCTGGGAACCTTTTCCTAGAGAGCAACCGCTTCGCTAAGTGGCAGTGTTTCAACTGTTGGTAGTTCAGCTACCTATAATTCACTGTACACGCCCGGAGGGCTGCATGAATTTGTGGTCTAGGTAGCATCATAGTTTCATAAGACATTGTTGGCTGGGGCCATAGTTTCTCTACTTGCATAGTTTCTCTATGGACCAATAGGTGGTAGTACTTAGAAGTCACACGTTTGACATCCCTGAATTCTTTAGTACTTACTTGTTGGAACATTTGTTGGCATTCGAGTTTCATATACCAAACTGACGAGATCTAACAAGATTGAAACCCGTATTTGGTTTCCAAACTTCGAATCTAATAAAACTTTAAACCTATTGGTCTGGGCATTAGAATGCTTGTCTTCTGGGAACTTTTTCCAGAGAGCAACCGCTTCGCTAGGTGGCAGTGTTTCAACTGTTGGTAGTTCAGCTATCTATGATTCACTGTACACGCCTGGAGGGCTGCATGAATTTGTGATCTAGGTAGCATCATAGTTTCATACGACATTGTTGGCGAGGGCCATAGTTTCTCTACTTGCATAGTTTCTCTATGGACCAATAGGTGGTAGTACTTAGAAGTCACACGCTTGACATCCCTGAATTCTTTAGTACTTACTTGTTGGAACATTTGTTGGCATTCGAGTTTCATATACCAAACTGACGAGATCTAACAAGATCGAAACCCGTATTTGGTTTCCAAACTTCGAACCTAATAAATGTTTAAACCTATTGGTCTGTGCATTAGAATGCTTGTCTTCTGGGAACTTTTTCCTAGAGAGCAACCGCTTCGCTAAGTGGCAGTGTTTCAACTGTTGGTACTCCAGCTACCTATGATTCACTGTACACGTCTGGAGGACTGCATGAATTTGTGATCTAGGTAGCATCATAGTTTCATACGACATTGTTGGCGAGGACCATAGTTTCTCTACTTGCATAGTTTCTCTATGGACCAATAGGTGATAGTACTTAGAAGTCACACGCTTGACATCCCTGAATTCTTTAGTACTTACTTGTTGAAACATTTGTTAGCATTCGAGTTGGATATACCAAACTGACGAGATCTAACAAGATCGAAACCCGTATTTGGTGTCGAAACTTCGAATCTAATAAATGTTCAAACATATTGGTCTGTGCATTAGAGTACGAAAAGTTCTTTAAAATTAAGAAATGTGCTCTTGGAGGTCCATAGGTAAAATAATCTTGTAGCAAAAAGTCTGGTATTTGGAGTTTCATCAGTAATAAATGTTTAAACCTATTGGTCTGGGCATTAGAATGCTTGTCTTCTGGGAACTTTTTCCTAGTGAGCAACCGCTTTGCTAGGTGGCAGTGTTTCGAAAAAAACAGTCGAAATTTTGGGAAAATCGATCGCGTTTTCATGGTCCGATATTAGGAAAAAATTCGAATTTTTTAAAGAAGGTCTAAGAAAAAGTTGAATTTTGGAATTAAATTTAAATTAAAAAAAAACGAATTTAGGAAAAATAGTACAAATTCCCGAAAAATACGTATTTCCAGCAAAAAAAAACGAAACTTCGAGAAACCAAAAATAATTTTCTGCAGAAAGTTGAAATTTTAAAAGATTGTCAAAGTTTGAGTATAGTTGTTTTTAGAAGTGAGAAATTTAAAAAAAAAACATCGAAATTTTGAAAAATAATTTAAATTTCAAAAAAAAATTTTTGATTTTTAAAACCGTAAAGGATATCTTGACATAGAAGTAGAAATTTCCAATAGACCATGTTTGAGAAAAATGTTGAACGTTTGAGAAAATAACGAATTTCAAGTAAAGAATTTAAATTTAAAAAAATATATAAATTTTAAGAAAAAGATCGAAATTTCGAAAAAAAAAGGGCGAAATTCCGAAAAAAGCGTCTTCAGTATTTAAAGATAAACATGAAAATTTCGACAGAAAGTTAAATTTTAAGCAAACAGTTAAAGTTCTGAATCCAGCAGGTAAAAAATTAATTTCAAAAAGGAACCAATGTTAAAAATAATAACGGAAGATTGAAAAGGATGACATTTCGAGAAAAACGAAAGAAACGAAACTTTAAAAGTCAAATTTTAAGAAAACGCCAAATTTTATGAATACCAACCGAATTAAAAAAGGACTAGTTTTGAAAAAATCAAAATCTCGAGGAAACCACGAATTTAAAGGAAAAATTAAAATTTAGGAAGTCAAATTTTGATGATTAACGTTTACGATAAAAAGATAATTTTGAAAAAGTGTAAATGCTGGGAAAAAGATGATTTCGAAGAAAAGGTTGAAATTTTTGGATACCTGAAGAATCAGATTTTGAGATAAAGTCGAAATTTTAGAAAGACGGATTTATAAAAATATCAACACTCAGAAAAAAACGAAAATCGAAATTTTGAGAAAATGATTGAAACTTCAAAAAAAAAACATGAAAATTTTGAGGAAACAATCGAAATTTTGAGAAAAAAATTACAATCCAGTAGAAATTCAAAATATCTCAAAAACTTAGATACAAGATTTGTAAAATCTTAATTCTGAAACAATTCGACTTTTTTTTAATTCTGAAATGGGAACAATATTCCTAGGTCAGGTTATGACGTTTAAGTTTCAATTTGCAAACTTGAAACGTAAATGAGTGACGCTTCTTTGACTGTCAACACAAAGCATAGCACCGCACATTTTTTTAAGTAACAAGCGACCTGTGGCCCTAGCGCTTTCGCTTAATTGAAAAGAAAAACCCGCCAGCGGGGTCGATCAAAGGGATAAAATAAAGCGACCGAGCGGCTCCCTTTTTGTGATTTTAACGCGACCATAAACTACGCTTGTGCGGTATTAAGTGCTAAAACGGCGGCCGGACGAAAACGCAGGGGTCCAAACCTCAAATATCCCATACGCCGACCGAACCTGGACCTTCCCAAAACTGACCTGGACCCAGTTCAAAGCGCGCAGAAAATTCCCAAGCACGCACATAACTTCGGGGATCCCTCGATGATGTCGGACCGGCAATTAACGATATGTTGGAACGCCCGAATCCTACCCTTGCGGCTTTGTACTTGCCTGAAAAGGAAAAACAAAGCGAAGTTTATTTAAAGTCGGAAAAACCACAAAGAACGGTTAAATATATCAAAAAAAAATGTGTGTGGCTCATGTCTCAGTTATGACATACATTTTGAGGACGTATTCGAAAGGGTCAATAAAGGTGGAGGTGGAAAAAAATGTTTGAAAAATCAATCCATAAAATCCCTCTAGTAAGGCGCTCCTGATTAGTAACAAACGTTCTTAATAGACCTTGTGTATGATTTCATAGATCAACAAACGTTATTAGGGATAGAAACAAGACCTAATATTATGCAAAATGCTCTATCATAAAAAATTGACCTATAGCTATATTAAATTATAATTTTAATCGTTTTTTAACGATAATGTCTCTTGTTAAAGCATTAGAAGAAATCGATTTGCTATTGAACAAGTTTCTATTTTCATGATTGCTTTCTATGTGGGGAATTGAAACTCGCGTTATCGAAATTCCGAATAAACATCGTTACAATTACTAACTTCATTCTCTTGATTCAATAAGATCGAGCCACTCAAAGCATCGTAAGCGAAACAATTCTGCGGAAGTCGACTCATAAATTAATCATCGACCCCCGGGGAAGAATCGGTGCTTTCAAATAAATTTATTTCAAATCTTCAATTCCGTTGCAGCCAAGTTATTAAAAACTCATGTTCTCCCACCGACATCGTCATTAATTTAAAAACCTTGCAAAGTTTCCCTGCTCTCGTTACTTGAAAAAAAAAACTGATAAAGCATAAAGAGGCTTGTCGATTAGAGATTCCAAAGCCGAAAAGAATGCCAGACTCGAAGTTTTTTAACTTTATATCTCAGAGGGATTTGGGTGGTTCACAAATAATTTACTGCTATGCAGATAATTCGGGAAATAAATTGCCAGCGTACATTCTCAAAGCATCTCCTGTAAACTCCTGAAACTTGAACTTTAATTCGGAAAATGGTTCCTTTTCGAAGGCCATTTTTCTTCGGATTTAATTAGCCGTCTCAATAGGGTTCAGGGAGCATCAGTGGAAATTCCCTTTGGGGAACTTAGCTAAGTGAGAAGTTGTTATATTTGTTTTCAGGATTTAATAAAAATATTATTTGTTTTTCGGATATACTGAAAATTTAAATAAGATTTTTAATCACATCATCATGTACTAGCATCGCAGTGTGGTCAAAATTCAACCAACTATACACCAGCGTAGCTAGGGAATAGAAAGACCTTGTTTTCTATTTCTTAAATATTTTCTAAGATTCCGACTATAAAAGACTACTCGTTGCCAGCAACTTCGTCAAAAAACTTGAATAAATAACTGCAATGCAACTGAATGAAAGCTTCAAAACAATTTAACATTTAAATGAAATTTGAAATTAACTTTCAGTTTCAATTGTAATTTGTAAGATGGTAACTTAATATTACTGAAGTCGATAATACAGCTGCCTACTTTTATGGTAATAGTTCGAGGATCTAAGAAGAGAGGCCGCTGTCAAAATAAAGCCCACAGAGTTGACTCTCTTATGTCCCTGTGTCCCATCGTATAAAAAGGTTATTTGTGACAATTTCTTAAAGCTTTTTGGATATAATATAACATTGGGGTAAAATGCACCCTAGTAACTATTCCACATCGTGAGAAATGTTCCTACCAATTTGCGTTATATCGCTTCGTCGAGCCGTGAAAAGCGGACAAACAAATAGACAAATACGCTTTCGTATTTAATATTTTAGTAAGCATTCTTTCTAGAAGCTTTAATCTTTGTTCAACATATTTTATCTCTTTTTTTTCAATTTATTTAACATTTCTTCGGCCCAGTTTGGAAATATTTAAATTTTTATGGTTTGTTGACAATTTTCTAAACAGTTTTTGAAATGCGACTACGTGATATTTAAATTTATTGAAAACGTCACTTCATGACAGTTCACAAATTAAGAGGTTATTTTATTTTACATAGAATAGGAATAATGAAAAATAGGAGACCAAAAATTAGATATTGAAAAAATAAAAAAAGAAAAAATTTTGTTTTTTTGATAAATTAGGAAAATATAAAAAAATACATAAAAAAGTTGTAGCACTGGACATCGATGTTTCGCTCTCATTTGAGCTCGTCAGTAGTGCATAACATGGAAAGGGAAAAATGAGGAAGAAATACTTAAAAATAAAAATTTTTTTTAAAATATAAAAAAGAATTTTTCTTTTTTATATTTTAAAAAATGTTTTTTTGCATCAGTATCTTAAATGATTTGCCACAAAACTTTGTCTTCTTGGAGAATCACATACCCAATAATGTTATGTTAAAAAGTTGGGGTTTTGATGGTTCATCTGGAAATTCCCATAAAAAAAAATTCTCTAGACTCTATAAATTTGAAAATATTTGTTGCTAAATGTTCGGCTTAGTGGTTTAACAGTGTTTCGCTTATTTATTCACAAAAAATTCCCTAATATTCATAAATGTGCTTTTGGGGGTCCATACTCAAAACGATTTTGTGGTAAAAATTTGGGTATTTGCTGGTTCATCAGTATTGCCGCTATTTTCTCATAAAATTTCTCTAAAGTTTGCAAATGTTCTCATGGAGCATTATGATCAAAATAATTTTGAGCCTAAATGTTGGTCATTAGAGAGTTCATCCGTATTTCAAACGTTTTGCCATGAAACTTTGACGTCTTGGAGAATCACATGCCTAATAATGTTATGTTAAAAAGATGGTTCATTTGGAAACTCCCATGAAATCCCTAAAATTCTTAATAAACTTTCTAAAATCAGAAATGTGTTTGATTAAATGTTGGGTTCAAATATTCAGCAACATTTCAGTTGTTTATTTACGAAAAATCTCCTAATATTTACAAAAGTACTGTGGTGAGTCGAGTTCTACTAAACTGTTCTATTTCCTCGTTTGTTTAATTTAATTGAATTTTATTCAATATTTTCTTGGAAATATTAAATCTACAAATATTGTACTATATAAAATTATTTGTAACATAACGTTTTGCGTGAGAAACAAATTTCTTAGCGTCCACAAATTAGATAAGTGTTATTTGTTAGGCCTGGTTTGTTTCAAGCACATATACCTAAAGTGAGTAAAATAACATGTTAGTTTTGAAAGACCGCTGAAAGGTAGAGTAATAAATAAGGGTAAGTGCCGATAACGGCGACCGTAGCAAATATCTCGGCAAGACCATGTGGTGGTAGACTGGAGGAATTTTACGTTCAAAAAACGCCCCTATAAACACGTACAATTGTAAGTTATTTAAATTTCAATTATCGAAGTAAAACTTGCAAGATAAAAAGGACAACGTTATTCAAAAGGGGTTTGCAGTTTGATATGCACTTTAAAAATCCTTTTCAAAATTTATTTAAGGGTTAATTTGGATTAGAAATATTTAAATTAGTAGAAATTCTGCATTCTCATGCCCTGTAGCGAGATGCAGAGGATGTCTTTCGGTCCCCAGAAGTTAAGGGTAGGGGAAGAAAAACCTAAAGCACCGTAAAGAAGTTAAAAGTAGTCAAGAACTTAACTTCGATGAAATTAGTTTAAAAATTATAGTCAAGAACTTAACTTCGATGAAATTAGTTTAAAAATTATAGTCAAGAACTAAACTTCGATGAAATTAGTTTAAAAATTATGGTCAACTTCCGGACTTATAAAAACGAGTACGAAATACGGGAGTTTAAAAAAAAGGACTGCTTCTGTTTGTGCTAATTAACGAGAAAAAAAAAAACAATTTCTGTTCAAGTGCCATTTATGTGATGTTTGCTACGGGATAAATAGGCAAGTAACTTTTTAATTGTCCCATGATTTTATTTGATGGTTTTTCGCTCTTATATGATTTAATTAACTTTTTCTAAAATTTGAGATAATACTTGTTCCTAATTTTGATCAATATGGGGTTGGGGGCGTACACAAAAAAAAAGGAATTTAAAAATTCCACAACAAACCGAATGAATGAGAAAGTCGTTGTTAGAAAATAATTATAGGGCCAAGAACCCTACCGCTGATTGGTGCAACTACCAATCTCAGTTTCAAAAAGGGAAACAAAATAAAACAAAATAAAAATAGAAAGACAAGAAAAGGAAATAAAGCGCATTCGCCTCATACAAACATTTTCATTTCCTTAAGGTCGATCTTAGTGTTCTGCTGTTGGAAGCTGAGTTTCCAGGGGTTCCAAAATAATTTATACCCATCACTACAAAGGTCCGGTAACTGACAGCAGACACATATATTTGGGTTTTACTGATGATGTTCTGCAAGTTCTAGAAACGTGGGCATTGTACGCCTTAACATCCTAGAAGCATAAGCCACAATGAGCTCTTACCTAGTTCTTGTTTTGGTGTATTCACCTAGTGCTACCTCATTCGCAGATTCTCCTTCGTAGGTTGCTTGAATCCCAAAAATATAGGACAAGACAACCTGGCCCAAAGAGAGCCTTATAGATCTGTTGACAAATGGGGAGTACTAACGTAGGTGAACGAGCAGTATCAGCATCAGCTCTTGTTAGGGAAATGTTTTGATGAAAGAAATCAGAACTTCTTGCCAGTTTCTAACTTTAATTTCAATGTTTTGTGCTAAGTCAAGCAAGCCACTTTCTAAGCCAGAAAACGCCCCTTCTATTAGAACAGTAGCCGTAGAAGTAGATGTAGTATTAGAAGGGCAAATTCTGCTCAGAAAGTTTCTACGAAATCTGAACAATATTTCTAATCTATTTTATGACACTGGTTTGAGTTCTAATGATTGAGTTTGGTATGAGAAAAACAGAAAACAAACAAAGGAACAAGTTAACAAGTTAAAGAAAGAAAGAGTGAGAGAACGAGATCTGTAAGATTGAATCAACATTTATAAATTTGATTTATTTCGATAAATCACAACTTCATTTCCAAGCTTGAGCTCCATTTTCTCGTAGCATTATCCTTTGGATATTGTTAGCTCAAAGCTTCGACAGAAAAAAACTGTATGCTATGTGAAGTATGCTTGAATTAAGAAGCGACCAAAAACACAAGAATTGGGGAATAAAAAACAGACACCTGAAAATAGTTTGAGAACCTCTGTGTACGAACTAACCAGCGAACGCCCACCGATAATCAGGTACAAAGTTAGCTGCATTTGGTTTGAAAACCTTCGAGTACAAACTAAATGGCCCAGCTGGAGAAAACATTGCAATTATTAGGGTAAAAAAACAAACTTTATGAAATTAATAACCGACGCACCATATACGAGCGAAAGAGTTAAACAAAGAATGTCAGATTATTTGTGCTTAATGAATTCTCTTAATTTTCTAAAGAAATATTTCTCTCAGATCTGTGTCCAGCAAATTTAAACAAGTTGAAACAAACAGGTTCACTTTTATTCTGTTGTATTATGTTTAAGAGCACTTGAAAATCACAAACTTGAAATTTTGTTGATTTATTTTTTGACCAATTGTAATAAAACGTTGAGGTCAATTTGATAACACTTCCCTGTCGACTCTACGAGCTGGGGTTACAATTTATTGAAATAAAATAATTTTAAACACAACGTAGACAAATTGGGTCCGAAAATCGAAAGTAATTTATTCTTCGAAAATTTTAAAAATGAGCAAAAGTCGACAATTTTGAAAGACTATACATACAATCACTGGTTTTGGTCGCGCATCACATTTAATCAACTTGACCTGGATTTAATCACGACGGCTGCTCACTACAGTACTTTTGGAGGTCCAAATGCAAAATAGTATTATAGTAGATAGTAGACTATTTAGTGGCTCATTAGTATTGCAGCTGTTTTCTCAAAAAATCTTTCCCACGGAACTATAAACATCTAAAGTTATAAAAGGAAAATGTTTAAAAGATCAAAATTTTAAATAGGTTCACCTAAGAAGAGAAAGGTGATTATAGAACAAAGGCAAACAAGTGTTTTGTTGAAATTTTAATTAAAAAAGTAGAAATGGTGACTTTAGGCTAAAAAAAGATAGAAAAGAAAGAAAGAAAAAAAGAAAGAAAAGAAAAAAAGAAAATAAAAAGGAAAGAAAGAAAGAAAAGAAAGAAAAAAAAAAAGAAAAGAAAGAAAAGAAAGAAAAGAAAGAAAAGAAAGAAAAAAAAGAAAAGAAGGAAAAGAAAGAAAAGAAAGAAAAGAAAGAAAAGAAAGAAAAGAAAGAAAAGAAAGAAAAGAAAGAAAAGAAAGAAAAGAAAGAAAAGAAAGAAAAGAAAGAAAAGAAAGAAAGAAATGAAAGAAAGAAAAGAAAGAAAAAAAAGGAATTCGAGAGAAACCACAAATTTAAGGCCAATATCCTAAAAATTGAAAATTTGATAAAAAACGCTTGTGTAAAACTCAAATTAAAAAAAACTATAACACGTTTCGATACTTGGGCATCTCTTTGAAGGTGATAGCTTAGCTATCGGTTTCGATACTTGAAAAATCATCTTCAAAGAGATGTAGCTAATCTATCAAGATTAGCTATCGAAACGAGTTAGAGCAACCTTTGTTGTGTTTTTTAATCTTTCTTGGTATTAGGGGACAAGATTTGTATTTCAATTTTTGAAGATAACCAAGGACCAATCAGACTTTTGTTGTGGAACGAACTTAGTTTTTGGTTATCTTCAAAGATTGCAACACAAGTCTTGTCCCCTTAAACCAGGAAAGATTAAAAAACACAACAGAGGTTGCTCTAACGCGTTTCGATAGCCAAGCTATCATCTTCTAAAACCAAAAAGAATTAAGAAACACAACAGAGGTTGCTCTAAAGCATTTTGATATTCAAGCTATCACAGATATCTCTCTAAAGATAATCTTGTCCCTTGAATCCAAGAAAGATTGAAAAACACAACAGAGATTGCTCTAATGCGTTTCAATAGCCAAGGTAACATCTTCTTAAACAAAGAAAGATTAGAAAACACAACAGAGGTTGCTCTACCGCGTTTTGATAGCCAAGCTATGACAGATATCTCTCTGAAGATGATCTTGTCCCCTGAAATCAAAAAAGATTAAGAATCACAACAGAGGTTGCTCTAATGCGTTTTGATAGCCAAGCTATCATCTTCTAAAACGAAAAAAAAATAAGAAACACAACAGAGGTTGCTCTAATGCATTTTGATATCCAAGCTATCACAGATATCTCTCTGAAGATGATCTTGTCCCTTGAATCCAAGAATGATTGAAAAACAAAACAGAGGTTGCTCTAACGCGTTTTAATAGCCAAGTTATCACAGATATCTCTCTGAAGATGATCTTGTCCCCTGAAACCAAAAAAGATTAAGAAACACAACAGAGGTTGCTCTAACGCGTTTCGATAGCCTAGCTATCATCTTTTAAAACCAAAAATAATTAAGAAACACAACAGAGGTTGTTCTAACGCATTTTGATATCCAAGCTATCACAGATATCTCCCTGAAGATGATCTTGTCCCTTGAATCCAAGAAAGATTGAAAAACACAACAGAGGTTGCTCTAACGGGTTTTGATAGCCAAGTTATCACAGATATCTCTCTGAAGATGATCTTGTCCCCTGAAACCAAAAAAGATTAAGAAACACAACAGAGGTTGCTCTAACGCGTTTCGATAGCCTAGCTATCATCTTTTAAAACCAAAAATAATTAAGAAACACAACAGAGGTTGCTCTAACGCATTTTGATATCCAAGCTATCACAGATATCTCCCTGAAAATGATCTTGTCCCTTGAATCCAAGAAAGATTGAAAAACACAACAGAGGTTGCTCTAACGCGTTTCAATAGCCAAGGTAACATCTTCTTAAACAAAGAAAGGTTAGGAAACACAACAGAGGTTGCTCTAACGCGTTTTGATAGCCAAGCTATGACAGATATCTCTCTGAAGATGATCTTGTTCCCTGAAACCAAAAAAGATTAGGAAACACAACAGAGGTTGCTCTAATGCGTTTTGATAGCCAAGCTATCATCTTCTAAAACGAAAAAGAATTAAGAAACACAACAGAGGTTGCTCTAATGCATTTTGATATCCAAGCTATCACAGATATCTCTCTAAAGATGATCTTGTCCCTTGAATCCAAGAAAGATTGAAAAATAAAACAGAGGTTGCTCTAACGCGTTTTAATAGCCAAGGTATCATCTTCTTAAACAAAGAAAGATTAGGAAACACAACAGAGGTTGCTTTAACGGGTTTTGATAGCCAAGTTAATACAGATATCTCTCTGAAGATGATCTTGTCCCCTGAAACCAAAAAAGATTAAGAAAGACAACAGAGGTTGCTCTAACGCGTTTCGATAGCCTAGCTATCATCTTTTAAAACCAAAAATAATTAAGAAACACAACAGAGGTTGCTCTAACGCATTTTGATATCCAAGCTATCACAGATATCTCCCTGAAGATGATCTTGTCCCGTGAATCCAAGAAAGATTGAAAAACACAACAGAGGTTGCTCTAACGGGTTTTGATAGCCAAGTTATCACAGATATTTCTCTGAAGATGATCTTGTCCCCTGAAACCAAAAAAGATTAAGAAACACAACAGAGGTTGCTCTAACGCGTTTCGATAGCCAAGCTATCATCTTCTAAAACCGAAAAAGAATTAAGAAACACAACAGAGGTTGCTCTAACGCATTTTGATATCCAAGCTATCACAGATATCTCTCTGAAGATGATCTTGTCCCTTGAATCCAAGAAAGATTGAAAAACACAACAGAGGTTGCTCTAACGCGTTTTAATAGCCAAGGTATCATCTTCTTAAACAAAGAAAGATTAGGAAACACAACAGAGGTTGCTCTAACGCGTTTTGATAGCCAAGCTATCGACAGATATCTCTCTGAAGATGATCTTGTCCCCTGAAACCAAAAAAGATTAAGAAAGACAACAGAGGTTGCTCTAACGCGTTTCGATAGCCAAGCTATCATCTTCTAAGACCAAAATAAATTAAGAAACACAACAGAGGTTGCTCTAACGCATTTTGATATCCAAGCTATCACAGATATCTCTCTGAAGATGATCTTGTCCCTTGAATCCAATAAAGATTGAAAAACACAACAGAGGTTGCTCTAACGCGTTTTAATAGCCAAGGTATCATCTTCTTAAACAAAAAAAGATTAGGAAACACAACAGAGGTTGCTCTAACGGGTTTTGATAGCCAAGCTGTTACAGATATCTCTCTGAAGATGATCTTGTCTCCTCTGAAACCAAAAAAGATTAAGAAACACAACAGAGGTTGCTCTAACGCGTTTTCGACAGCTATCATCTTCAGAGATATATCTCTGATAGCTAGCAAGCTATCCTGTCTGTTGTGTTTTTTAATCTTTCTTGGTTTCAGGGGACAAGATTTATATTTCAAGTTTATACTTGTGTTAAATTTGGAAATTTTAATGCAAATTTCAAAACATGACACGTTTTTTTTTAAAAAAAACCTGATTTTCTTCGAGGATAGTGTTAAAAATGTCACAATTTTTATTTTTAAAAATTTGATTTTTTTTAGTTTCCACTTTTTTCAAAATATCAATCTTTATAAAAGTTTTCTTTTTTTTCGAAATGTTTTTTGTTTTCCAACTCTGCATATTAACGCAATTTTTTTTGGAAATTCCGTTGCGTTTCAAATATTTTAAATTTCTTTTAATTCTGAAAGAAATTACCCCCTCTTGGGTATTTAATTGGTTGACTAATGGAGATAAGTTGAAAATGAATCAAGCATACTGATAAGGCAATATCGAAAATTATATATGGTTGTTAGTTGTAAATATTTTCAACATAATAAAGGTCTATTGATTTTGAAAATGTTAATCATCGAATAATTTAAATTTTGATAAACACTAATTTAGCTAAACTTCCATAATGTAATATCTAACCTAAGCTCAGCGATTATTGTTGGTTTAGGCTGCAACTACGTGCAGATCTTCGTGTCTAATCACTTCTTTCTGTTCCCTATTGTTCTAACAACAAGCTGCAGACTGATGCGCTATTGATTTAAATAGCAATTTTCAGTCCTTATTCAGAATTTTACGTATTACATTAGCTTACCGAATACAATAAATGTTTTCTGCTTTGAAAAATGTTTTGTGGAATAATACAAAAGCTTAAAGCTAGCCGAGAATTTTAACGATTCATATACATACTCAATTGTGTGAGTAAACATAATAAGCGCGGCTAAAAAATGTAAGCCTGAGTTCAAAGTTTGTAAGCCTGAAATTCCTTTAGTAAACATAAAGTGCAATTTCATAAAGTATGTATTTATATTTCAATTTTAGACAATTTTAGGTTTGGTTTATTTCAGTAAAAATTTAGTTTAACTGATTTTACCTAGAAAGATAGGCAATTTTAGTCACCTTATTGTCAATATCTGACAGGCAAGGACAATTGATTACATTCAAGAAAATTGCTTCACTTCTGAATCGTATAACATCTCTAGTTCATAAAAAGAAAAGGATTTTATCTTGAAGGATCACCAAATAGGCGGGGTGGCTTAGTCATAATGTCATTAATTAATTAAGCGTACGAAACAGAAGAATTTTACATATTACACAACCAATCTGCTAAATTGTAGAAGAGACAGAGAGAGAGAGAGAGAGAGAGAGCTTTAAGAGCTTGTTAAACTTTCCTAACAAGGTTTTACTAGTTTTAGATTTATTTTCCACTTGTTTATTCTGTAAATATGGTCTAACAGAATTAAATCTTTTTATTCTACTTTGTTGTAATTAAACAGCGTCTTATTTTTAATCAGGTTTATTAGGTCGCAAGCGAAGAATATCGTTATACACTTCAGACTATAGAGAATAGAGAAGTGCATGGGAAGCGGCAGACTGACCCGTTGACTTGTAATAGCGACGTTCTACACTCCCTATACTTTACCACCATCTCAAATGGATTCCAGTATAGACGTGCAGGGCTATATGCTATTTACCTGATACTACAGGCCCGGCCTAGGTGACAACAAACTGTGACTTTGGTGATAATTTATTATTAAACCTATTAAAAAAGTTACATACAAATTAGGTTTTAATAATTTATGTATCCACATGTATTAGAAGAAATCTATCAGGGGGACAGTACCCCTTGCCCCAGCCACCACTGATTACTAAACTCAGACGTCCCGATTATTTTAACGCGAATCCCCAGGACTTGAATCCTTCTCGCAGTTGCAGCCACCTTCAGTCTTTGACCTGAGCAATACGCGACAAAACGATAGATGACATCAGGAGCCCACACCCATTCATCTCCAATATAATGACGAATTAATTGAATTTCAAGATAATTGATGACATTTAGAGCGAGGGTCGCAGGAAATTCGAACTCGATCCGGAAATGAAAGCATGTATCATACGCCATTATATTTGCGGGTGCCAGAGCCAATAACTTTTTCCTTTAATGGTGAGCAATTATGAAGTTCTCACTCCGAAATACTCGGGGTTTCTCACAGACTACAAGCGCCTCTGGAAATTAGGAACTTTAGACGGTCTGTCGTTACCCTAACGACAGTTTGCAGTTGGGGCAATTTTCGATATTAACGTCAAGAGAAAACAGGAGTGAGATTTCAAACGGCGCAATCGAGGAAATTTATATTTTAATAAATACAGCGAGGTATCAATTTTGTAAGCCCCTAAATACTTTCCCCTGTAATTGTTTTCAGGAATTTTCAGCATAAAGCGTCAGTCTCTCACGCTCAATAAAATTTGAAGTCCAATTTGATCAATTAAACTAGTTTTAACTGAAATTTGTAATAAAGGCAAAAACAAGCTTAATTACAAATTAATAGTGATATTTTGTGCAATCAATCAATTTTAATTTAACGTAAATTCATTAATATGATTCTATGAGCAGCAAATCTTTTATAAACCGTGCTGCTATTAAATATTTATTTCTTTATTAATTATTATTTAATCAAATAAACGTCCCTCGACTGAAGAATATTGAGCATTAAGGGTGATTATCCTGGCGCATCCACCATTTTCTTCGAAATATATTTTTCACAATAAATTTATAACTAACAGCAATACGTAAATTGGTTCCGATTATCAAATTACCGAGTTTTAATTTTTTTTAGAAAAAGGCCAATTAAACAAAAATTGTAGTGAAAATTATTCGGCTTTATCATTAAATTTAGGAACTCTAAGTCGAAAGTTCGAGTTTATGTCAAAAAATTTGACTATGGAGTTTAATATTACAAGTAAAAAACTAAAAGCTCTAAACGAACCCTTCTAATTTTAAGAAAGAAAAATAGAATTTCAAAAATTCCCTGCTTTCTTTCAATTTCTTTCATTTTCTCGTAATTTCTAGTTTAAATCCAATTATCTCAAATTTTTTTAATATTTCTCAAAATGACGAAATTTTCTGATATAAAATCAAACTGAATTAAAATCAAAGATACAAAAATAACATCTAAATTTAAAATAAAATCCTGAACTTTACGAAAAATGTTAAATATTTCCAAAAATTTCAAGCTTTTATTTTTCATTTCTAAATGTTGAATTTACAGAGATTTTATACTAACAATTAACAGGAATTTGATTGTATAATTCACCTTTACGGCAATAAAAAATGAATCCAACTCTTAAATTTTGAGTAGATAAAACGAAGAAACTACGAAATAAAAAATTTTAATACATATCGTTTCCTAAATATTATAATTTTTTTCTCAAATTTTTTAAATCAATTTATTTCACAAGTTTTTAACTTTCTTAGTTTTGCGTGATATTAGTTGTCATTAGAACCCCCCCCCCCAACCTCGTCATACACTAACCTAAACTAACCTATTGTAACCTAACCTAACCTAACCTAACCTAACTTAACCTAACCTAACCTAACCTAACCTCACCTAATCTAACCTAACCTAACCTAACCCAACCCAACCCAACCCAACCCAACCCAAGCCAACCCAACCCAACCTAACCAAACCTAACCGAACCCAACCCAACCCAACCCAACCTAACCTAACCTAACCTAACCTAACCTAACCTAACTTAACCTAACCTAACCTAACCTCACCTAATCTAACCTAACCTAACCTAACTTAACCTAACCTAACCTAACCTCACCTAATCTAACCTAACCTAACCCAACCCAACCCAACCCAACCCAACCCAAGCCAACCCAACCTAACCAAACCTAACCCAACCCAACCCAACCCAACCCAACCCAACCTAACCTAACCTAACCTAACCTAACCTAACCTTACCTTAACAAACCTAACCTAACCTAACCTAACCTAACCTAACCTAACCTAACCTAATCTAATCTAATCTAACCTAACCTAACCTAACCTAACCTAACCAACCTAACCTAACCCAACCTAACCTAAGTAACCTAACCCAACCTAACCTAAGTTAACCTAACCTAACCTAACCTAACCTAACCTAACCTAACCTAACCTAACTTAAAGTAACCTAACTTGACCTAACCTAACCTAAGCTAACCTAACCTAACCTAACCTAACCTAAGCTAACCTAACCTAACCTATCCTAGCCTAACCTAACCTAACCTAACTTAACCTAACCTAACCTAACCTAACCTAACCTAACCTAACCTAACCTAACCTAACCTAACCTAAACCTAACCTAACCTAACTTAATCTAACCTAACCTAACCTAACCTAACCTAACCTAACCTTACCTAACCTAACCTTACCTAACCCAACCTAACCTAACCTAATCTAACCTAACCTAACCTAACCTAACCTAACCTAACCTAACCTAACCTAACCTAACGTAACCTCCTTTCCATAACTTATTTTTCAACATTTATCCAAAATTTCGATTTTTTTGAAATTTTCTACCTTTCAAATTATGTTTTTCTCCAACCTTTCAACCTTCTTTAAATTAACATTTTTTTGCGAAATAATTTCGACCCTTAAACTTTTCGAAATTTTGGGTTTTGTCAGAATTTGACCTTTTGATAGTTTGGATTTTTTTCAAAACCTAAGTTCTTTAATATTTTCTGTTTATTAAAAAGGTAGAATTTTGTAAATGAATAAATTTTTCACAAAATTTTCATATTATTTTGATATCTGTATCATTCAAACTTTAAGAAAAAAAAATAAATATTTAAAAATTCACTGCTTTCAAGTTTAAATGTGAAATTTCAAATTATCTGAAAATGCTTTAATATTTCTCAAAATGTTGACATTTTCGGAAATAAAATCAAAACGACTTTCTTAAAATTTCGACTTTTTTTAAGGTGCTCGATATTTTTTTCAAAATTGTAACATTACCCAAATCAGAGAGTCAAAGTTACAAATAAAATTTTGGTAGAAAAGTCGTGCACCTTAAAAAGAGTCAAAACTTTTGAACGAAAGTAAGCACTTTATTGAAAATGAGTTTATCAAATTCTCGAAATTTTTCAGAAAATGTTGACTACGTTCAAAATTGTGATTTTTTTTTAAAGTGCTTGACGTTTTTTCAAACTCTCATCCAAAACTATAACTCTTTTCAGAAGCTACGAAAAAAAAATTCATTAGTTATTTGGTTATTTAATTTATGTTTTCTAAATATTTTAATTCTCTTCTCAAAATTTTCAATTCAAATAATTTACAAATGTTCAACTTATTTTTGCGTGATGTTAGCTGTCACTCGACCCCTTAAACCTCATCATAGCCACTACCTTTTATACATTTTTTTAAATCGATTTCTGTTCAATTTAAACATTTTTCACAACTTTTTGGAAACTTCGAATTTTCTAATAACTTTTTTTCAAAATTTTTATTTCTTGGAAATTTCAAATATTTTGAAGAATTTGACAACTTAAAATGTCTGATAATGTCCAGTTTTTTTTTTAAATTAAATTATTTCGAAATTTTTAAATTTTAAAATCTAGGATGCCTTTTCAAAATTCCGACTTCTTGTCAAAAGTTAGAATTTTCTTAAAATTCTTGAGCTTCTCGACAGACTTGGACATTTTTCAAAACGTTTACTTCGCGGAGATTAGATTTTTTAAATTAGGACATTTTTTGATAATTTTAATTTTGAAAATTTGACCTTAATTTTTACTTTTTACTCCTACAAACATAAACGTTTTAAAAATTTTGATATTTTAAATTTCGACTTTCCTAAGAATTTCCAATTTTCGATAAAATATAAATTAAGGTTTATTTTTGAAAATTTCCGACCAAAAGATTTCGACTATTTAAAATTTTAACCATCCAAAATTTTTATTTTTTGCAAAATTAAAAATTCTCAAAAATTTGCCCTTTTTTGAAAATATTGGCTTCTTTAAAATTTTACCTCTTGCGATAATTTTAGCTTTTTGCAGTGTTTTTATTTATTGAAAATTTCATTTTTTTTAATCTTTGACTAAAAATATTTTCTTAAATCTCAACATTCTTTCAGAATTTTGGTTTTTTCAATTTTAGAATTTTTCAGTTCTTAAAACGGTTGACTTTTTCTGTAATTTTTGACATTTTTACAATTTCTCGAAATTTAAAAAAATGTTGGCTTCGTTCAAAATTTTGACAGTTTTTAATATTCTGGACTGTTTTCAAAATTTTATCCAAGACTCTGAGTATTCAGAATTTCAATTTTTCTCATAATTTCAAATATTTTGAAAGTTCGATTTTTCAAAATTTTTACTTTTTGTAAATTTTTTTTCAAAACTTGACGATAAAATGAAAACTTGACAAAAAACTTTGACTGTCTTTAAAATTTTAATTTTTTTCAAAATTTCGAATATTTTGGAAATTCGATTTTTCAAAATTTGTACAAAATTTCAATTTTTCTTATAATTTCAAATATTTTAGAAATTCGAATTTTCGAAATTTTAACTTTTTGTTAAATTCAATTTTTTTTTCAAAACTTGACAATAAAATGAAAACTTGACAAAAAAACTTTGACTCTTTAAAATTTTAATTTTTCTCAAAATTTCGAATATTTTGGAAATTCGATTTTTCAAAATTTTTAATTTTCGAAAAATTTAGAATTATTTAAAACCTGACGACAAAATGAAACTATGAGAAAATAACTTTAACTCTCTTCAAAAATTTAATTTTTCTGAAAATTTTCAATTGTTCGAAATTTTGACTTTTTCAAACTTTTTACTTCTCCAAAATTTCGAATTTCTTCGTACGCTTGACAATGAAAATTTTTGGTAATGTACAGTTTTTGAAAGATTATTTTTTTTTGAAATTTTCCCTTTCATTTTAAAATGTAGGCTTCTTTTTCAAAATTTCGACTTCTTGTCAGAAGTTGGAATTTTTTTACAACTATTGACTTTCTCTAAAGACTTGAACCTTTTTCCAAAAATTATTTAAAAATTTCGAATTTTTTAAATTTTAATGTTGATATAAATTTCTACTTTTTTAGGAATTTCGATTTTTTTTTAATTTCGACTTTCTGGAGATTACATTTGTTTCGAAAATTTAGGCACTTGTTGACAATCTTAAATTTTGATAATTTCGACTTTTATTTTTAAATTTGCTCTGTAAAAATTCTTATTTTTTTTTAAATGTAGTTTCTATAAACATAAACATTTAAAAATTTTGATTTTCTTAAATCTCGACTCTTCGAAAAATGTCTGCAGTTTTTCAGCAAACTTAAAATTAGGTTCAACTTCTTAAAAAAATGGTCGGATTGTTTCTCAAAATTTTTACCATTCGAGATTTCTACTTTTTGCAAAGATAAAACGCTTGGATATTTTTACTTTTTTTTTGTAAAAACATTGACTTTTTTAAAATTCTCGACTATTTTGATATTTATAACTTTTTCAGTGTTTCTATTTTTTTTAATTTCGGATTTTTGAAGAGTTTGACTAAAAATGTATTTTTAAATCTTGACATTTTTTTCAGAATTTTGCCTTTTAAATATTAAACTATTCGTAATATTATTATTAGTTTTAGTATTAGTATCAGTATTAGTATCAGTATTAATATTAGTATTAGTATTAGAATTAGTACTAGTTTTAGTATTAGTATTAGTATTAGTATTAGTATTAGTATTAGTATTAGTATTAGTATTAGTATTAGTATTAGTATTAGTATTAGTATTAGTATTGGTATTAGTATTAGTATTAGTATTAGTATTAGTATTAGTATTAGTATTGGTATTGGTATTGGTATTGGCATTGGTATTGGTATTAGTATTAGGTATTAGTGTTAGTATTAGTATTAGTATAAGTTTTAGTATTAGTATTAGTATAAGCATTGGAATTGGTATTAGTATTAGATATTAGTATTAGTAGTAGAATTAGTATTAGTATTAGTATTAGTATTAGTATTAATACTAGTATTAGTATTAGTATTAGTATTAGTATTAGTATTAGTATTAGTATTAGTATTAGTATTAGTATTAGTATTAGTATTAGTATTAGTATTAGTATTAGTATTAGTATTAGTATTAGTATTAGTATTAGTATTAGTATTAGTATTAGTATTAGTATTAGTATTAGTATTAGTATTAGTATTAGTATTAGTATTAGTATTAGTATTAGTATTAGTATTAGTATTAGTATTAGTCTAAATATTAGTATTAGCATTAGTATCAGTACTAGTATTAGTATAAGTATTGGCATTAGCATTAGTATTAGTATAAGTATTAGTATTTTACGATAAAAACGCAGATATAATTAATCAGATTCAAGAAGTAGACTAACTATGCTCAAAATCACTCGATCGTTATGTTGAAGTTAATTTTTTCCAAGAATCAATAAGAGCTTTTTAAACTTAGGGCCCATCCATAAATTAACTTACACGAATTTCATGACTCTTTGAGGTACTTGCAACGGGTGGAATTTTCCAAAAAAAGTCAATTTTAAGCAAATGTCAAACGCTTCCAAATTTTTACTTTTTTTTGTAAAAACATCGACTTTTCCAAAATTCTTGACTATTGTGATATTTATAACTTTTTCAGTGTTTCTATTTTTTCAAAAAATTGGCTTTTTTAAGAATTTGAGTGAAAATGTATTTTAAAATCTTGACATTTTTTAAAATTTTGCCTTTTAAATATTAAACTATTCATCATATTTTAAACAATTTTAAAAATTTCGATTTTTCTTCTGTTCAAAATTTGGGTCTGTGGCTAGTTTGAATTACAAAAATTTGTTCTATTTACTGAGAATAGGTAACCCGGAAATATAAATCTTGATACGCATTTGCGAAAGATGTGATTCTTTCTCAGCGGATGGCTACGTTGTATAAGCCAAATTCTAGTTTGGTAAAATTAACAGTTTTTGTCGACGAGTGGTTAGTATTTGTTTTTTTTTTTCGAGGGTTCAAATAAAAAATTTATCAAATATGCTGTAATTTTTTCAGTGAAGATGCGAAGATGTGAAGATAGCTTCACTTAATTTAAAAAAAAATTTTGGTTCAATTGTACAATTTAATAAATTCTGAAGTTTTGGATTAAACGTGAAATGCAACATTTCCTGAAAAATGTTAAAAAAATTTAAAAATTTAGATGAAGGACAAATAGGGTTATTACATTTTTTATGTTACGATTTTTCACAACTACACAAGCGTTACAGTAAAATGTTTAACGGCTCTCTGCATTATATTAATCCATCCCGTTAGTCCTGTCTGCATAAATGGATATCCGGGCGCAAATCAAATTAGCCTTCAAAATTATTTACTAACTTAATTGCGCCCAGGCTAGAAAAGTCTCTTACCAGATCAATTATGCTAAAACCCTTAGCTTTGCGAACATCTCTCACTCGAAACTTTATAACGATCTAATGAAATCCGGCGCTGCAATATTTTTAACAAAATTATCTCTATAATGCGAGAGAGAGATCAACTAGATTCAACTTCGTTGCCATGTTCAATTGCCCTTTCCATCTGAGTTGTGCATGCTTATACGAAAAGTTTTAATGGATATCCGAGTTTTCAAAAGGAAACTTTCATATGCTAATACAAACATCGCGCATTGACAGATAATTTGGATTTTTATATGACTGATGATGATAAATTTTATTGGGTTTAATCTTTTATTATCCTGTTTTAGTGTTATTTGGAGACCATGAAAGTCTCATAAATAACTAGAAATTCGATTTACCACTGAACTACTTAATCAAGTGCATTAAATCAGTGTTCGCCAAATTTTGTTGATTCCTGGCGCCCTCAATAAATCAAAAATTGTCTGCGGTACCCTCAGTCTAATTCACTGACCCATTTAAAACGCGTCAAGTGTGCAATTGATGCGCTAAAATTTAAAATAAAATAAATAGAAAGCATTTAAAAATTCACCAGAATTAAAACAATTAAAATGAAATGGATGAAGCCTTCAGGGAAAATTTTAAAGCCAAAACTGCTAACTATTATAAACTAAAACTGCAAACTATAAACTGCAACTGCAAACTGAAAATTTACAATTTTCAGTTTGCAGTTGCAGTGTTCAGTGTTAAATTTGCAAAAGCTAAAAACTGAAAACTGAAAACTGAAAACTGAAAACTGAAAACTGAAAACTGAAAACTGAAAACTGAAAACTGAAAACTGAAAACTGAAAACTGAAAACTGAAAACTGAAAACTGAAAACTGAAAACTGAAAACTGAAAACTGAAAACTGAAAACTGAAAACTGAAAACTGAAAACTGAAAACTGAAAACTGAAAACTGAAAACTGAAAACTGAAAACTGAAAACTGAAAACTGAAAACTGAAAACTGAAAACTGAAAACTGAAAACTGAAAACTGAAAACTGAAAACTGAAAACTGAAAACTGAAACTGAAAACTGAAAACTGAAAACTGAAAACTGAAAACTGAAAACTGAAAACTGAAAACTGAAAACTGAAAACTGAAAACTGAAAACTGAAAACTGAAAACTGAAAACTGAAAACTGAAAACTGAAAACTGAAAACTGAAAACTGAAAACTGAAAACTGAAAACTTTTTTAAAAATATTAACCTTTTTAGGATTTTTCGACTATTTTGATAAGAGCTTTTTCCGTGTTCCTATGTTATTGAAAATATCGTTTTTTTTTAATTTGACCGAAAATGCATTTTTATTTCTTGATTGTCTCAGAAATGTTCCTTTTTTTAAATTTTAAACCATATGTCAAATTTTTAAGTTCCTTAAACTGTCTGTTTTTCTTAGCAAAATTAAATTGGATTTTTTTTTGAAAATTTCCAATAAAAAAATTCGACTTTTTTAAAAAATTGTGGGATTCTTTCTTAAAATTTTAACCATTCAAAATTTCTACTTTTTGCAAGAATTAACGCTTTCAAATTTTTCCCTTTTTTTAAAAATATCAACCTTTTTAAAATTTTTGATTATTTTCATAATTACAGCTTTTTCGGTGTTCCTATGTTATTGAAAATATCGTTTTTTTTTTAAATCTGAATAAAAATGCATTTTTATATCTTGATTGACTCAGAAATGTTTTTTTTTTTAATTTTAAACTATATGTCAAATTTTTTAAGTTCCTTAAACTGCCTATTTTTTTTCAGCAAAATTTAAATTGGATTTTTTTTGAAAATTTCCAATGAAAAAATTTGACTTTTTAAAAAATTGTGGGGTTGTTTCTCGAAATTTTAACCATTCAAAATTTCTACTTTTTGCAAGAATTAACACTTTCAAATTTTTCCCTTTTTTAAAAATATCAACCTTTTTAAAACTTTTGACTATTTTGATAATTGCAGCTTTTTTCGTGTTCCCATGTTATTGAAAATATCGTTTTTTCCTTAAATTTGACTGAAAGTGCATTTTTATATCTTGATTGTCTTAGAAATGTTCCTTTTCTTAAATTTTAAACTATATGTCAAATTTTTAAGTTCCTGAAACTGTCTGTCTTTTTTCAGCAAAATTGAAATTGGATTTTTTTTGAAAATTTCCAAAGAAAAAATTCGACTTTTTAAAAAAATTGTGGGATTGTTTCTCAAAATTTTAACCATTCAAAATGCCTACTTTTTGCAAGAATTAACGCTTTCTTCTTTTTAAATATCGACTTTTTTAAAATTTTCGACTATTTTGATAATTATAGCTTTTTCAGTGTTCTTATGTTTTTGAAAATTTTGGTATTTTTTGAAAATCTGACTGAAAATATATTTTTAAATCTTAAATTTTTTTCAAAATTTTGCCCTTTTAAAAATTCAATTATTTATCAAACTTTTAAATTCTTAAACCTGTCGATTTTTTCTGTAATTTTTGCCATTTTTTTTCAAATTATTGAAATGCAACAAAAAATTTTGACGTCGTTTAAAATTTTTACTTTTTCAGAATTCTTCAATTTTTGAAAATTTCGGTATTTTTTGGAAATTTGACAAAAAATTTATTTTTAAATCTTAATATTTTTTCAAAATTTTGCCCTTTTA
Source organism: Dastarcus helophoroides (assembly GCA_028583605.1). Lineage (NCBI taxonomy): Eukaryota > Metazoa > Arthropoda > Insecta > Coleoptera > Bothrideridae > Dastarcus > Dastarcus helophoroides. The sequence goes on from CM053334.1 coordinate 10,731,796, forward strand.
AATATTCAACTATTTGTCAAACTTTTAAATTCTTAAAACTGTCGATTTTTTCTGTAATTTTTGCCATTTTTTTCAAATTTTTGAAATGTAACAAAAAATTTTGACATCGTTCAAAATTTTTACCTTTTCAGAGTTCTTCAATTTTTGAAAATTTCGGTATTTTTTGGAAATTTGACTAAAAATGTATTTTTAAATCTTGATATTTTTTCAAAATTTTGCCCTTTTAAATATTCAACTATTTGTCAAACTTTTAAATTCTTAAAACTGTCGATTTTTTCTGTAATTTATTGCCATTTTTTTTCAAATTTTTGAAATGCAACAAAAAATTTTGACGTCGTTCAAAATTTTTACCTTTTCAGAGTTCTTCAATTTTTGAAAATTTCGACATTTTTTGGTAATTTGACTAAAAATGTATTTTTAAATCTTGATACTTTTTTCAAAATTTTGCCCTTTTAAATATTCAACTATTTGTCAAACTTTTAAATTCTTAAAACTGTCGATTTCTTCTGTAATTTTTGCCATTTTTTTCAAATTTTTGAAATGTAACAAAAAAATTTGACATCGTTCAAAATTTTTACCTTTTCAGAGTTCTTCAATTTTTGATAATTTCGGTATTTTTTGGAAATTTGACTAAAAATGTATTTTTAAATCTTGATATTTTTTCAAAATTTTGCCCTTTTAAATATTCAACTATTTGTCAAACTTTTAAATTCTTAAAACTGTCGATTTTTTCTGTTTTTATTGCCACTTTTTTCAAATTTTTGAAATGTAACAAAAAATTTTGACGTCGTTCAAAATTTTTACTTTTTCAGAGTTCTTCAATTTTTGAAAATGTCGGTATTTTTTGGAAATTTGACTACAAATGTATTTTTAAATCTTGATATTTTTTTAGAATCTTGCCTTCTAAACATTAAACTATTTGTTAAATTTTTTATTCCTAAAACTGTCAATTTTTTCTATAATTTTTGCCATTTTTTCACATTTTCGAAATTTAACAAAAAAATTTGACTTCGTTCACAATTTTCACTATTTTTTCAAAGTTCTAGACTCTTTTTTTAAAATTTCATTTAAAACTCCGACTGTCCAAAATTTCCATTTTTCTCAAAATTTCAAATGTTTTGGAAATTTGATTTTTCAAAACTTTTACTTTTCGAGAAATTCAGATTTTTATTGCAAACTGGTTATAAAATGCAAACCTGACAAAAGAAATTTGACGCTCCCAAAAATTTTAATTTATTTCAAATTTTTTGGGCTTTTGGACTTTTGCAAACTTTTTACTTCTCCAAAATTTCAAATTTTTTTGTAAACTTGTCAATGAAAATTTTTAATAATGTCCAGGTTTTGAAAAGATTAAATTTCTTCGACATTTTGGCTTCATTTTAAAATGTAAGCTTCTTTTCCAAAATTTCGACTTTTTGTCAGAAGTTGGAATTTTAATACAATTTTTTGTCAAAAGTTGGAATTTGTTTACAACTTTTAACTTTCTTTACCGACTTGGAATTTTTTCGAAAATTTATTTAAAAATTTCGAAATTTTTAAGCTTTGATTTTGTCAAATGTTCTACTTTTTTAAGAATTTCTGTTTTTTTTTAATTTTGACTTTTCGAAAATTTTATTTTTTCGAAAATGTGGACACATTTTGATAATCATAACTTAAAAATTTTGACTGTTATTTTTAAATGTTTTCTGTAAAAATTCTTACTTTTTTATTAAGTGTTTTGCTTTTACTTTTCTTTTTCTTTTAATATAATCACCACATGAGGTTACTTTATTTGGTTTCGTAAGGTGATAGTATTCAAAAACAAAAGACAACTAATAATTTTTGAAAGTTTGAGGTTGAAGTAGAAATTTAAAAAAACTTTTAATAAATGAAAATAATTTATATTTTTAATTCTTATTTTTATTTTTATTGTTAATATATTTTATGAGTCTGTTGGAGGATTACATTAAAATAATAATAATAAAACATAAAAATAGGCTTTATATTATATGCCTCATTTCGTCCCTTGAAAACCGAGCTGCGGTAGAGCATTAAAACACTAACGACCTTAAAAGTACGTCATCAACTGAGGTTAGCTTTGTTAGAAACAGTTTTTTAGTAGCGTATAGTTATTGTATTAAATTTCGAGCTTCTGTGCTATTAATGCGACACTCTCCCACTAATAAAGTTCTGAGTTAGACAAAGCCTGGGTGAAATTCAGCCCACCATCACGATTCACCGGCAATTCATCAAGCTTTGGCCCAAAGGAGAATTTATCCTTTAATCTATTCGCACGTGCGGTTATACACGTGCGAATGGCATACATAATACATTAAGTAACATACGGAGAAATGTCCACTTTATTTGATATCACATCTACCTCTGGGAATCGTTTCCATTGCAGATATTACTTTGGGAATATTATACGAATGGAAAAATGACTGGTTTCTTGATTTAATTTAAAAACACAATTTCCACAAAGATAGTAGTGAACACAAGCTGTTTAAAATAACTAAAAAAGTTATAGTTCTTTAAACATATCTGTGATTCTACAATGAGTTCTGCCTTTTGGACCTTTTGTTGAAATTTTAACTTTTTTATCAATAGTACAATTTTCATTAAGATTTCGATTTTTTTTCTCTAAATATCCGTTTTAATTTTACAATGTCAGCTAATAGACAAAAGTAATACGTATAAGGTTATAACAGGAGATTAAAACCTTCATGTTAGAATCTATTTGCGGAACAATTTTTTTTAAATGACCCAATGTCAGAAGGTGGCATAACATCAAATCCCCCACTTCTGATAAATTACCTTTTCGGGACGAGACAAGCTGCTGACTCCCGAATTGAGGGCGGATGATTAATAGTAATAGACGACATACATTCTCACATAATATTGCTTTTTCTTATTGAAAAAAGAACGGCTTAACGAAATACGCCAAGACGTCGAAAACGCCAAACCGATCAAATAATTTAAATTCGACGCTGACGGCTGAAATATGAGCACATTATTTATTTGATAGCGCCCCCTCGCCGCAACCGGGCGGTATAAATAAGAAGGGGGCGAATACAAATAAAAATGGTGATGCGCCGCCGATAGGTATTAGGGCTGAAAAAAGTTAAACAGCATCGTTTGATTTAGATTTACGGTTTAGATCAATATATCGCATTCCGGCGATGTGGAAGCTTGCCAAAATTACTTGGAAGATACACCACACTCTGACAGTTTAATGTGTTCGGCTATTCAATCAATATCGCTTGAAATTAGGTAAGCATTCGTGGCATTTTGCAGCGGCGCAAATTATGGCGGATGCGCCGGAACCACGTCAATATTTTTTTATCTACAGTTGTGACTGATAGTAAAAGTTAAAAGGTTTACCAAAGAATTAATTTTAAAATTAATTACCAAGTTTTTCGGCTATCAACATCTCGTACATTTTTTTCCAACGAAGAAATTATAGAATGTGTGTGGACCTGATTTACAGAACAGGATAAAACTTTTTTTTTCATAAATCTAAAAGCATTGCAATTTCAGCGTAATAGCTGTATTAAATTAAGAGCAGATATTAAGAGGGGATACTTCAGCTAATGACGATGCATATTTTCGCTATATTGACAGTATTTTTCGATGAGTGAAATTAAATTCATTCAGTTAATGAATAAAATTGACCAAATGGGCTTCTGCATTGTTAGAGGTAGACCCGCGGAAACTTGACCTAATTTTGAAAAATTGTCCTGGCCCTGAAATGTTGTGAGTTTTGCAGAAAAAGAAACCAAGCCACAAATTCTGAAACATTGGTCTTCAGTATATAGTTCAGAAGAATTATAATCTTTGTTGAAAAAAAAAAGACTAAACCTTATTTTAGTATCTAGCCAACAAAGAACCAACCAAGGAACGAGTTGAGTAGATACAGGGTCCTGCAACAATGAGTCGGGCATCTATAGGTCCTATAATAAAAAAGTTAAGAATTTCTTTACATTCAGACCTTAACTGTGTACAAGGATGTATTTCAGGAGAATATAGTCACATATACAGGGTGTCTCCAAAAAGTGTGAGCCGCTGAAAGTGATTTTTTTTAAATAGAACTCTCTGTATTTTTTTAACATTTTTAAGTTTCTTTCTGACAACTATATATATTTCTAAGGATATTGTTAAATTTGGTTGGATAGTTCCAGAGTAATAAATAAATAGAAAAAAAAAAATATTTAAGAAAATACAAAAATGCCCCAAAATTAAAACTACACTAGGTGTTTACTCTAGTGGGGCTTTAGTTACTTTGCTATAAATATCTTAAGCCTAACTTGTAACAGGGTGTCCAAAATTCAATGCCAAATTGGCTTAAATATGAAGCAATTTTTCTTCGTTTTTTCAAATAGAACACCCTTTATATTTTTTCTATAAGATACGGAATTAAAAAATAAACATTTTTTGTACATACAAATATTTCTAAATTTTTAACGGTTAAGCAAATATTCGTCGGATTATTACATATGCCTCTTTCGACACTAAGATACAAGACAAAAAATCATAGATGGCCTTGATAAAAATTAATTACCTCATTATTATTTTGTAAGTTAACTGCCAAGCTCTCTTAGGACTACAAATAAATAACAAAACATCCGACCAATTCAAAACACTAAAGACTACCTTAATAAATGTTCAAAGCGCCTTAGACTCTAAAAAAAAATAAAAAAACGTCATAAAATTAAATGAGATTTAATATTTGCTAAAAAGAATTTGGTTGATTTCATAGATCTTTAAATAAATTATAATAGAGATGAGCTTGTAGATGTGATTTTTGTGTTAGATGAAAGTGAAAAAAATTGCCTATTAGCAAGTAAGCTTTATGCTAGTCAGTATCCTGAAAGAAGGCATCCCGAAGAAATTACTTTTAGAAGACTGCTTGAACGGTTTACTGATACGGGAAATGTGATGTACACAAAGGAAGAACAAACAAAGCCTGTTATTAACGAGGAAAAATCAATTAAAAAAAAATTATAAGGTAATTATTTTTTATCAAAGCCATCTATGATTTTTTGTCTTGTATCTTAGTGTCGAAAGAGCCATATGTAATAATCCGACGAATATCTGCTTAACCGTTAAAAATTTCAAAATATTTGTAAAAACAAAAAATGTTCTTTTTTCAATTCTGTATCTCATAAAAAAATATACAAGGTGTTCCATGTGAAAAAACGAAGAAAAATTGCTTTATATTTTAGCTAATTTGGCATTGAATTTTGGACACCCCGTAAAAGCTAGGTTTAAGATATTTATAGCAAAGAACTAGAGACCCACTACAGTAAACACCTAGCGTAGTTTTGATTTTAAGGCATTTTTGTATTTTATATGAATTCTTAAAAAAATGCTGCAAAATATTTTTTTTTCTCTTTATTTATTTATTACTCTGGAGCCATTTAACCAAATTTAACAATATCTAAGGAATATGTAAAATAGTTAGAAAGAAACCTAAAAATATAAAAAAATACAGGGGGTTTTATTTAAAAAAACTCACCCTCTGCGGCTGACACTTTTTGGAGATACCCTGTACATGTGACCATATTTTCCTGAAATATATTCTTGTACACAGTTAAGGTCTAAATGTGAACGGAATGCCCAACTTTTTTATTATAGGACCTATAGATGCCCGACGCACTGTTGCAGGATTTTGTATACGTAAGGAATTCGATCCCGATCCCTATTTCTAATCTCGGTATTTCGAGATTATATTTAGTCAATCCCGGGATCCTGCAAATTTTTCAATACTGAAGGTTACGAATAAAAAAATCAGCTTTTTAACCTTGTTGGTCAAAAAGCTAATTTGATTTGTTATCAAAACAATCAACGTAATCAAAATTTAGAGAAATTAGTATTAGTATTAGTATTAGTATTAGTATTAGTATTAGTATTAGTATTAGTATTAGTATTAGTATTAGTATTAGTATTAGTATTAGTATTAGTATTAGTATTAGTATTAGTATTAGTATTAGTATTAGTATTAGTATTAGTATTAGTATTAGTATTAGTATTAGTATTAGTATTAGTATTAGTATTAGTATTAGTATTAGTATTAGTATTAGTATTAGTATTAGTATTAGTATTAGTATAAGTATTAGTATTAGTATTAGTATTAGTATTAGTATTGGTATCGGTATTGGTATTGGTATTGGTGTTAGTATTGGTATTAGTATTAGTATTAATATTAGTATTAGTATTAGTATTACTATTAGTATTGGTATTGGTATTAGTATTAATATTAGTATTAGTATTAGTATTAGTATTAGTATTAGTATTAGTATTAGTATTAGTATTAGTATTAGTATTAGTATTAGTATTAGTATTAGTATTAGTATTAGTATTAGTATTAGTATTAGTATTAGTATTAGTATTAGTATTAGTATTAGTATTAGTATTAGTATTAGTATTAGTATTTTACGGTAAAAACGCAGTAATCAATCAGACTCAAGAAGTAGACTAACCATGCTTAAAGTCACTCAATCGTTATGTTAAAGTTAATTTTTTCCTAGAATCAATAAGAGCTTTTTAAATTTAGGGGCCATCCATAAATTACAACACACGAATTTCATGACTTATTGGGGCCCTTGCAACAGGTGGAATTTTTTTAAAGAAAGTCAACTTTAGGCAAATGTCGAATTTTTGAATAAAATGAATATTTAAGAACGAATGAGAGGAATCGATAATCTCGAAAAAGACGTAGTTCGAGCAAAAAGACGAAACTCCAAGAAAACATTAGAAATTTTTCATAGAAAGTTAAATTTTGAAAAAAAAAAATAGTCAAATTTTGAGAACTAGTTTTTCATGAAAAAGACGAATTTGGAACAAAAAAAAATCGAAATTTTGAGAAAAAGACAAAGTTTGAAAAAAATTGAGATTTGAAGGATCTGTACCGCGTCGTTCTTAAATCCATTTTAAAAAAAGGAAACTCACTCGAAGGAACAAGCCGGTTTGGAAGAAAGTAGGGAATTTTTAGGTTAAACGGTCCTTTTTTAACAAAGGGTGGCGTAGGACATTTCAAAAAATCAAATCATCAGAAAAAGTAGACATAATTTTTAAAAAGAGTCTACGTTTTGAAAGGAAGTTAAAGTTTTAAAAAGAGACAAATTTAAAAAAAATCAAATTTTTTAAAAGTTACAAAAAAGTCACATTTTCAACAAAAAGTCTAAAATTGATGAAGGTTTGGGAAATCAAATATTTTAATAAACTCAAAATCTTGAGCAAAAGTCGAAATAGTGATAAAAATGAAAATCTTAAACAACAGAAAAGAAACGTCAACATTTTTTAAAAGTTAAAATTTACCAAAATTGAGTTCCAGCTTGTTTTAAAAACTTTGACGTTTATGTATATTTAAACTCTTTCGAAATTTTTAAAATCAAAATTTGGAGAGAAGTCAAAAATTAGAAAAAAGTCGAATTTCTAAAAGAAAATCATTGTTTTGGAAAAAGTCAACGTTTCGAGAAAAAAGTTAAGTATTTAACAAGTTTGAAAAATGCCCAAAGTTAGAAGCGTCAATCCTTCTCTCGATCTATCCACTTTTTTTTTTAATTCGATCTGCCCCAAAATGTTGACTTGGTCTTAATATTTTGACTGGTTTGAAAAATATAAGAAATCAATTTTTCAAAGTTACAAACCAGTCAAAATATTAAGTGGAACATTTTGGGGCAGATCGAATTAAAAAAAAAAGTGGAAACATTAAGAGAGGATTGACGTTTCTAAAGTCGATATTGTCAAAGTATATAATTAAAATTTGATAAAAATACAAAATTTTCGAATTGTAGAAATGTTCAAAATGTTAAGAAATATTCGAAATTTTAAAAAGTCGAAGTTTTAAACAAAGTAAAAATTTTCCATGAGAAAAATGACCAGTTTTCAAACACGAAAAATGATCAATAAGATTAAAATTAAAAAACAAATCGAAATTTTCAACAAAAAAAATAAAATTTTTCAAAAACAGTCGAAAGAAAAGTCGAAATTTGGAGAAGGTGCTGATTTTTTCGAAATCAAAATTTAGAGAGAAATCAAAAATTGCAAAAAGTGGAATTCCTGACAAAAATCAAAATTAATTTCGAAAAAGTCAACGTTTCGAGAAAAAATTTTGGCATTTAGCAAGTTTATTGTTTGGAATATAAAACTTGTCCCCTGAAACCAAGAAAAATTAAAAAACAAAACATCATCTTCAGAGAAATACTGTATCTCTCTAAAGATGATAGCTTGGCTGTCGAAACGCGTTAGAACAACCTTTGTTGTGTTTTTTATTCTTTCCTAATTTCAAATTAAAATACAAATCTTGTCCCCCAAACCCAAGACAGTTTAAAAAACACAACAAAGCTTGCTCTAACGCTTTTAGATAGCAAAGCTATCATCTTCAAAGATCTTCAGTATCTCTCTGAAGATGATAGCTTGACTATCGAAACACGTTAGAGCAACCTTTGTTGGGTTTTTTAATCTTTCTTGGTTTCAGAGGACAAGTTTTATATTTCAATTTTTTAAGATAACCAAGGACCAGTCCCTTCCACCAAAAAAAAAAGTTAATTGTTTGAAAATTGTCTAAGAAATTCAACTTTTTAAGTTGAAAAATTTCAAGAACAGTCAAAATTTTAAAAAAGATCGAATTTAAAGAAAACTGGAAACATTGAAAGAGGATTGACGTTTCTAAAGTTGATATTCTCACAGCATGTAATTAAGCTTTGATAAAAATGCAAATTTTTTGAATGGGTATAGAAATGTTGAAAATGTTGAAAAAAATTCGAAATGTTGAGAAGTCGAAGTTTTAAACAAAGTAAAAATCTTTTATAAGCAAAATAAACACAAAAAATGATCAATAAGATCAAAATTTAAAAAAAATTGTAAATTTTCATAGAAATGGAAATTTGAGAAAAAATGGAATGTTGAAATTTTCAAAAAGTCGAAACAGTCAATAAAATGGAAAATTTCAAAAAATCAAATTATCAGAAAAAGTATAAATAATTTTCAGAAACAATACGTCTCGAGAAAAAGTCAAAGTTTCAAAAAAAAACTAAATTTTCACAAGAAATCAAATTTTTTAAAAGTTACTGACGTCACACTTCCGACAAAAAGTCTAAAATTGATGAACGTTTAACAAGAAATCAAATATTTTAAGAAACCTAAAATCTTGAGCAAAAGTTAAATAGTGATAAAAATGAAAATTTCAGTGAGTAGAAAAAAAACCTCAAAATTTATAAAAATTAAGTTTTAACTATTTTTCAAAACTTTGACGTTTATGTATATTTAAACTGTTTCAAAATTATTAAAATCAAAATTTGGAGAGAAGTCAAAAATTGGAAAAAAGTCGAATTTCTAAAAGAAAATCAAAACAAGTTTTGGAAAAAGTCAACGTTTCGAGAAAAAATTTAAGTATTTAACAAGTTTGAAAAATGTTAAAAGTTTTATAAGAAATTCAATTTTTCAAGTCAAAATATCAAGAAGTTTAATAAAAAATTTAATTTTTCAAGTTAAAATATCAAGACCAAATCAACATTTTGGGGCAGATCGCATTAGAAAAAAAGTGGAAACATTGACAGAGGATTGACGTTTCTAAAGTCGATATTGTCAAAGTATATAATTAAATTTTGATAAAAATGCAAAATTTTCGAATAGGTGCAGAAATGTTCAAAATATTAAGAAATATTCGAAATTTTGAAAAGTCGAAGTTTTAAGCAAAGTGAATATCTTCCATTAAAAAAATGACCAGTTTTCAAACACGAAAAATGATCAACAAGATCAAAATTAAAAAACAAATCGAAATTTAAAAAAAAGGAATTTTTCCAAAAACAGTTGAAAGAAAATTCGAAATTTGGAGAAGGTGCTGATTTTTTCGAAATCAAAATTTAGAGAGAAATCAAAATTTGCAAAAAGTGGAATTCCTGAAAAAAATCAAAATTAATTTCGAAAGAGTCAACGTTTCGAGAAAAAATTGAGGTATTTAGCAAGTTTATTTTTTGAAATATAAAACTTGTCCCCTGAAACCAAGAAAGATTAAAAAATAAAAAATCATCTTCAGAGAGATACTGTATGTCTCTAAAGATGATAGCTTGGCTGTCGAAACGCGTTAGAGCAACCTTTGTTGTGTTTTTTAATCTTTCTTGGTTTCAGGGAACAAGTTTTATATCTCAATTTTCGAAGATAACCAAGGACCAGTCCGTTCCACCAAAAAATAAAGTTTATTGTTTGAAAAATGTCCAAGAAATTCAACTTTTCATGTTACTAAATTTCAAGAAAAAGTCAAAATTTTGGGGAAGATCAAATTTAAACAAAAAACTGGAAACATTGAAAGAGGATTGACGTTTCTAAAGTTGATTTTGTCACAGCATTTAATTAAATGTTGATAAAAATGCAAATTTTTTAAATGGGTATAGAAATGTTGAAAAATATTCGAAATGTTGAGAAGTCGAAGTTTTAAACAAAGTAAAAATTTTTATAAGCAAGGCAACGAGTTTGTAAGCACGAAAAATGATTAATAAAATTAAAATTTAAAAAATATTCCAAATTTTCCTACAAATGAAAATTTGAAAGAAAATGGAATGTTGAAATTTTCAAAAAGTCGAAACTGTCAATAAAATAGAAAATTTGAAAAAATCAAATTATCAGAAAAAGTAGAAATAATTTTCAGAAACAGTCTTTGTTTCGAGAAAAAGTTGAAGTTTTAAAAAGCTAAATTTTCACAAAAAATCGAATTATTCAAAAGTTACCGAAGTCGCACTTTCGACAAAATGTCTAAAATAAATGAACGTTTGACAAGAAATCAAATATTTTAATAAACACAAAATCTTAAGCAAAAGTCGAAATAGAGATAAAAATAAAAATTTTAAACAGTAGAAAAGAAACGTCAACATTTTTTAAAAGTCAAAATTTACCAAAATTGAGTTTTAATTTGCTTTCAAAACCTTGACGTTTATGAATATTTAAACTCTCAAAATTTTTCAAATTAAAATTTGGAGAGAAGTCAAAAATTAGAAAAAAGTTTAATTTCTAAAAGACAATCATTGTTTTGGAAAAAGTTAACGTTGCAAGAAAAAAGTTAAGTATTTAACAAGTTTGAAAAATGCCCAAAATTAGAAACGTCAATCCTCTCTCAATGTTTCCACTTTTTTCATTTTAAATCGATCTGCCTCAAAATATTGACTTGGTCTTGATATTTTGACTGGCTTGTAACTTGAAAAATATAAAAAAATCAATTTTTTAACTTACAAACGAGTCAGAATATCAAGACCAAATCAACATTTTGGAGCACATTGAATTTAAAAAAAATGGAAACATTGAGAGAGGATTGACGTTTCTAAAGTCGATATTGTTAAAGTATAGAATTAAATTTTGATAGAAATTTTTAAATGGGTACAAAAATGTTCAAAATGTTGAGAAATATTCGAAATTTTGAAAAGTTGAAGTTTTAAACAAAGTAAAAATTTTCCACAAGAAAAATGATCAGTTTTCAAACACGAAAAATGATCAATAAGATCAAAATTTTAAAAAATAGAAATTTTCAACAAAAAAAATGGAATCTTTCAAATACAGTCGTAAGAAAAGTCGAAATTTGGAGAAGGTGCTGATTTTTTCGAAGTTAAAATTAAGAGAGAAATCAAAAATTGTAAAAAGTGGAATTCCTGACAAAAATCAAAATAAATTTCGAAGAAGTCAACGCTTCGAGAAAAAATTGAGGTATTTAGCAAGTTTATTGTTTGAAATATAAAGCTCGTCCCCTGAAACCAAAAAAAACTAAAAAACAAAATATCATCTTCAGAAAGATACTGTATCCCTTTAAAGATGATAGCTTGGCTGTCGAAACGCGTTAGAGCAACCTTTGTTGTGTTTTTTAATCTTTCTTAGTTTCAGGGGACAAGTTTTATATTTTAACTTTTAAAGATAACTAAGGACTAGACCCTTCCACCAAAAAAAAGTTTATTGTTTCAAAAATGTCCAAGAAATTCAACTTTTCGAGTTGCAAAACTTCAAGAACGAGTCAAAATTTTGGGAAATATCGAATTAAAGAAAAAACTAGAAACATTATTGAAAGAAAATTGACGTTTCTAAGGTTGATGTTGTCAAAGCATGTAATTAAGCTTTGATAAAAATGCAAATATTTTGAATGGGTATAGAAATGTTGAAAAAAATTCGAAATGTTGAGAAGTCGAAGTTTTAAACAAAGTAAAAATCTTCCATAAGCAAAATAACGAGTTTTCAAACCCGAAAAATAATCAATAAGATCAAAATTTAAAAAAATATTCCAAATTTTCTTACAAATGGAAATTTGAAAAAAAATGGAATGTTGAAATTTTCAAAAGGTCGAAACTGTCAATAAAATAGAAAATTTCAAAAAATCAAATCATCAGAAAATGTAGAAATACTTTTCAGAAAGAGTCTACGTTTCGAGAAAAAGTTGAAGTTTTAAAAAGCCAAATTTTCACAAAAAATCGAATTTTTCAAAAGTTACCGAAGTCACACTTTCGACAAAAAGTCCAAAATTGATGAACGTTTGACAAGAAATCAAATATTTAAATAAACACAAAATCTTGAGCAAAAGTCGAAATAGAGATAAAAATAAAAATTTTAAACAGTAGAAAAGAAACGTCAACATTTTTTAAAAGTCAAAATTTACCAAAATTGAGTTTTAACTTGTTTTCGAAACCTTGACGTTTATGTATATTTAAACTCTAAAAACTTTTTTAAATCAAAATTTGGAAAAAAGTCAAAAATTAGAAAAAAGTCTAATTTCTAAAAGACAATCATTGTTTTGGGAAAAGTTAACGTTGCAAGAAAAAAGTTAAGTATTTAACAAGTTTGAAAAATGCCCAAAATTAGAAACGTCAATCCTCTCTCAATGTTTCCACTTTTTTCATTTTAAATCGATCTGCCTCAAAATATTGACTTGGTCTTGATATTTTGACTGGTTTGTAACTTGAAAAATATAAAAAAATCAATTTTTTAACTTACAAACGAGTCAGAATATCAAGACCAAATCAACATTTTGGAGCACATTGAATTTAAAAAAAATGGAAACATTGAGAGAGGATTGACGTTTCTAAAGTCGATATTGTTAAAGTATAGAATTAAATTTTGATAGAAATTTTTAAATGGGTACAAAAATGTTCAAAATGTTGAGAAATATTCGAAATTTTGAAAAGTTGAAGTTTTAAGCAAAGTAAAAATTTTCCATAAGAAAAATGATCAGTTTTCAAACACGAAAAATGATCAATAAGATCAAAATTTTAAAAAATCAAAATTTTCAACAAAAAAATGGAATTTTTCAAAAACAGTCGTAAGACAAGTCGAAATTTGGAGAAGGTGCCGATTTTTTCGAAATCAAAATTTAGAGAGAAATCAAAAATTGCAAAAAGTGGAATTCCTGACAAAAATCAAAATTAATTTCGAAAAAGTCAACGTTTCGAGAAAAAATTTTGGCATTTAGCAAGTTTATTGTTTGAAATATAAAACTTGTCCCCTGAAACCAAGAAAAATTAAAAAACAAAACATCAACTTCAGAGAAATACTGTATCTCTCTAAAGATGATAGTTTGGCTGTCGAAACGCGTTAGAACAACCTTTGTTGTGTTTTTTATTCTTTCTTAATTTCAAATTAAAATACAAATCTTGTCCCCCAAACCCAAGACAGTTTAAAAAACACAACAAAGCTTGCTCTAACGCTTTTAGATAGCAAAGCTATCATCTTCAAAGATCTTCAGTATCTCTCTGAAGATGATAGCTTGACTATCGAAACACGTTAGAGCAACCTTTGTTGGGTTTTTTAATCTTTCTTGGTTTCAGAGGACAAGTTTTATATTTCAATTTTTTAAGATAACCAAGGACCAGTCCCTTTCACCAAAAAAAAAGTTTATTGTTTGAAAATTCAACTTTTCAAGTTGAAAAATTTCAAGAGCAGTCAAAATTTTAAAAAAGACCGAATTTAAAAAAACTGGAAACATTGAAAGAGGATTGACGTTTCTAAAGTTGATATTGTCACAGCATGTAATTAAGCTTTGATAAAAATGCAAATTTTTTGAATGGGTATAGAAATGTTGAAAATGTTGAAAAAAATTCGAAATGTTGAGAAGTCGAAGTGTTAAACAAAGTAAAAATCTTCCATAAGCAAAATAACGAGTTTTCAAACCCGAAAAATAATCAATAAGATCAAAATTTAAAAAAATATTCCAAATTTTCTTACAAATGGAAATTTGAAAAAAAATGGAATGTTGAAATTTTCAAAAAGACGAAACTGTCAGTAAAATAAATAATTTCAAAAAATCAAATTATCAGAAAAAGTAGAAATAATTTTCAGAAAGAGTCTACGTTTCGAGAAAAAGTTGAAGTTTTAAAAAGCTAAATTTTCACAAAAAATCGAATTTTTCAAAAGTTACCGAAGTCACACTTTCGACAAAAAGTCCAAAATTGATGAACGTTTGACAAGAAATCAAATATTTAAATAAACACAAAATCTTGAGCAAAAGTCGAAATAGAGATAAAAATAAAAAATTTAAACAGTAGAAAAGAAACGTCAACATTTTTTAAAAGTCAAAATTTACCAAAATTGACTTTTAACTTGTTTTCGAAACCTTGACGTTTATGTATATTTAAACTCTGAAAACTTTTTTAAATCAAAATTTGGAGAAAAGTCAAAAATTAGAAAAAAGTCTAATTTCTAAAAGACAATCATTGTTTTGGGAAGAGTTAACGTTTCGAGAAAAAAGTTGAGTATTTAACAAGTTCGAAAAATCCCCAAAGCTAAAAACGTCGATCCTCTCTCAATGTTTCCACTTTTTTCTTTTAATTCGATCTGCCCCAAAATGTTGACTTGGTCTTGATATTTTGACTGGTTTGTAACTTGAAAAATATAAAAAATCAATTTTTTAAGTTACAAACGAGTCAGAATATCAAGACCAAATCAACATTTTGGAGCACATTGAATTTAAAAAAAATGGAAACATTGAGAGAGGACTGACGTTTCTAAAGTCGATATTGTTAAAGTATAGAATTAAATTTTGATAGAAATTTTTAAATGGGTACAAAAATGTTCAAAATGTTGAGAAATATTCGAAATTTTAAAAAGTTGAAGTTTTAAGCAAAGTAAAAATTTTCCACAAGAAAAATGATCAGTTTTCAAACACGAAAAATGATTAATAAGATCAAAATTTTAAAAAATAGAAATTTTCAACAAAAAAATGGAATCTTTCAAATACAGTCGTAAGAAAAGTCGAAATTTGGAGAAGGTGCTGATTTTTTCGAAGTTAAAATTTAGAGAGAAATCAAAAATTGTAAAAAGTGGAATTCCTGACAAAAATCAAAATAAATTTCGAAGAAGTCAACGCTTCGAGAAAAAATTGAGGTATTTAGCAAGTTTATTGTTTGAAATATAAAGCTCGTCCCCTGAAACCAAAAAAAACTAAAAAACAAAATATCATCTTCAGAGAGATACTGTATCCCTTTAAAGATGATAGCTTGGCTGTCGAAACGCGTTAGAGCAACCTTTGTTGTGTTTTTTAATCTTTCTTAGTTTCAGGGGACAAGTTTTATATTTTAACTTTTGAAGATAACTAAGGACTAGACCCTTCCACCAAAAAAAAGTTTATTGTTTCAAAAATGTCCAAGAAATTCAACTTTTCGAGTTGCAAAACTTCAAGAACGAGTCAAAATTTTGGGAAATATCGAATTAAAGAAAAAACTAGAAACATTATTGAAAGAAAATTGACGTTTCTAAGGTTGATGTTGTCAAAGCATGTAATTAAGCTTTGATAAAAATGCAAATTTTTTGAATGGGTATAGAAATGTTGAAAATGTTGAAAAAAATTCGAAATGTTGGGAAGTCGAAGTTTTAAACAAAGTAAAAATCTTCCATAAGCACAATAACGAGTTTTCAAACGCGAAAAATGATCAATAAGATCAAAATTTAAAAAAATATTCCAAATTTTCTTACAAATGGAAATTTGAAAAAAAATGGAATGTTGAAATTTTCAAAAAGTCGAAACTGTTAATAAAATAGAAAATTTCAAAAAATCAAATCATCAGAAAATGTAGAAATAATTTTCAGAAACAGTCTACGTTTCGAGAAAAAGTTGAAGTTTGAAATAGCTAAATTTTCACAAAAAATCGAATTATTCAAAAGCTACCGAAGTCACACTTTCGACAAAAAGTCTTAAATTAAAGAACGTTTGACAAGAAATCAAATATTTTAATAAATTCAAAATCTTGAGCAAAAGTCAAAATAGTGATAAAAATGAAAATCTTAAGCAGTAGAAAAGAAACGTCAACATTTTAAAAAGTCAAATTTACAAAAATTAAGTTTTAACTTTTTTTCGAAACTTTGACGTTTATTTATTATTTCATATATAATTTTATATTATTTCAACCGTTTCCAAATTTTCAAAATCATTTTCAAATCGAATTTCTAAAAGAAAATCATTGTTTAGGAAAAAGTCAACGTTTCGAGAAAAAAGTTAAGTATTTAATAAGTTTGAAAAATGCCCAAAGTTAGAAACATCAATCCTCTCTCAATGTTTCCACTTTTTTTTTAATTCGATCTGCCTCAAAATGTTGACTTGGTCTTGATATTTTGACTGGTTTATAACTTGAAAAATATAAGAAATCAATTTTTTAAATTACAAACCAGTCAAAATATCAAGACCAAGTCAACATTTTGGGGCAGATCGAATTAAAACAAAGTGGAAACATTAAGAGAATATTGACGTTTCTAAAGTCAATATTGTCAAAGTATATAAATAAATTTTGATAAAACTGCAAAACTTTTGAATGGGTATAACAATGTTCAAAATGTTGAGAAATATTCGAAATTTTGAAAAGTTGCAGTTTTAAGCAAATTAAAAATTTTCTAAAAAAATGACCAGTTTTTAAATACGAAAAATCATCAATAAGATCAAAATTTAAAAAAATAATCGAAATTTAAAAAAAATGGATATTTTCAAAAACAGTCGAAAGAAATGTCGAAATTTGAAGAAGGTGCTGATTATTAGTCTGCCGTTATTTTCAAACAAATGTCGAAATTTTTATACAAAAAAATCAAAATATTTAAACTATGAATATTTAAAAAGAACGATATTTTTAGAACAACAACCAATTTTACATGAAAAATTGAAATACAAATCTTGTCCCCTAAAACCAAGACACTTCAAAAAACACAACAAAGGTTGCTCTAACGCGTTTCAATAGCCAAGCTATCATCTTTAGAGATCTTCAGTATCTCTCTGAAAATGATAGTTTGGCTATGAAAACACGTTAGAGTAACCTTTGTTGTGTTTTTTGAACTTTGTTGGTTTCAGGGGATAAGTCTTGTATTTCATTTTTTGAAGATAACCAAGGACCAGTCCGTTACACCAAAATTATACCTGAAAAATTTAAAACGTTTAATAAACATCTTTATCTAGATTTTGAAAATCAATTTTCAAAAATATTAATTGATTAAAATAAAAAGGCGAAATTAAAAAAAATCTTGACATATGCATCTAAGTGGGTCTTGTAAAAAATTCGAAAATTAAAAAAAAATTGTGTTCTGCAAAAGGGTCAAAATTTGGAAAATTTTTGAAATTTGGTAGTAATTCCATTTTGTCTGAAATCAAAAGCTTGATATTTTATTTCAAATAATAACTATTTAAGTTTCCAGAACATTAAGAATTATGTAAGCTTCCCCATATCTCCGATTATCGTGTAAGACGCTAAGAGAGACCTTCCTGAATTGGTTTACCAAGAAATTCACTCTTGGAACTTCCCGTAAAGGAAGCCGTAGATAATTTGATATCTAATCCAATATCAAGTTGTCCGAAGAGTCTATTGAGTTTAGGCAAAGTACGAGAAGCTGCGGTGGGCAAAGTTCCTATCTAACTTGTTACATGCACACACATTATGATGGCCCTATTAATTGATTCGTCCTGTCAATGTTCCTCTTCAACGTACTAATTGGCTAATTCTCCTTTTCAAACTCCCCGAACTTTCGAAATAATCTTCAGAATTCACGCAACTTATCGCCAGGGAACAGTTTTTGAAGGAAATGGACCGTTAGATGTGTCTACATTATTGCTCCCTGAAAATTTATCTTACTAATTCGTTACCTAAGATAATAGTCGATTGTAAAACGAAGCGATTCCGTAGATGTTAAAGTAATTCACTTTTTTCAGGTTTCAGGTTTCAGTTTTAAGTTTTCAGTTTTTAGTTTTCAGGTTTCAGGTTCCAGTTTTCAGTTTCCGTTTTCACTTTTCAGGTTTTAGTTTTCAGGTTTCAGTTTTCTGTTTTTACTGTTCAGTTTTAAGGTTTTAGGTTTCAGGTTTCAGTTTTCAGTTTTCAAGTTTCAGTTTTCAGTTTTCAGTTTTCAGTTTTCAGTTTTCAGTTTTCAGTTTTCAGTTTTCAGTTTTCAGTTTTCAGTTTTCAGTTTTCAGTTTTCAGTTTTCAGTTTTCAGTTTTCAGTTTTCAGTTTTCAGTTTTCAGTTTTCAGTTTTCAGTTTTCAGTTTTCAGTTTTCAGTTTTCAGTTTTCAGTTTTCAGTTTTCAGTTTTCAGTTTTCAGTTTTCAGTTTTCAGTTTTCAGTTTTCAGTTTCAGTTTTCAGTTTTCAGTTTTCAGTTTTCAGTTTTCAGTTTTCAGTTTTCAGTTTTCAGTTTTCAGTTTTCAGTTTTCAGTTTTCAGTTTTCAGTTTTCAGTTTTCAGTTTTCAGTTTTCAGTTTTCAGTTTTCAGTTTTCAGTTTTCAGTTTTCAGTTTTCAGTGCTTTTGGCTTCAGTTTTCAGTGCTTCTGACTTCAATTTTCAGTGGTTCTGACTAAGAGCCACTAACAACTGAAAACTGACTGAGAATTATTGCTATCAAGTATAAACGTTTCTGTACTTTTGCAAATTGAAAATTACCCATTCACTGAACTATTAATTAAAAGCGAAGATAGAGACGACTTCGTTGTCGCCTCTGCAGGTAAAGCATGTTCACAATAAAATCCAATTAAAACCCACCTGACAGTTACAACATATCACCTGCCCTACAGATTAATTAACGTCAGGAATGAATTGTAAAGAGGCGACGTTCTAAGCCTATCTACAAGACGAAGTGAGCTTTTGGGTAAACACGCTCTTTTGCGAGATACTAAAGGGAGCTATGAAAATGCAACGTCCGAGAGAAGATGAAGATTAGTTTATCAGACATTTAGCTCCATCGAATAATGCCCTAGAATCTTGAGATTAGCCATTCATGGCCGAGTGGCCGATTACAGGACGCTCGGGGGATATCTTTATTGACTACGTCAATATACCCCAGATAGGTTTCGTCTCATCTTAGCACGAATTTTCTGCTCTATTACCCGTATCTTCAGGGAGCTAAATAAACCAAAACCGATAGCGTATTATAACAATGATAATCGCTAGTACGTGAATTCTGAATGTAACAAAGATTGGAAAAGGATTCATTCTTCTGGCGAATGTCAAAACACAATTGCATTAGGCGTTTCGCCGCCCAATTTATGGAGATTGATGCCACCACAAAAGGATTCGTTTAAAAGTATTTCGCTCAAATTTTATTAAAGTCCGACCTCTCTTGAATTTTTGGCTTTAATTGCGACTGAAATATCCCTTTGAAGTAACAATTTGATTTTAACATACCTCCCTGAATCTTGGAAGATGAAATTGGATTCTAATCGAATATACAAGAATGAAATATTTATATTTAAATTTGTTCACTTTTTATTGAGTATAACGAACAATTTTCAGTAAATTGTGATCAAATACGAATAGAAACTACTGCCAATCACCAAAGAGCAAACTGGTATCCTTATTTTACTTTAAAAAGAACAATTTGATTATAGGGGTTGCAATGAATTTTTGAAAGTTTGGAGTAATACCTAATCCCGATTTCCGTGAGATTATCTCTATTCTATTTCATTTTTCTCCTAATATCTGTATCGTATCCAAAAATCCAAATTTCTAAAAATGACAATTTCACCTTTGAAACTTTTTTTTTGAAATTTTCAATTATTTTTTTATATTTCAACCTTTTAGACTTATTTTACATTTTTTTTTAAATTAGTAAGACTCTTCAAAAGTTTGTACTTTTTGTTTGAAAATTTCAATTTTTTTCATATCTTCACATTTCAAATTTCGTTCTATTCAAATTTTCGACTACCGTATTGAAAATTTCTTTCTTTTTAAAATTGTACATTTTTTTAAAATTTGTAAATCTTGTCTTTTCTTAAATTTTACTTATGGGAATATTGGACTGTATCCCAATTTTAGTTTTTTTAGTTTTCAGCTTTTTTTTTTTCAAAATTTTACCTTATTTGACAATTTTAACTGCTAAATTTTGACATTTAAATATTTTGACATTCTTTAGAAATTTCCACCTTATTTGAAAAATTCGTCTATTCTCTTGAGGAAGAAAAAATGTTTTTTTTTCAAAAAAAAGAGCGCCAAAAGGAGAAATATAAGAGGCAGCTTTCTCTCCTGAATATTAACCAGCACCAAATCAACAACAAAACCTGAACAGGAGAGACATTTTCCATTGTGAATTATAGATACTCAGCGCTTTAGAGTCAGTTGCTACATTTCTCCCCAGACAAGGAATAAGTACCTACATACATTTCAAATATGTTAACGTTCACAATGCATCAGAGGGTATTTAACATGAAGCCTCCTGTTTCCCTTGCACTTCAAAGTTTGAATGCATCCCGCTGATACTTCCTCATATTTTGCTGCACCAGCTATAATAATAAATAATCACGCAGCACCAACTAAAAGCTTTAAGTTGTGTAACTTCATAGAACGTTTGCAACTGTTTAAATAATAAACGCATCTAGCAGAGAATAACCTCGTTAAATTACAGTCAGTAGCTGCCATCCTTATGATAATGAGAAACTAGGGAAGAGTAATAGTTCTTCTTTAAAGCAAAAACTCTTTTACATTATTAAATAGTCCATTCGCTTATTAATTCATCTTTTCTACGGGCTTATCACAACTTTCCTTTCCATTACACCCCTTAGCATCCCTTATCTTTATAAATGTTGAAGGAAAAATGGGGTATCCCCCTGGGAGGTTAACACGAAATTATACGCTACAGCAAGACAAGTAAAATCTCGGGAGATATTTACCTCGGTCCGTTTTATCCTTTCAGTCTCGAACCACTGCAACAAAGAGATGTATGTTAATAACGAATAAACAAATTTAAATTGGGGGCTTTCTGCGTTTATTTGCGATGCAAACTTAAACTCATCAAGACGGAATTATGTACTCCAGGCTAATGGTCGTCCGCGCTTAAATTTAAATTCGAATCGTTTTTACATTGAGCAAATATATTCGGAATTCTTTCCTTGGCTAAATGAGGGGTAGCAGCGGGGAATTGTATTTGGCAAATCGCTTTGTCCGCTGATGAAGAGAAGTGATACAAGGTGGGTGAATAAGGTAATCACAGAGATAATTAAAACAACATAGACTTGATAAATTCCAGTTGGGTACTTAAAGCACAAAGGCAATTTGCAATTACAAAGTTGGGGATGTAAAGTGTAAATTGTAGGGAAGCAAATGTAGAAAAGTGGCTGTATTTTTTGAAAGCAGTTGAAATGTACGCTCGTTAAAATATAAGTGGCAAAATTTCCCCTTGATTATTTTAATTTGTTGGTAATTTGTTAACAAAAGACCTTTAACCAAAAAGAGTAAGCTTTATAAAAATGTAGTTAAACAAATATAAAAATTAAACAAGATATTTGACATCGATCTTTCGTTTTCATTAGAACTGGATAAAAAAACGACGTAGGTAGTTATCATTTTTTATCAAATAGTTCGAAAAGAAATCACAAAAAATAACGAGAACAATTTGAAAAATATTTGATGTTTTTTCTAAAGTTTCGAACTAAGTCATTATTTTTCGAATTTCTGGCACTAGGGTGGATATTGAAATTTTCCAGATCAAAAGAAAAGAAAAATATCGAATAATTCAAGAAAAAGAAGAACGTTCCGCTTCCCCCAACGCCGTTTGTTCCTTAAAATTCTATTTCTTTTAGTTTCGCTATAAAACTCAAAAATGTTTCTTGAAATTTATTTGTTTTACCATTTTTAATTGATTTTCATCCAATTTTAATGTAAAATTTAAAATATCAGATTGTTTTCCTCCAAAATATACCCCCTTCTCGAAATTTCAATTTTTTGATATCACAAAGTTTCAAGGATCAGGCAAAATTTTAAAATTCAATTCAAAGTTAATTATTGCAAAATTTAGACATTTTTCGAGACTAAAATATTTAATCAAAGAAAATTGAAACACTCCTAATGATAAAAATTGTTTAAGGAGCTAGGTTTTTGTCGAGATGATTTTTTTAAATTGAGTTTTACCCGCAGTCTGTTTGAACTAAACCATGTTCTTTCTGCCTTAAATATTTCAGCTCTTTCTCCACAATTCGACTTTTTTTGGTGAGCGTTGTCAAGATTGACAAACAAATCTTGTCCTCTGAAACCAAAAAAAAACGATTAATGTTAATTTAGAGTTAAAACTCCAAAAAAGTCATTTTTCCAAGTCAAATTTTCCACAAAAAAAACCTTTGAAAAAGAAAAAATTTTGAACAAATTCAAAATTTAAATTTCCATATCCAAAATTCAAAATTCGAAATTCGAAATTCGAAATTCGAAATTCGAAATTCGAAATTCGAAATTCGAAATTCGAAATTCGAAATTCGAAATTCGAAATTCGAAATTCGAAATTCGAAATTCGAAATTCGAAATTCGAAATTCGAAATTCGAAATTCGAAATTCGAAATTCGAAATTCGAAATTCGAAATTCGAAATTCGAAATTCGAAATTCGAAATTCGAAATTCGAAATTCGAGAAATTCGAAATTCGAGAAATTCGAAAAATTCGGAATTCAAATTTCCATATTCAAAATTCGAAATCCGACATTCGAAATTCGAGAAATTCAAATTTCCCTATTTAAAATTCGAACTTCGAACTTCGGAATTCAAAATTTAAGATTCATAATTTCTTCAAAAAATCAACATTTTGAAATAAGTCAATATTTCCAACAGAAATCAGTATTTAAAAAAAAAGTCGAAATATTCAAGAAAAGCCAAAACTTTGAAAACTTTTAGAAAAATCAAAATTTTTGAAAAGGAAAAAGGCGAAAAATTTCAAAAATGGCTAAATGTTGTAAAATTAGAATTTTTAAAAAAGTCAAAATTTTGAAAAAAGGTCAAAATTTTTAGAACTTCCAGAGAAGTCGAAATTTTAAAGAAACATGAAAATCTTTGAAAGGGCCGTAATTTTGAGAAATTCAGAATTTTCACAAAAGTCGAGAATTTCAAAACAAAAACAAAAATAATGGATAAATCCCGGTTTTTTTTGTTGTCAAAAGTGACACTGTGCAAATTTTTCTTTTTCTACTAAGCCAGTTACCTAGTTTTTTGAAACTAAAAAAATCTAATTCTGAAAAAATATTACTTCGATAGAAAGTCGAAATTTTCAATCATCACATTTCTTTCTTTTATCAAAAATGTTGATGATAGGAGGCAGAAATTCTCAAAAAAAAAGAGTAAAAATTCTGAAAAAAGTTCGGAGGTTTCAAAAAAGGCAAAATTTGGCACAAATCCAGTTTTTCAAAAGAGTAAAAATAATAAAAATCGATTAATTTTAAAGAAAAGCCCAATTTACAACAGAATAGTAGAAACTTTGAGAAAAAAAATTTTTGAAAAAATGTTGAGATTTTCAAAAAGGGTCCAAACTTCCAGAAATTGTTAAGAGTTTGAACAAGGATGAAAATTTTCGAAAAAAATGGCAGAAGTTTTTTAAAATCAATATTTCAACATAATTAAATTTTCTCCTTCTTTCAAATTTATAGAGAAAATTAAATTTGAAAGTCACAATTTTGGAAAAAGATCAAAATTGTGTCAAAATATTCGAAAAATTCAAAAATAAATTAAAATCTTGGAAGGCGAAATTGTGAAGCAGTATAAAATAAGTTACCATTCAAGAAAACTGGATCAAACAAAAACGGAAAATTTTAAATTAGAACTTCTCAAAATATCAAGTCAAAATATTTAAAAAAATCAAAATATTTAAGAAAACCAAGATTTTCAATAAAAATCAAAATCAAAGTTTCCAAAAGAGTCGTCATTTTCAGAATGTTAAATTTTGTTAAAAAGTGAAAATCTCTTTGGAATTATCGAATTTTTTTTATTAGTAAACCAAATGTCAAAATCCTAAGAAAAACTTTTGATTATAGTGGAAATATTCTAGAAATATGTTTGTCCTCAAAATTTCGAACATTTTCGAAACCAAACTTGAAATTTTGAAAGCCGACTTAAAAAAATATTATTAACAAATTATAAGATTGACTCGAGATAGGTCTTAACATTTTGACTTTAAATAAAAGAATGTTAACATTCAATTCAAAATTACAACTATTTTCAAGTTTTCATTTGTAATTTCGTTCATTTTTGCTGGCTTTTCCTTGGCGAAGAAAAAGCCAATAAAATATGAATGAAATTAACACAGAAATTTAAAATGTCAGATTCTTAAAAAATTAAAACTTGTAGAAAATAAAAGTTATAAGAATTCAAAGTTTAGAGGAAAAGGTCAAAATTTTTGACAATTACGACTTTTTCAAGTTTCATTCGTCATTTCTTTCATTTGTAGTGGCGTTTCCTTGGCGAAGAAAAAGCCAATAAAATATAAATGAAATTAGCACAGAAATTTAAAATGTTAGATCCTTAAAAAATTAAAACTTGTACAAAATCAAAGTTATAAGAGTTTAAAGTTTCGAGGAAAATGTCAACATTTTCAAAAAATTTGGTAAAAAGTCAAATTTTTTGCAAAAAAGTCGAAGTTTTAAAAAAGGTTGAAATTTCGAAAATAATTAAGAAACTTTTACAAAAATTCCAAATTCAGTAATTAAAAGTTGAAGTTTTCAAAAAACAGTGAAAGTTCTGAAAAAAGTTCAAAAATTTTAGAAGTCGAAATTTTCAAATTTATCCAGCTTTTCAAAAAGTGAAATCTTTTTAGAAATAAGTCAAATTTTTCGAACTCTCAAATAAAAGTCCAGTTTACTTCATGAAAGTCTAAAGATCGAGTAAAAAGTCAAAATTAAAACAAAAAGTAGAAATTAAAACAAAGAGTTAAATTAAAAAGAAATCGAAATTTTCAAAAAAAGAGTAAAACACTTCGAAAAATAGTTAAGTTTGAATAAGGTTGAAAAAAACAAGATATTTTAAAAAGTGGTGAAGTTTTTAAAAAAAAACGATATTTCAACATAATCACATTTACAAAAAAAAGCAAAATTTTGAAAAAAAAAACCAAAAAAAGTGAAATTTCGTGTAAGTTTTCAAAAAATTGGAAAATAAATCAAATCATACAGAAAAATGAAATTGCAAAAGTATTTAAATTTAGAAAGTTAATTAAAAGTTGGATAACATGGAAATTGAAAAAAAAATAAAATTGGAAATTATTAAAATATAAAATCGAAAGATAGTCAAAAAAATCGTAATTTTTAGAAAATTAAAATTCTAAGGAAAAACTAAAAACTTGAAAAGAAGTCGATTTTGGATTTCGATTTTCAAATCTGCTATTTCCATTTTCATATTTCGAATTTTTAATTTCGATTTTCGAATTTGGAATTTTGAATTTGAAATTTGGAATTTGGAATTTGGAATTTGGAATTTGGAATTTGGAATTTGGAATTTGGAATTTGGAATTTGGAATTTGGAATTTGGAATTTGGAATTTGGAATTTGGAATTTGGAATTTGGAATTTGGAATTTGGAATTTGGAATTTGGAATTTGGAATTTGGAATTTGGAATTTGGAATTTGGAATTTGGAATTTGGAATTTGGAATTTGGAATTTGGAATTTGGAATTTGAAATTTGAAATTTGGAATTTCGAATTTCGAATTTCGAGTTTCGAATTTCGAGTTTCGAATTTCGAAGATTTGACTTTTTTAAAATTGCAATCATTTTTCAGTTTCGATTTTTCTTTGAATTTTAAATTTTTAAATTTTCTGGAAATGTCGAGTGTTTGAGAGGTCATATTTTTCAAATTACGATCTTTTGGAATTTTTGGTTTCTAAATTTTATTTTCTTCAATATTTGACTTTTACAAAATTTCAAAAATCACAACTTTTTAGTGACCATTATTGTTTGAATTTTAAATTTTTAAATTTTCTGAAAATGTCGAATGTTTTGAGTTGTTAAATTTTTAAAATCTCGATTTTTTTAAGCTTTTGGCTTTCTAAATTTAATTTTTTCCAAGATTTGACTTTTTAAAAATTTTAATCATTTCTCAGTTTCGATTTTTCTACAATTCGAATTTTTAAAATTTTTACATTTTCTGAAAATGTCGAGTATCTTGAGAGGTTATATGTTTCAAATTTCGATATTTTGGGGTTTTTGGCTTCCTAAATTTTATTTTCTTCCAAATTTGACCTTTTCAAAATTTCCAAAATTGCAACTTTTCAGTGGCGATTTTTGTAGTGAATTTTAAATTTTTAAATTTTCTGAAAATGTCCTAGTGATTTGAAGTGGTTAAATTTTAAAAATCTTGAGTTTTTGGCTTTCTAAATTTTACATTTTTCAAGATTTGACTTATTCAAAATTTTAATCATTTTTCAGTTTCGATTTTTGTTTGAATTTTGAATTTTTAAAATTTTTTAATTCTCTGAAAATGTCGAGTATTTTGAGAGGTTCTATTTTATTAGATTTCGATCTTTTGGGGTTTTTGACTTCCTCAATTTTATTTTATCTTGAGATTTTGGCTTTCTAAATTTTACTTTTTTCAAGATTTGACTTTTTTCAAATTTCAGTCGTTTTTCGGTTTCGATTTTTGTTTGAATTTCGAATTTTTAAAATTTTTAATTCCTCTGAAAATGTCAAGTATTTTGAGTGGTTATATTTTTCAAATTTTGATTTTTTTAGAGTTTTTGGCTTCCTAATTTTTATTATCTTAATGACTTCGACTTTTATAAAATTTCAACTGTTTTTTCAGTTTCAATTTTTTCTTGAATTTCGCATTTTTAAAATGTTTAATGTTTCTGAAAATGTCGAGTATTTTGAGTGGTTAAATTATTTAAATCTCGAATTTTTAGAGTTTTTGGCTTTCTGAATTTTATTTTTTGTAAGATTAAATATTTTTAAAATTTCAATTATTTTTCAGCTTGATTTTTGTTTAAATGTCAAATTTTAAAATTTTCTGAAAATGTCGAATATTTTGAGTGATTAGATTTCTCCAATTTCGATTTTTTGAAGTTTTTGGCTTCTCAAATTTTATTTTCTGTAAGATTTAACTCTTTCAAAATTTCAAGTCATTTATCAGTTTCAATTTTTCTTTGAATTTCGAATTTTTAAATTTTCTGAAAATGTCGAGTGTTTGAGAGGTTATATTTTTTAAATTTCAATCTTTTGGGGTTTTTGGTTTCTAAATTTTATTAATTTTCAACATTTGACTTTTTTTAAATTTTAAAAATCGCAACTTTTTAGTGGCGATTTTTGTGTGAATTTTAAATTTTTAAATTTTCTGAAAATGTCGAGTAATTTGAGTGGTTAAATTTTAAGAATCTTGAGTTTTTAAAGTTTTTGGCTTTTTAAATTTTACTTTTTTCAAGATTTGACTTTTTTAAAATTTCAATCACTTTTTCAGATTTGATTTTTGTTTGCATTTGGAATTTTAAAAATTTTTAAATTTTCTGAAAATGTCGAGTATTTTGAGAGGTTAAATTTTATTAGATTTTGATCTTTTGGGGTTCTTGGCTTCCTAAATTTTATTTTCTTCAAGATTTAACTTTTTTTAAATTTCAAAAATTGCAATTATTTAGTTGCGATTTTTGTTTGAATTTTCAATTTATAAATTTTCTGAAAATGTCGAGTATTTTAAGTGGTTAAATTTCTAAAATCTCAATTTTCTTAAAGTTTTTGGCTTTCCAAATTTTATTTTTTTCAAGATTTGACTTTTTCAAAATTTTAATTATTTTTCATTTTCGATTTTTGTTTGAATTTCGAATTTTTCAAATTTTTAAATTTTCTGAAAATGTCGATTATTTCGAGAGGTTATATTTTATTAGATTTCGATCTTCTGGGGCTTTTGGCTTCCTCAATTTTATTTTTTTTTCAAGATTTAACTTTTTTAAAATTTCAATCATTTTTCAGTTTCGATTTTTGTTTGAATATCAAATTCGTAAAATTTTTAAACCTTCTGAAAATGTCGAGTATCTTGAGTGGTAATATTCTTCAAATTTCGATTTTTTTTAGAGTTTTTGGCTTCATAAATTTTATTGTCTTCAAGAATTTACTTTTTCAAAATTGCAACCATTTTTCAGTTTCGATTTTTGTTTGAATTTTGAAATTTTAAATATTTTTAAATCTTCTAAAAATGACGAAGTTTTTGAGTGGCTATATTTCTCAAATTTAGATTTTTTTATAATTTTTGGCTTCATAAATTTTATTCTCATCTAGATTTGACTTTTTCAAAATTGCAATCATTTTTCAGATTCTGATTTTTGTTTGAATTTTGATTTTTTTTAATCTTTAAATTTTTTGAAAATGGCGAGTACTTTAGGTGGTAAAATATTTCCCAAAACTTTGATTGGATTTCAAAATGTTAACATTTTTATCAATATCAAAATATTATGTAATTAAAAATTTGAAAAAGTCAAAATTTTTTCTCCAAATTTCGATTTTTTGTAAATGTTTGACAATTTTTCAAAATTTACACTTTATCCAAAATTTTACCATTTTTTTTTAAATTGGAGATTTTTTAAACAATTCGACTTTTTAAAAATGTTAACTGTTTTCTATTCCTTCTTTTTCTGACAATTTTTTTTTATTTTCGAAAATCTCAGATTGTTTTAAACCCTTGACAAGGAAAAGTTTTGAGAAGTTCAATACTATTTGAAGGATTGTATTTTTTTCAAAACTTCGTCTTTAATCCAAAATTTAGATTTTTTTTAAATTTCGATTTCATAATTAAAAATAGGACTGTGTTAGAAAAATTTGAGTTTCTTTGAAAAATTCAACTTTCTCAAAATTTTTACTTCTGGTAGGAACGGACTGGTCCTTGGTTATCTTCAATCTTCAGAAATTGAAATACAAATCTTGTCCCCTGAAACCAAGAAAGATTAAAAAACACAAAGATGGTGGGTCTAATGCGTTTCCATGGCCAAGCTATCATCTTCAGAGAGATACTAGTATCTTTACACAAGATTGCAAGATTGCAACCTTACAAAATTTTTACTTTTTTGAAAAGTTCAACTATTTTTAATTGAACTTCTCCGAGATTTTATATGTTTTTGAAAATGTCGTTCATTTTTAAAACCGACTTTTCAAAACTTACAATTGGTTTTTTTGGAAATCATGACTTTTTTGAAAATTATTTACTTCTTGAATATTATTAATTTTTTTTAAATGTAGTTTAAAAGTGGCTTTTCAAAAATTTTTTGCAACTTTTTTTCTCAGATTTTCACCTAAGTTTCAAAATTTCGATTATCTACTTTAAATTTCAACTTACTATTTTTCAAAATTTCGACTTTTTTTGCAAACTGTCGATGTCTCTTTTTTTTTAATTTCAATTTTCTATCAAATTTTGATTATATCTAAAAATTTCATTTTTTTAATTTGGGACATTTTTGAGTTTTATTTTAATTTGAGACATTTTTCAAATTTCATTTAAATTTGGTACATTTTTAAATTTTTTTTTTTGACTTTTATAGTTATTTACGAAATTTTGAAAATAAAACACATTTTTTCATCATCCTCAAAGATCCAACAGCTCCTCCCATCTCCCAAAGATAAAATTTCATCCTTTTGTTCTAATGGTGTGTACAGGGTTCCTTGTTCTTGTGGTTCAGTATACATCGGAGAAACGGGACGATCATTTAAGACGCGAATATCCGAGCACCAAAGATGTCTTAGGTCTGGTTTATTTTCGCAGTCAGCCATTGCCGAACATCAACATGAGACCGGACATAAGATTCTCTTTAATATTTTAATTGTATCCAATATTCCCAATTACTATAATAGGAAGATGGGCGAGGCCATTGAAATCCAAAACATTAACAGAGACGACGGTTACATGCTTTCCTACAGCTGGAAACCAACCATTGGAAATCTTCGGAAGTGATCGCGCAGACGAATGGTATATAAAGTTCCCCTTTCCCTCTTCCCTGTCAGAAGAGTTTCGCCTCTGGTATGGTGGACATACTGAGTTACCGTGCTCTTCTGTCTACATTTTCTTATCCTTTGTACCAATTTTCAATTCAGAAGATTTTCGCCTCTGGTATGGTGGACATATTGAGTTACCGTGCTCTGATGTTTTGGAATTGGCCTTTTCATTCTTTCATTTTTGCACATTCCCTCATATTCCTCTTTTCTTTGTTCCTAAAGAAGCCCCCTACGATTGGTGGGCCAAACGTCGAACACTTTTAGTAGCTCTTTGACACGGTCCAATCCCGGACGAAGTATATCCTGTACTAAATTTTGAATTTGTTTACGAATTTGACACTTTTTTTGAATATTATAGTATTATTTCGATAATTTCGACTTTTTTTTTCAAAATTTCAATATTTTTTTTGAAAACTCAGACTTTTTTGACAAAAACATTTCTCCAAAGTTTCATTTATTTTAGGGTTCAATAAAACACTTCAACTTTTCAGAAAAATATTTCACTTTTTGCCAAAATTTTTACTTTCCAAAATTTCGATTTATTCCAAAATCTTAAGTTCTTTTTGATAATCTTTACTTTTGTTTCAATATGTATACTTTTTCCGACTTTTTTTAAAATTTTGAACAATTTTTTAAAGTCTCTAGATTTTTTTAAAGTGGATTTTTCTAAAAAAATTGAGACTTCTAAAATTTTAATTTTTTGAACTTTCGAATTTATTTGAAAACTCCACTATTTTTTCAAATTTTCAAAATGTGAACTGTTTCCAAATTTTCATTTTTCTTTTTGGTGGAACGGTCTGGTTCTTGGTTATCTTCAAACATTGAAATACAAATCTTACGGAGTATCTCTCTGAAGATGATGGCTTGGGTATCAAAGCGCGTTAGAGCAATCTTTGTTGTGTTTTTTAATCTTTTTTGGTTTAAGGGACAAGATTTGTATTTCAATTTTTGATTTTTCTTGAAAATCCTCGTTTTCTTCTGGGAATTCTATAATCAAGATTTCCTTTAAAACTTTTTTCAAAGTTTGCCATTTTCAAAATTATCCAATTTTTTTCGAAGTTTCAAATTTTTTACAATATTTAAAGCTTCATGAAAATTCTGGCCATTTTCAACTTTTTTCAAATTTTCAAAATGTGAACTTTTCCAAATTTTGATTTTTCTTTTTCTTTTTGGTGGAACGGTCTGGTCCATGGTTATCTTTAAACATTGAAATACAAATCTTCCGGAATATCTCTCTGAAGATGATGGCTTGGGTATCGAAACGCGTTAGAGCAATTTTTGTTGTGTTTTTTAATCTTTCTTAGTTTTGGGGGACAAGATTTGTATTTCAATTTTTGATTTTTCTTGAAAATCCTCGTTTTCTTCTGGAAATTCTATAATCAAGATTTCGTTTAAAACTTTTTTGAAAGTTTGCCATTTTCAAAATTATCCAATTTTTTTCAAAATTTCAAATTTTTTGGAATATTTAGAGTTTCACGAAAATTCTGGCCATTTTCAACTTCTTTCTAAATTTCGTTTTTATTCAAAGTTTCATCATTTTTCAAATTTTCATCATTCTTCCAAATTTCATCATTTTTCAAATTTTCATCATTCTTCTAAATTTCATCATTTTTCAAAATTTCATCATTTTTCAAAATTTTATCATTTTTCACATTATTTTTCAAAATTTCATCATTTTTCAAATTGTTATCATTTTTCAAAATTTCGACTTTTTTGCAAACTTCGGATTTTTTGGGAAAATTTTGTCGATCTTTAAAATTTCGATTCAATATTTTGACTGCTTTGCAAAATTTCGAATTTTTCTGAACATTTGGCAATTTTTTGTCGAATTTGGAGTTTTTTTTTAAAGTCGTGAATATTTTTTAAATTTCGACTTTTTTTTGGAAATTTCGGCATTCACTTAAGATTTCTATTTTTTTACGAATATTTTTTAGTCGTTAAAAATTTGCGACTGGTATATACAACAACAAACCCGGTGTAAACATTTAATTGCCAAAAATGTACAAAAGTAGGCGGTAGGCAAAAAAGTTTGACTACTCCTGTTTTAATAGGAAACTCCAAGCTAGTTCACTAGCAGTGATAGTAGCACTGTTTTTAGAACATGTTGGCTTCGTAAGCGAGAGGTAAATGATAGACTGCCACCAGTATTCTATTTTTAGAATAGACTGTCCGCGAGGATACAATAATACAAATCCCAAAGTCGCTTTGCAGTAGATTTTCTCAATCGATAACACTGCACCATTCATGAGATAAAATTTGCGCAATGGAGCTTTAGCAAAAGGCATCTAGAAGAAGTAGAAGTTTTTTTTTGTGGAGGCCATTATAGGCCCTGTCATCTAGATTCCAAATCTTTTGTAACTTCCACAAGTTTGTTCCAGTATCAGTCAGCATTAAATATCTTGGTCCTTACAGCCAGGCTCACTATCTGACCTACACTCACTCCTTCCAGATCTTCTGGTTTTAATGTTTCTTTGCCAGTGAAATTACAAATATATCTGGCAAGGTTTGGACAAGTAGACAAGTACGCACAATGTGTAAACTTGTTTCTTTTTCAGTCCCACACATTCGACGTCGATAGCTTTCTACTTGGTTGAGTTTAATCAGGTGTCCTTTAAAGTTCTTGTGGCCAGCGAGTGAACCTGGTGTTTTGCTTAGTCTGCTTTTATTTATTGCTATAAATCCTTCAGCCCTTGATTGCAAGGGTTTATCAATCAGCAGTCTTGCTTACCTGCAGGTGGTTATATTCCTCCACCGGTTTAACTGAGCTCGTTAGAGCATAAGGCACATCTACGATCTATTCGGTGGAAACTTCCACAGAGTCCCAGCCACAGAGTAGAGTTACTATGTTACCATTACTTTAAGATGTTTCCCTAACATGCGGAATGAAACATTGAAATTCCGTGGGATTGGGATGTGTAACTTCAAATTACGATTAGGCAAACGGGGTACTGCTAGAAATCCTCATATTTTATTATGTTATTTACAATATTACCTTACATAGCATAACGCAGACTAATTTTATCTAATTATGATTCTGACGAATTGACAAACCACCTTAAAATTGCACTGGCACGTAACTCTTCCATTTTACGCTTGTTATGCCGCATATACATCAAGATTTAACTAGCCGATTCTCTTTGCAATGGATTTAACTGTGTTGTATATCTTACAAGTTATAAGTTATTCGAGAAACGTCTGAATCCATCTGAATCATAAATTAGGGAAGCGAGCCCTCTTTTGACTTCAATATTTTCAATTCGTAGTCTGCAATTCGTTTGGCTTCCAACAATATGAAACATAAACAAGGTATTGTGAGATAATTCAAAAGCAAAATCAAATAAGAAAATAAAAGGAAAAAGAAATTCTCCATTTAAAATACGTTTTAGAATCCAAAATGACACGAGAGTGCTTCAGATCTTTTATTGAACTGAGCTTCCGTTATTCCACCGTCATATTTTTCTAAACAGATGCCGAAATACCTCCCGATCGCCCCCTCGGGATGTTCTAATTTTAGGTTGCATTAAGATTTCATATGTAATCTAGTTAACAAGTTTGCCTCCCTCGAACGACGTGTTACGGTAAACTTCGATAAGGGTCTATCCCATAGTTTATTGAATGTTATTTGCGAATCCCCCTTTCCATTATCGCCGTCTTTTGTTTCTGCATTTGACCGACATTTTCTTGCCCGAGAGTTGGCAACTCTCATACATCAAAGCCCTACTTATTTTCGCCGCAGTTCCCGAATTAGACGCGGATGGGGTAATTTGATGCCTTCCAAATACATAAGATCGCAAAACCATATTTCAATTTTCCAAAGGGTTCGCCGCATCCCTCCACTTTCAGTTCAGCATATGGATGGAAAATATACAAGCCCTGGAAAATCAGGGCACTACTTATTGTTAGTAGGAGGACCTTGAACTGATTCCTTACTTTAGATCTTAAGTTACGAAATGCTTAAAAGATATTTAGATATTTATTAAAAAAAATAAGCTGTTGCCTACTGATAACGGTGAGTTTGTTTCGTTGTCCTTTTTTTTTAAGTAAAAACTTTTTTATACGCGTTTTGCGACCTTTGATAGAGGAAAAAGCTTGTGGTTTGGCGTAACATTACGCTGACTCCAGTGACTATCACGTTGATGCACGTGACCCTCACGCTAATTCTATTACCAGCATGATCTAACGTTAATAGTATTATGTAGCTAATAGTAGGACGTATAATAGAATTAAAATACGCTTGATCGGCAGCGGGGTCTGAACTAGCGACCCACCGAGCAAGAAGCAATCGTTGTATTCATTGCGCCATATTCTCTAGTTGTGAATTAGGAATTAAACTCGCTTGATAACCTATCCTTACGCCGGAAAGATATATAATAAATTGACTATGTGGAAAGTGTTTATATAAGGCATTGTTTAAATTGTATTTTAATTTGATTATGCATCAAAGTTTTTGAACAATCTCCACAGTTTTTTTTTTAATTTTATTTCAATTCGAAACTTTTCACGTTGCATCTAAATTGGTGCAATAAAAATCGAATTTTTATTAAAGTTTGAAATAACAGTTAATAGAAATTTCAAGAAAAAAGAAGGAAGAATCAAGTAGAAGATTCCAAGATTAATCTAAAAATTGTGAGGAGACTGGAAAAATGTTTAATAGTCTATTAACGACTCTTAAACATTTTTCCATTCTCCTCACAATTTTTAGATTAATCTTGTAATCTTCTACTTGATTCTTCCTTCTTTTTTCTTGAAATTTCTATTAATTTTCATGAACGTCCTAATTCCCATCTTTGTTCGAATTTTGTAAGCAAAATTCTAAAGCGATCTTATCTATTTGAATTTTAAGTAACCAAAATGAAAAAGGAGCCATTAAGTCGACCATTAGCTCCGAATTAGTGGTCACTTTAGATAAACTTTAGGAAATAGTTGCAGGTTTGCAATGGTGCTCTTCCGCTATTGATTGATTTCCACAAGAGGAAACTTTGATAAAAGTGTTTTGAAGCATCCGATGCGGAGGCCAGCTAACTCGATTTATTGCTGGTAACTAAGTTGCAACGTTTGCTGGCATTAATATGTTTATGTATGGGCCTTTCTAACTTCCGCTGACCGTAAACGGTCATGCAAATGCAATCCCTCCAGCCTTTATAAATGTATAACATCTTGATGCTCCTGATTACGCAGAACGTTGGGAAAACTTTGTTATCATCCCAACAGCTTTGAATATAAATAATGCGGCGTCTGCCATCTTCTGTTTTGAATTATTCACGCAAAATGGAAATAAGTATTTACGAAACGAAATATAAACATCTTTAGTCTAACAGACATATGATATAGTAGCCGTCATTTGCAATTTTGTTGGCCTGAGTTTTAAAATTTGAATTGAGTTATTTACATAAGGAATTTTTAAAATTTAAAGTTTTAAAAAATACAATAAATGACAAACAGAATTATTTACGATAGACACAGAGGTTAAGAAATATTAAATTTTTAAATAAATGTTAAAGGCTAAAACTCATAGAAAGATAGATAAAAAAAGAAACATAAAAAAGCAGAAAAAAATACACAAGGATCAACGCCAAAGAAGTACGTCGATTAAGCATTTTATGAATAGTTCAGTGTATGGAAACAAAGTGGAGAATATGTTTGTTTCTATCAGAAAAATATTTGGTTTTAAAATTAAATTAAATAAAAAGCTACAGTAAAGAGAGAGTTATAAGGGTACACTATCAAAACACTTACTAAATTGTATGGAAACAAAAATAAAAATACATTAGGCGTTGGAATATAAAAATAAAAATAAAAGCTCAAATTTCACTGGTCAACTCAATTGAAGTTTTGTCATGTCACATGAACTTTTTTGCATTTTTAAATAGTGTTGTTGTCATTTAAAGTAAGCAGTTTTAAAATTTTTACCACCCACCTTATTTGTTTGTTAAAAGTTTGGAAAATGATAAACCTCCAAAAATATAACACAAAAAATGTATCGAGTTGTTCGTAAAGTAATTTCGTTTTTCTTTGTGGAAATGAAAGACAGTTTTCGTATAATAAACAAATACTTTATTAAATTATATATTGGCCGTTCTGGTCCAACACCTTTTGCCATCTTTCTGGTAGAAGCATAATTCCACGCTTATAAAATTTTTGGTCTTTGCTGGCCAAAAACCGATCGAGGTGGTTTTTGACCTCCTCATTTGAGGTGAAGGTTATACCGTCTAAAAAATTTTGGAGTGACCGAAACAAATAATAATCCGATGGTGCCAGGTCTGAAGAATATGGTGGATGTGGCACTGTATCCCATTCAAGCTGTAAAAGCTTTTGGCAAATGACCAAACTTGTGTGAGGTCTCGCGTTGTCTTGGTGAAACACTACACCTTTCCTGTTGATTAGTTCTGGTCTTTTCTGTTGAAGTGCTTATTAAGTTTGTCCAGCTGATGCCAGTCGACTTCCGAATTAATTGTTATGTTATCCGGTAAAAGCTCAAAAAAAACGATTTCTTTAAAATCCCACCAAACAGACAGCATCACCTTTTTTTGGTAAATATCGGGTTTGGAAATGGTTTGAGCCGGTTTATCTTTTTTGCTCTATGACCTCTTGCGTTTGACGTTGTTGTATAGAACCCATTTTTCGACCCCAGTAATGATGCGCTTCAAAAACGGATCATCTTCGTGACGTTTGAGAAGCGAATCGCAGACTTCAATGCGGCGACACAGATTTCTCTCTGTGAGAACATGGGGAACCCATACATCGAGCTTCGAGGATAATCTTAGGCCTTTCAAGTGGTCATAAACTGTTGAATTTAATAAATTTAATCTCAATTCGATCTCACGTGTTGTTATTTGCCGGTTTGCATCAACTAATGCCTTTATTGCCTCTTTATCAGCTTCAAACGGCCTTTTCGAACGTGGTGCATCTTCGACATCAAAATTGCCGGATCGAAATTTAGCGAACCAGTTCTGGCACTTGCGTACTGTCAACACATTTTCTCCATACACATCTGTCAATTTCTTTCTGGCTTAAACAGCATTTTTACCCTTTCTGTAGTAAAACAGTAAGATATGTCGAAAATGCTGCTTATTGCTCTCCATATTTAAAAGGGCACCAACCAAAAACTACTGCGTAGAATTCATTGAAATTTTTCACACACAAGCCTTGCTATATAAACTCTCAAAGGATATAAAAATTATACGGCTTTAGTGTGAAGTTGGGTGCGAAAAAATAGCATTAAATTTTCTGTTGGGAAAAAACGAAATTACTTTCCGAACAACCCGATACATTGGGAACTTATAATCTTTGTTTTTCTAGATAATATAGCTTTTAATTGGTCTCTCTTGATCAAGTAGTAGCAGTCAGTCAATATCCTTGAATTTCATTTGCCTTGATAAAGTTTTTTTATCATTTGAATGTCCGCATGAAACTTTAATCATTAAGAGCTTCCCAAAGCCCCCTAATTCGAAGCAATACAGTCAAGATATATGTCTAAGAAATGAATCTTGGTCCCCATATTGCGTTCCACAATTTTATACTTCAATGAATTTTTTTAGACCAAATATCTTTAGATGTCACCCTCATGATAAATCAAAAAATGTGCAATTAAATTTTTGAAGTATCTTTATGCTGATTTTTTCAAAACATTTACTTTTTCTTTAAACAACAAGTCTTTTATTAATTTTTTTAATTTGAAGTTCTACGACTACTACTACTACTACTTTACTTATTATGGGGAATTTCTCTTTGGAATATAAAAATACATTTTTATTAGTAACCATCCGCTCTACAAAATTTTTGGTTAGCCTAATTTGATGTGAAGTGGTGATAGAAATATACCAGAGAGCTTTACAAGTGTAAATACTATACAGTTTTTTATTAACAAATTAAAGATCTAAGAGTAGGACAAACTTTTTGCTAATTGTAATTTTTTCGTTTTCTTTCGATCATTCTATTATGTCCTATTTCTAATAACATTTTTTATTGTAAATAATATATGGACCTAAATAAAAAAGAACGTTTTATGATAGGAAAAGGTGGTCCAAACACAATTATCTACTAGAGTTTGTGTGACAAAATCAGTTTGACTTTGAATTTGACTTTTTTACATAACTTAAAAAAATGATGACAGGGTAGAACTAAAAAAGTTGCACGAGAAACTACGCCAAGAATGTACGCCAAAATACAGTTTATGAATAGTGTAGTATTTGGAAACAAAATAGAAAATATATTTATTTGTATCACAAATATATGTTTAAAAGGAATTCAATAAAAATTTGCATTAGAAACAGAGTTACATATGTTATGCCATCACACAACTTATCGTCGCTGCCATGGAAAATTATCCCATGTGCATTTTTTATGGAAGTTAGGTTTTTTAACCATCTGAAGGTGATTTTGTGTTTCTTTTTTGTTAAACAATAACACAGTATTATGATTTTTTGTAATTTTTATTTTTTAAATATAATACCTCTTATGTACACTCGGTTTAAAAATGTCAGTGGTAAAATCTGCCATGCAATTATTTTATTATTATTATTAGTTAGACATAGTGACGGTCAATTAATTTTAGATTGTGAGGATATAAGTGACATAAATGAAAACAATAAAGAGCAACCTTATAAAGAAAAATGTAAAATTGTAGGCATAAAACATCAGACTCTTTAAGAAATGATAGATAAAATAGCTAAAATTGGTGCCAACGGTTTCTAGTCGCTGCTGTGAAAGCACCAGTACTTGCTAGTAGGTAGAAATCACTTTTAGGTCCGTTTGTCACGTGCATAATATGTTTGAAGAAGGTAGACGACTGAATTGTTTTCCACAGCGCCAGCAAGGAAAAGCCCAAGGGTACCATCCTTGTTTTCGGAATTGGGAAAAGCACCCGGAAAACTTTAGAAGAACGCCAGGGAAGGGTGAGTCACCTCTTCTCTTCCCTAAGGACAAAACTTCATTACTCATCCTCGTCGCTGAGTCGGGAGGTGGGGGCTCCGTCCTCTATGGAGTTAGAGATGCCGTTGCCCTCCGACCCAGGGACGGAGATAACACAGCCACTCCCAGCTTTAGGCAACTAGAACACCCAAGAAACCGGGCGTTCGTTGCTTGAAACTGGGGAGGGGGGCAAGAACTGAATGTCTGTGCCGTTCTGGTAGCCATGGCTTCTGGGAGTGGTAAAAGCTTCATACAAATAAACCTTTAACACTGTCGAGCGGCGACTGCTAACCTATGTTGTTTTCTCGACAGACATGGGGAAATTATAGCCCTTATACAAGAACCGTGGATATATAACAATATAGTCTGCGGTTTAGGCAAATTAAGTGAAACAGTTTTTCACCTCAAAAATGGGGACAAGCCAAGAGCTGTCATATATATCCCGAAACTAATGCAAGCGAATATCCAACCTCAATTCTGCTCCGGAGATCAAACAGCTCTCCGAGTGGAACTAGCGCGTCAAGAAGGAAAAGTATCACTTTTAATAGCATCAACCTACCTACCAATAGATTCGAAAGGACCACTACCTTCCGAGGAAATGGCAGGACTGATCAACTTTTGCGAGGCAGGTAATGTAGATCTTATAATTGGATGTGACACAAACGCCCACCTTACAGCTTGCCGGAGCGAAACAAACAACCCTCGAGGTACATCTTTACTACAATACTTAAGTATTACCAAATATATATATATATATATATATATATATATATATATATATATATATATATACTCAATAGAGGCAGTGAAGCTACCTTTGCTACCTCCAGATGCCAGAGTGTTATTGACATCACCCTGGCGTCTGTAAGTATTACCAAAATTATAAATGGCTGGCATGTATCTAAGGATGCAACAATGTCTGACCATCAATATATAAAATTCAATATTTTATGTTGTAGGTTGGAACCCAAACCGTACAGGAATCCTAGAAGCACCAACAGGGAGGACTGCAATACCCATCTGGAAAGGCTCCTAGGGACTGTAAAAACCCCACAGAGAATCGGGACAGTTGAACTGATCAAAAAATACGTCACTTTAGTGCGAAAAAATATCATTACAGCATATAAGAAGATTTGTCCAATGAGAATTGAACTTCGAGAAACCCCGGCAACCCCTTGGTGGAACGGGCAACTCGAAAAACTCAGATCTCAGGCAAACAAGCTCTTTAACAAAGCGAAGAAGACAAAACTGGTATGTGACTGGGAGGCTTACCACAACCACCGGAAACAATACAAGAAACTTATTCGCAAGAGACAAAGAAGAGGAGAGAATTCTGTAGTGACGTAGAGTCTACTACATCAATTTCCCGACTGAAAAAGATACTCTCGAAAGATCCAAACCAACAGGTAAGCATGATAAAGCGGGCCGACGGTACATATACCAGTACACCCGCACAAACAGCTTCAGAGCTCTTAAGCACGCACTTTCCAGGATGCCGTGTTATAACAGGCCATAAGTGGCAAGGGCACTCAGCCTCTCACCCTAGAAATAGGGATTGGGAGCTGGCTGTTCAGATGGTAATTGACACAAAAGTAAACTGGGCCGTACAATCGTTTGCTCCTTTCAAATCGCCCGGGTTGGACGGTATCTACCCTGCCCTGCTTCAGTGGGGAATGGTGTGGATACAAAAATACCTGGTGCAAATTTTCAGGGCGTGTATTGCCTTTAAATACATACCCCGGGAAGGAAGTCAAAGTAATTTTAATTCCAAAACCGGGTTAACCTCAAGGTGAGGTTAATCATGTCACCCAATCAGCCTAACGTCTTTCCTACTGAAGACGCTGGAGAGGTTGTGCGACAGACATATAAGGGATAGTCTCGATATACACTACCCCTTACATTCAAATCAACATGCTTTTATTATTGAAACCGCGCTACATTCCGTAGTTAGCAGGATCGAGAGATCGCTAGAAGTAAAAGAACACACTCTGGGTGTATTTCTGGACATAGAAGGTGCCTTTGATAGACCTAACTTCAATAGCATTTCTCGGGCGGTTGAGCGTAGTGGTATTGAACCTGCCTTGCGGGAACTCATACGACATATACTTGAGTGGCGAGCAATACAAGTTACAGTAGGAGACTATACGGTCGGAGGAATCATAAGTAAGGGATGTCCGCAAGGGGGTGTATTATCCCCCCTTATATGGTTAATCACAGCAGATGACATTATCCGAAAACTCAATGACCGGAGTCTCTATACAATTGGCTACGCAGATGATATAATCATTCTGCTTTCAGGTAAACACGAGGGAGTACTCTTCGAGTTAATGCAAGACGCCTTATATATAGTCGAGAAATGGTGCAAAGAACATTCCCTAGCAGCAAATCCTGCAAAGACGGAAATGGTCCTTTTCACAAATAAAAGGAAATTAGCACGACTAAAATTTCCCAAACTCATGGGAACCCAGCTCGGTTTGTCAAATCGAGTGAAATACCTTGGTATTGAACTTGACAGCAAACTGAGCTGGAAGTATCACATTGAAAATAAATTAAACAAAGCTTACAAGATCTTCTGGCAATGGCGTGGGGCCATCGGGAGGTCTTGCGGGTTATCCTCTAAGATGACCTTTTGGCGATACACGGCAGTCACCAGACCAATTGAAGGCTACGGAGTTATAGTTTGGTGGCCAAAGACAAAGTGCACCACTATAAAACAAAAGCTAAATCACATCCAGAGACTAGCGTGTCTGGCAGTGATAGGAGCAATGAAATTCACTCCAACAGCAGCAATGGAGGCGATCTTGTGCCTGCCACCTCTCGATATATTTCTTGAGGGGGCGGCACAGCTTCTGCTCTCCGTTTGCGAGCAAAAGAAATGTGGAATACGGTAGGTAAAATGGTGGATCACCGGCGCATAATGGAGGAGGCGCTCCAAAAGGCACCTATTCTGGGTGCGCCAATGGACCATCTACCAGTGAAATATAACTTCACAAAATCCTACCGTATAAAAATGGATGAACTATAAGCAAGGATACCAGACGTAAGTATATACACGGATGCATCGAAAACAAATACGGGCACTGGAACAGGAATCTTCTCGGAAGACCTGAACCTAAATGTAAGTATTAAGTTAGGTAAATACTCAACAATCTTTTAAGCGGAGATGTTGGAAATTTTATATGGCGCCGAACAAATGACGCAACTGAACATTACAGGAAAATATATCCAAATAAAGACGGACAGCTAGGCAGCCCTTAAGGCCCTGAGGAATGTAAAAACAAACTCAGTGCTGGTATAGAACTGCCACCTAGCTTTAGAACGTCTATCACAAGAGAATGCAATTGATCTAATATGGATCAAAGAACATTCTGGAAAAGAGGGAAACGAACGCACTGACAAACTGGCGAGGAAGGGTTCGAGGGGACAATTCGTTCTACCAGAACCAATCCTTCCCCTGGCGAGATCAACCGTAAGATCCCCACTTAACGAAGAAATTTATCGTAAACACAAAGCCATATGGGCATCAATAACAACATGCCGACAAACTCACGCATTCATTAGAATGCCGTGCATGGAAAGGGCAAAACTATGCCGACAACTCTCAAGGAATAATCTCAGGAAACTTGTAGGGATATGGTCACTGTCGATTAAACAAACACCTTCACAGAATGGGAATTATAAACGACCCGAGCTGCAGCGGGTGTTTAGAAGAAGATGAGAGTGCCGAGCACGTGATGTGTCACTGCTTGGCACTAGCATCAATCAGAGGATCCACGCTGGGGGACTTCTGGCCTAGTGTGGCCAGTTTAAGAGAGGCGCATCCAAGGGACGTTCTTCAGTTTCTCAACAAGGTTGGGTGGCTGAATGAATGACCAAGGACACCTCTATCACGGGAATAGCACAATGGGCCCGGAAAGGGTGGCCTAAGTGCTGACCTAAACTTTATGCAACCCACAACGAATCCAGAATCCAGAATGTTTGAAAAATGGTGTAAACAAAATTCAATAAAAAGTTTTAAGAACGTCCGTTTTGCTATTTTAAAAAATTAGAATATTTAGATACATTATCCGTGCAAAGACAAATGCGACATTTGTTGTAATTATCAAATGAAAATGGTTAGTCAAGACGTGTACAAAAAACACATTGAGATTAAAAATGATACCAAGAACATGACCAAGAGTTAAGCTAATGAAAACCATCAGGTACTGACCATGGATCTTCAAAGGCTTCAGAGGCTTCTGCGATTTACTACAAAAAAAAGTTGCAACTTCATGATTTTACAATTTTTGTTCTAAATAATAAAGATGTATTGCTGTATCTATGACACGAATCAAACGGTGGCGTGACTTCCAATGAATTCACTAGTTTTATCATCACATTTTACCTCAAATTGATAAAAGCAGCATGGTTACGATAATATCTGATGGACGTAACTAACAAAATAGAAACAGAATATTAGCTACTGCTTTAAAAATGTTGACAATTAAGAAGAATGTAATCATTCTTGGGAAAGGACATACAATGATGGAATGTGATAGTGTCACAAAAAGGCGGTTGGTGCCAGCAGCTACTGATACGATAACGAAAGAACGAGAGAGAACATTGTGCGGTCATTAGAGAAAGCAGTGGTCAAATTTTCGGCCGGTTATTTAACTAGTGTTTGCTGAGGGTTTTCCTAATTTTCCATTCCCAACCATGGCAAACCTTAGGTTAGAAAACAGCAAACAATTGGGTACGTCATTTATATTTTTTATAACATCATTTTAT
Organism: Dastarcus helophoroides; assembly: GCA_028583605.1. Taxonomy (NCBI): domain Eukaryota; kingdom Metazoa; phylum Arthropoda; class Insecta; order Coleoptera; family Bothrideridae; genus Dastarcus; species Dastarcus helophoroides. The sequence goes on from CM053334.1 coordinate 10,775,579, forward strand.
TTGCGGTACACACAATGTTAAAATTTAAGATAACTTCTTCTTTAAAAAGTATGCAAAATTAATGACTAATATCCAGTCATTGCGACCTGGAAAAAAAAAGGTGACCCACATGTTACTGACGTAAGACATACTAGCTATGATGAATTGTTAACACAAAAAAAGGTTAATGCAAACGAAGTGCAAAAACCAATTCAGCTTTATACAAAACCTGTTCCCATAAGTAAATCAAAATAGAAATCTCTACAAGAATTAAAACAAATTGTAAAGAAAGATTACCATAGTTCCTATGACAATATTCCATTTTAATTTCAAACCAATAAAAAAGTTAAAAAAAAAATCAAAGGTAAAGTGCTGTAAATATAAATTTGTTGGGTAGTTAGTTTTTTAAACCACTTATGTGTACATATTTAGAAATTGTAAAAGCTCATATGTGTTATCTGTTACCTAAAATATGAAATTTTGTCTTTAAATCATAAACAAATAATTTACTTGTCTCTTAAATAGGTACACAAACATATCATCATAATACTAAATTTAAAAGAAAAATGATTTATTTTTTTATTTCAAAAGCATATAATTTTTTGCTCTCCTGTAAAATTTACTGTTTCAGACATAGAAGTGGCAGCGACGGTTTAAATAGTTTAATGCATAGCAGCAACAAGAAAAACGCACCAGGCTATAGAATAAAGATATACAAAAAATTTTAAATCGTTTAAGTAAGTTCTAAAGGTCAGTAGCTTAAAAAAATAATTACAGAGAAAAACAAACAAAAAACAAAAAAAATTGCACTAGAAAGTCTACAAAAAATTACGCTGAAGCACAATTTATGAATATTTCAGTGTATGGAAGCAAAGAGGAAAATACATTCGTTCATATCATAAACATATGTTTGAAATGAATTAAATAAAAGGTTACAGTTTTAACGGATTTATAAAAGTACGTCATCATAACACTTATGAATGATTCTGTGTATGATAGCAAAAAGAAAAACTAACTAGACGCTGACTAACCAAAACATTAAGGTGATTTTCCAAAGCCTAACTTTTAAAGAAAAATGGTTGCAGAAAAAAGAGAAAAAAGCAAATTGAAGCTTTATGTTTTTAATCTCAGATCTTTACTTGAAAATCTTTTAGCGTCAGCAGATTTAAATAATTACAAAAAACCATAAGCTAATCAACTTTCGAAAATTTTGCCTATTTTTTAAATAATGCAGTGATTTCTTTATAGGGCTAACTTATTTCTCTTTAATTAAACTGGTCTTTGGGCTTTTATTAATATATCTTTAATACATTAGAGTCGTTAAAAAAGGCAATTTTGAATTTGGTGATTAAACACTCGGCAAACAATTATCCTTTAAAAAATGTGGCTAGTGCTTTAGCAATTGCAAAGCAATCTTTATACTTAATCCTAGTTAATAGTATTTAATAAAATGTATTAATATAAGAAAGTTTTTTAAGTCTCCTAATAACCTAAACGTCTTCAAGATAATATTTTAGATAAATCTAGTCAAATTTCTGGGAACGACACACAAAATCATTCTGTGTATAGCAGTAAAAAGCAAAATGCACTAGGCAATACAATAAAGAAATATAAAAAACCTGAACCATTTAAATGATTTCTTAAAGCCTGTACCTTAAAGAAAAGTGATCACAGGGAAAAAAATAAAAAAGTTGCGGTACAAACTGCGACGAAAAATTACGCTAAAGCACAATTTATGAATATTTTAGTGTATAGAAACAAAGTGGAAAATATATTTATTTGTATCATAAACATATTTTTAAAATGAATTAAATAAAAAGTTAAAGTTTCAACGGATTTAAAAAAGTACGCCATCACACCACTTATAAATAGTTCTGTATATGGTAGCAAAAAAAATACACTAGGCACTGACTAACCAAAACATTAAGGTGACTTTCCAAAGCATGCAACTTAAAGAAAAATAGTTACAGAAAAAAGAAAAAAAGCAAATTTAAGCTTTATGTTTCTAATCTCCAGATCTTTATTTTAAAATCCTTGAGCGTCAGCAGATTTAAATTATTACAAAAAACCATGAGCTAATCAACTTTTAAATATTTTGCCTATTTTTTAAATAATCCAGTAATTCCTTTATAATTTTTTTTTTAATAATTTAGTTTTCTTTAATTAATATGGTCTTTAGCTTTTAATTATCTATCTTTAATAAATTATGGTTTAAAAAAACAAGTCATTTTTAAATTGGGTAATCAGTAGCTTAGCAGATAATGATCATTTAGAAAATGCTGGATATAATTTGATAATTGCAAACCAATCTCCATACTTAGTCCTAATTAAAAGTTTTTGATAAAATATTTTATTATAAGAAAGTTTTTTTAAGTCTCTTTGTGATCTTAACGTTTCGTTGATGATATTTTAGATAAATCCAGTAGAATTTCTAAGAACGTATCACAAAACCCTTCTGTGTATGGCAGTAAAAAGCAAAATACACAAGGCATTAGAATAAAGACATATAAAAACACCCAAACCATTAAGATGACTTCTAAAAGCTTGTAGCTTAAAGAAAAGTAATCATAGGAAAAAATAAAAAAATAATAAAAAGGGTTGCAGTACGAACTGCCCCGAAAAATTACGCTGCAGTACAATTTATGAATAGTACAGTGTATAGAAACAAAGTAGAAAATGTTTTTTTTAATTTATTTAACATTTCTTTGGCCCACTTTGGAAATATTTAAATTTTTATGGTTTGTTGACAAACTATAAAAATTTAAATATTTCCAAACTGGGCCAAAGAAATGTTAAATAAATTTAAAAAAAACATAATATTTTCGGTCAATAAGGATCTACCATGAAAAATAAAGTAGAAAATGTATTTATTTGTTTAATAGATATATGTTTAAAATGAATTAAATGAGAAGTTAAAGTTAAAACAGATTTATAAAGGTACGCCATCACATCACCAATAAATAGATCTGTGTATGGCAGCAAAAAAATACGCTTTACACGAGCTAATCAAAACATTAAGGTGATTTTCAAAAGTTTGTAACTTAAAAAATAATGGTCACAGCGAATAACAAAAAACAGCAAATTGAAGCCTCATGTTTCTTATTTCTAAATTTTTACTTTAAAATCTTTTAGTGTCAGCAAATCCTAATAATTACAAAAATTATGAGCTAATTAACTATCAAAAATTTTGCTTATTTTTAAATAATCCCATGATACCTTTATGAAGCCTTTTCAGGTTAATTAGTTTTCATGAATTAAACTGATCTTTTCGTTTTAATGATTCATCTAAATAAATTATCCTTGTTCAAAAATAGGTTATGTTTCAATTTGGTGTTCAATAAATCAGCAAATAATAATCCTTTAAAAAATGTAAGTAGCGCTTTAAGAATTAAAAAGCAATCTCCATACTTAGTCTTAGTTAAAAATTTTTAATAAAGTATTATAGCAAAAAAAAGTTTTTTTTCAGTCTGCTGGTAACTTAAATGACTCAAAGATAATATTTTAATTAAATGTAGTCAAATTTTTGCTAACGTTCTACCAAATTGTTCTGTGTACTGCCGTAAAAAGAAAAATACGCTAGGCGTTATAAAAAAGAAATATAAAAAAATCCAAACCATTTAGACGACTTTTAAGAGCCTGTAGCTCAAAAAAAAGGGATTACAGGGAAACAGAAAAAAATGATAAAGTAGAAACTGCGCCAAAAAGTTACGCACAAGTAAATTTATGAATAGTTCAGTATATATATGTTGGCGATGGCCATAGTTTCTCTATGGACCAATAGGTGGTAGTAATAAAGAGTCACTTGCTTGACGCCTGTGAATGTTTTAGTACTTACTTGTCGAAACATTTATTAGCATTTGAATTGGATATACCAAACTGATAAGATCTAACAAGATCGAAACCGGTATTTGGTTTCCAAACTTCGAATCTAATAAATGTTCAAACCTATTGGTCTGTGCCATTATAGAGTTCAGTGTATGGAAACAAAGTAGAAAATGTATTTATTAGTACTATAAATATATTTTAAAATAAATTAAATGGAAAGTTTTAGTTAAAACAGATTTATAAAAGTAAGCCATCACACCACTAATGCATAGTTCTGTGTATGGTAGCAAAAAAAATACACATTGCACTGGCTAACCAAAACATCAATGTAATTTTCAAAAGCCTGTAACTTTAAGAAAAATAGTCATAGCGAATAACAAAAAACAGCAAATTAAATCTTTATGTTTCTCATTTGTAGATTTTTGCTTTAAAATTTGCTAGCGTAAGCAGATTTAAATAATAACACAAAAGTTTTGGCCTATCAACTTTAAAAAATATTGCTTAATTTTTAAATAATCCAGTAATTTCTTTATAACATTTTTTTAGGTAATTTAGTTTTCTTCAATTAAACTGGTCTTTGAGGTCATTATGATACATATTTGATACATTATCGCTGTTCAAAAAACAAAGATATTTTTGAATTTGGTGATCAATAACTTAGCAAATATAAATCCTTTGGAGAATGTAGGTGGTGTTTTGAAAATTGCAAAGCAGTCTCTACATCAAGTCTTAGTTAATAGTTTTAAATAAAATATTTTAAGTTTTTTTAGTCTTTTGATAATCTAAATGATTCCAAGATGATAGTTGGGGTAAATCTAGTCAAATTTTTAGGGACGTTTTACAAAACCGTTTTGTGTATAATAGTAAAAAGAAAATGCACTAGGCATTAAAGTATAAAAATTTAAGAAAATTCAAACCGTTTAGAGGCCTTTTAAAGGCCTGTAGCTTAAAAAAAAGTGATCACAGGGAAAAAGTAAAAATAGTTGCAGCAGAAACTGCGCTTAAAAATTGCGCTAAAGTACAATATATGAATAGTTTAGTGTATGGAAACAAAGTGGAAAATATATTTATTTTTATTATAAATATATGTTAAGAATAAATTAAATAAGTAATTAAAGTTTAAACCGATTTATAAAAGTAAGCCATCATATAACTTATAAATTGTTCTGTGTATGACAGCAAACAAAGAAAAATTTACTTTGCACTGGCTAACCAAAACATTAAGGTAATTTTCAAAAGCCTGTAACTTAAAGAAAAATAGTTAGAGTAAAAAACAGAAAACAGCAAATTGAAGTTTTATGTTTCTAATTTTTAGATCCTTAGTTTAAAATCTAGTACCTTTAGCAGATTTAAATAATTACAAAAAACGTTAGGCCTTTCAACTTACAAAAAGTTTGCTGATTTAAATAATCCAGTAATTTTTTCATAAAGTTTTTTTTAGGGTAATCTCGTTTCCGTTATGAACTAATCTTTGGGCTCATTATCTCATTATCATTATTATTATTAAAAGGTATCTTTGATACTTTATTGCAGTTTAAAAAAACGTCATTTTTGAATTTGGTGATCTATAACTCAGTAAATAATAATCGTTTAAAAAATGTGGGTAGTTTTTTTGGAATTTTAAAGCAATCTTTATACTAAGTCCTAGTTAAAAGTTTTTGATAAAATATTTTAAGGTAAGAAAATTTTTTTGGGTGTTCTGGTAACTTAACGCCCTTAAGATATTCTGGATAAATCCAGTCTTACTTCTAGAAACGTTTTACAAAATGCTTCTGTGTATGGCAGTACTAAAGAAAATACACTAGACATTAGGATAAAGAAATAATAAATATTTAAACCATTAAAATAACTTTCAAAAGCCTGTAGCTCAAAAAAAGTTATCACAGGGAAAAAAATAAAAAACTTGCAGTAAAAACTGCATCGCAAAATTACACTGAAGTACAATTTATGAATAATTCAGTGTATGAAAACAAAGTTAAAAATGTATTTATTTGTATTTTTTTATAAGTTTAATCTACTGGCAAAGGGTAACCCTAATATGCTTTTAAAGCACTGCAAGTAAAATGCAGAAACGAGGATAGATGGCGATGAACCGCCTTCGTAAACATCATAAATATGTATACTATAGGGGGTTAAATAGGGAGGTATTTTTCCCCAATAAAAGTCGTTATTAGAGAATAGGACTCTATTATTTTTTTTATAAGGTTTAAACAATATATTGCGACGGCTCTTCGGTTCTGGCGTATGTATCGGTACTGCTGCGCGATACATTCCTGCTGTGTTTCCTGAGCTCGCCCGTCCTTATGTAGCCAAGTTGCCACCACTTGACAACAATAAAGGGTGTTTAAGGGAATTTCGCTAACAAATATATGTTTAAAATGAATTAAATAAGATGTTGAACACAGGACCAATTAAATGTTCTGTATTAATTACAAAACAGTTAAACGTGCTTAAAATTGAAAAAATGTACAACCGTAAGCATAGACTAGTTTCGGCCTTTCTTGGCCTCATCAGTATGGTACGGTGGTTGTACACACTCTTAACTTAAAGCCGTTGGTCAGTCGAATAAGTGTTTAGGAGTGTAAACCCCCATTGCGTGATTTGACTTTGACTTTCAACTGTTTATTACGCAAACATTTTCGCTACATGCTAATTGAAGCATTCTTCTCTGCTAAAATAATAAGCCTAGTATATACAAATATATACAAGTTTATTACGATGCAATTAAAATTGAGTTTAAATTAGATTTCAATTGCATCGTAATAAAGTTGTATGTATTCGTATATACAAAGCTTATTATCTTAGCAAAGATGTTAAAGTTTAAACAGATCCATAAAGATACGCCATCACGCAACTTATGAATAGTTGTGTGTATAAAAGCAAATGAAATAATACACTAGTCACTGACCAACCAAAACATTAAGGTGATTTTCAAAAGTCTGTTATTTTAAGAGAAATGGTCCCAACGGAAAACAGAAAACAGAAAATTAAAGCCTTATGTTTTTAATTTCCAGATCCTAACTTTAAAACCCTTTATTGTTACCTGATTAAAATAACTACAAAAAACCATGAGCCAATCAACGTTCAATAATTTTGCTTATTTTTTAAATAATCCAGTGATTCCTTTATAAAGCTTTTTCGGGTAGTTTTTAAATTTTGGGATTAATAAATCTGCGGATAATGATTCTTTAGAAATGAAAGTAATGTTTTGAGAATTGCAAAACAATCTCCATACTTAGTCTTAGTTTAAAGTTTTTGATGAAATATTTTACTAAAAGAAAGTTTTTTTTAAGTCTCCTTGTAATCTAAACGTCCCCTTGATGATATTTTAGATAAATCCAGAAGAATTTCTAGAAAGGTTTACAAAACTCTTCTGTGTAAGGAAAAGCAAAATACACTAGGCATTAGAATAGAGAAATATAAAAACACCCAAACTATTTAGATGACTTCGAAGACCCTCTAGCTTAAGGAAAAGTGATCATAGAAAAAAATTAAATAATAAAAAAGGTTGCAGTACAAACTACAGCAAAAAATTAGGCTGAAGTACAATTTATGAATAGTATAATGTATGGAAATAAAGTAAAAAATGTATTTATTTGTATTATAAATATAGGTTAAAAATAATTTAAATAAAAAGTTAAAGTTCAAGCAGATTTATAAAGGTACGCATTCACATCACTTATCAATACTTTTGTGTATGGCAGCAAAAAGGAAAATACGCTTTAAACTAACTAACTAAAATACAAGGGTAATTTTTAAAAGCCTGTAACTTAAAAAACCATGGTCACAGCAAATTAAAGCTTTATGTTGCTTATTTCTGGATTTTTACTTTAAAATGTTTTAGTGACAGCCGCGTTAAATAATAATAAAAATCATGAGGTAATTAACGATCGAAAATTTTGCCTATTTTAAAATAATTCAGTAATACCTTTATGAAGCTTTTTCAGGTAATTTAGATTTAATTAATTAAACTGGTCTTTGGAATTTAATGATACATCTTGATGAATTATCCTTGTTCAAAAAAAAAGAATTTTTGAATTCGGAGATCAATAACTCAGCAAATAATAATCCTTTAAAGAACGTAAGTAGTGCAAAGCAATCTCCATACTAAGTCTTAGTTTAAAGTTTTTAATAAAGTATTATAGTAAAAGAAAGTTTTTTTCAGTCTGCTGGTAACTTAAATGACTCCGAGATAATATTTTGATTAAATGTAGTCAAATTTCTAGGCACGTTTTACAAAACCTTTCTGTCTATTGCAGTACAAAGAAAAATATACTAGGCATTAGAAAAAAAAACATAAAAGAGTCCAAATCATTTGGACGACTTTTAAAAGCCTGTAGCTCAAAGAATAGCAATTACAGGGAAATAGAAAAAAATAAGTAAAGTTGAAACTGCGCTGAAAAATTATGCACAAGTACAATTTATGAATAGTTTAGTGTATGGAAACAAAGTAGAAAATGTATTTATTATTATTATTTATTAAATATATGTTTAAAATAAGTTAATTAAAAAGTTGAAGTTAAGACAGATTTATAAAGGTACGCCATAACACCACTAATGAATAGTTCCATGTATAGTAGCAAAAAAGAAAAATACACTTTGCACTGGCTAACCAAAACATTAAGGTGATTTTAAAAAGCCTGTAAACTAAAGAAAACAGGTCACAGCGAATAACAGAAAACAAAAAATTGAAGCTTTATGTTTTTCTTATTTGTAGCTTTCTACTTTAAAATCTGCTAGCGTTAGCAGATTTAAAAAATTACAAAAAACTTTAGGCTTATTAACTTTAAAAATTTTGCTCATTTTTTAAATAATTTAGTAATTTTTTCATGAAGTTTTTCCAAGTAATTTAGTTTTCTCTAATTAAACTGCTCTTTGGGCTTATTATGATACATCCTTGAGACATTATCGCGGTTCAGAAAGAGTCATTTTTAAATTTGGCAATTAATTACTCAGCAAATAATAATCTTTTAGAAAATGTGGGAAGTACTTTAAGAATTGCAAAGCAATCTTTACACTTAGTCTTAGTTAATAGTTTTTAATGAAATATTTTCGTATAAGAAGGTTTTTTTTAGTATTTTGGTAATTTACCCCCAAGATAATAATTCGGATAAATCAAGTTAAATTTTTGAAAACGTTTCACAAAACCGTTCTGTGTATGGCAGTAAAAAAATACACCCGGCGTTGCATTAAAAAAAATTAAAAAAAACAAACCCTTTAGATGACTTCTAAAAGCTTTCAGCTTAAAGAAAAGTGATTACAGAAAAAAAAATAAAAATTGAAGTAGAAACTGCGCCGAAAAATTACGCCGAAGTACAATTTATAAATAGTTCAATGTATGAAAACAAAGTAAAAAACTATATTTATTTGTATCATAAATAAATGTTAAAAATAAATTAAATAATATGCTAAAGTACAAACAAATTCATAAAGATACACCATCACACAACTTATGAATAGTTGTGTGTATGAGAGCAAATAAAAAAATACACTAGACTAACTAATCAAAACATTAAGGTAATATTTAAAAGCCTGTAACTTTAAGAAAAGTGATCACAGTGGAAAACAAAAAACAGAAAATTAAAGCTTTACATTTCTATCTTTTGGATCTTTAATTTAAAATTTTTTAGTGTTGGCAGATTTAAATAATTACAGAAAACCAAAAGTCAATCAACTTTCAACAATTTTGCTTATTTTTTAAATAATACAGTGATTTCTTTATAAAACTTTTCCAAATAATTAAGTTTTCGTTAATTAAGCTGGTCTTGAAGCTTTTAATTATACATCTTTAATAAATTATCGTTTAAAAAAACGAGTCATTTCTGAATTTGGTGATCAATAACTCAGCAGATAATGATCATTTAGACAATGTTGGATATGATTTGATAATTGCAAACCAATCTCCATACTTAGTCCTAATTAAAAGTTTTTGATAAAATAGTCTCTTTGTAATCTTAACGTCATGTTGATATTTTAGATAAATCCAGTAACATTTCTGGGAACGTATTACAAAACCCTTCTGTGTATGGCAGTAAAAAGCAAAATACACTAGGCATTAGTGGGCTTTTAATGATACACCTATTATTATTTATAGTCGTTCAAAAAAAAACATTTTTGAATTTGGTGACCAAAACTTCGGCAAATAATAATCCTTTAGAAAATGTAAGTAGTGTTTTTGGAATTGCAAAGCAATCTCTGTACTTAGTCTTAGTTAAAAGTCTTTGATAAAATATTTTGGCATAAGAAAGTTTTTTCAAGTCTCCTAATAACCTTAACGCCCCTAAAATAATTATTTAGATAAATCAAGTCAAACTTTTGAGAACGTTTTTCAAAAGCGTTTTGTGTATCGCAGTAAAATGGAAAATACACCAAGCATTAGAATAAGGAAATATAAAAAAAATCCAATCCGATTAGATGACTTTTAAAAGCCTGTAGCTAAAAAAAGTAATAACAGGAAAAAACATAAAAAAGTTGCAGCAAAAACTGTGTCAAAAAATTACCCTAAAATACAATTTATAAATAATTTAGTGTATCGAAACAAAGTTAAAAACATATTAATTTGTATTTTAAATATATGTTTAGAATGAATTAAATAAGTAAAGTTTAAACAGATTGATAAAGGTACGTCATTACACCACTTATGAATAGTTCTGTGTATGGTAGCAAAAATGGAAAATGCATTAAGCATTGACTAACCAAAACATTAAGGTTATTTTTAAAAGCCTGTTACCTAAAGAAAAATGATCACAGCGAAAAACAGAAAACAGCAAATTGAAGCTTTATGTTTTTTATTTTACAAATCTTTATTTTAAAATTTTTTAGTGTTAGTAGTTTTGAATAATTACAAAAAACTATGAGTTTATCAAATTTTGAAAATTTAGCATATTTTTTAAAAAATCCAGTAATTTCTTTATAAAGTTTTTTTAGGTAATTTAGTTTTATATAATTAAACTGGTCTTTGGGCTTATAATGATACATCTTTGATACATTAAGGCTTTTTAAAAATAAAATTATTTTTGAATTTGATGATCAACAACTCAGCAAATAATAATTGTTTAGAAAATGTGGGTAGTGTTTTGGGAATTTTAAAGCAATCTTCATACTTATCCTTAGTTGGAAGTCTGATGAAATATTTTAGTGTGAGAAAGTTTTTTTGAGTCTTCTGGTTACCTAAACGCTCTCAAGATAATATTTCGGATAAATCCAGTTAAATTTCTGAAAACATTTTACAAAACTTTTTGTGTATGGCAGTAAAAATAAAAATACACTTAGCATTAAAAAAAATTAAAAACCAACCATTTAAATGACTTCTAAAAAACTGTAGCTCATCACAAGAAAAAAAAATGAAAAAGTTGCAGTAGAAACTGCGCCGAAAACTTACGTTAGAGTACAAATTATAAATAGTTCAGTGTATGGAAACAAAGAAGAAAATGTATAAATTTGTATTATAAATATATGTTTCAAATGAATTAAATAAGAAGTTAAAGTTTAAACAGAATAATAAATGTACGCCATCACATCACTTATGAATGGTTCTGTGTATGGCAGCAAAAAAGGAAAATGCATTAAGCATTGACCAACCAAAACATTAAGGTTATTCTGAAAAGCTTGTAACTTAAAGAAAAATGGTTACAGCAAAAAACAGTAAACGGCAAATTGAAGCTTCATGTTTCTAATTTCCAGATCTTAACTTTAAAATCCTTTAGTGTCAGCAGATTTAAATGACTACAAAAAACCATAAGCTAATCAACGTTCGAATATTTTGCCTATTTTTTAGGTAATCCAGTGATTCCTTTATACAGCTTTTCGAGGTAATTTATTTTTCGTTAATTGAACCAGTTTTTAAACTCTTAAAGATACATCTTTGATAATTTATCGTCCTTCAAAAAAAAGTTATTTTTGAATTTGGTGATCAATAATTCAGCAAAAAATAATCCTATAGAAAATGTGGGTAGTATTTTAAGCATTACAAAACAACTCCTGTGCTAAATTCTAGTTAAAAGTTTGTTATGAAATATTTTAGTATAAGAAAGTTTTTTAAGGCTCCTGGTAACTTAAACTCAGATAAATCTAGTTGAATTTCTGGGAACGTTTTACAAAACCGTTTTAAATCATCAGTTCTGTTCTAGCCCAAGTGACACGGATCTATTTTTCCATTACGTTCGGACAAGCGGAGGTCGCGGGAGAACATCAGCTGTGGAGATCGAAAATGCTGACAACGGTTGTCATCTCCTGATACATTGTCCCCCCATCTCTTACTTTCACAATGGTCGACGGAACGGGCCCCGTTGTAAAGTCTAGCTGACTGCACACCACACCGGCACAGCCCGAATGGGGGCTTTAGACACTATCAATGCGATTCGCCCCGGTCAGCAAAACGTCGAGTGGCTTTATCTGTCGATGGGGCGATTCATCGGAGCGCAATTCCGTCCGGCTAACGTGCAACATGTGTAATATTGCTACGCGGACGCCGTTTCATAGTTTACTCGATTTCATAACGTATCGATTGAATAAATCGAAATAAAAAGCTATCATCGTTCGGTGTGTAATTGTTTGCATTTTTCTGCTTTTGTATTTACACTCCCGAGTAGCTAGAGAAACTAGCTAGCAATTATTTAAGAGAAGTAGAGAGATGAGTAGGGTTCTGAACCACACCATCGCGCTTTACATGGTATGTGACCGAAAAATTACCAGAGGCCCAAAGCGTGGGGTATCTAATAAAAAAGAAAGGCAAAGTGAACAACAAAGTGGCACTGAAGTGTGCCAAAAGACCTTTGTTTACAAAATAAGGGGGTCACGTTTAAAACATAATGACAGCTTCTGACGTGTATTCGGTTTCTTAACAAAAGTGCATAATTTTATAAATTTAAATAACTTTCTTTTATAAAATTTTTGTTGGTCCTAATTTCACTCGTGTATGGTACTATCAGCTGAGCTGGATATGCGCATTGGAAATCAAAATATTTTTTCTAATTTACCCCTCTGCATAATTATTTTCTAAAATAACTTTATATAATGTTGAGTATAATAAATAACACTTTGGAAATAGACAAGCACTAAAGGCTACAGCTGTCACAACACTCGCTGCATTCTATTGATTTACTCTGGTAATCCATAATGTTTGCCAATACATTTAAAGCCGCTGGCCCATTTACAACAATTATTCCTATTTCTAATTGTCCCAGCTGCGAAATGTACATTAACAACACACAAAGGAATTTAATTCCATTATATTTACCGTCTATGTCGAGTCCATTAACTATGCACGGGAACATTAAGTGCAATTCGCCGAGTTAAGTTCCGGGCGATATTCCTTTACTTCACACATAAATACCCTTTGGATTTACAGGAGTGAGGCGTACACATCGTCGCGAAAAGCCTCTCCTTTGTCCCATGGTTTAAACTGGCTAAATTCCGGTTAATTTGCAGGTATACGTCGAACTTTCTCAAAGCAAATAGGATTGGGGCTTGTCGAAAACTTGTTTTGTCCGGTTGTTCTATCTTGCCTAACGCGGCGAGGAAAATTTTCCCACACCTTACTTCATCAAGGGTCAAACTACTTATTGCTTTTGAACAAAGCAAACTGAGAATAGTAATATTTAATTAACGAATTTAATTATTTTAATCTGAAGGTCATAAGCGAAATTGGGTTATTGGATCTGAGAGAAGGGGGGGGGGGGGTTGACACCCTTTCTCCGATTTGTCACTACTTTTATTATTATTTTCTTAAATATTTTTTAAATACTAGAATCTTCCATCTTGAAATGCATTTCCTTTTTCTCCTTTTTTCTCTAACCCAACCTATTTGTTTAGAAATTTTAAGCTTTTCCTGAAAATTGTGTGAACATTTTGTTTGTTTTGTCAACATTTTAAGTGTCAAAGATTTTTTATTCTTTTCTCTAACAAACTGCTATGAAATAATCTTAGATCTTCTTTCTCAAAACTTCTGATTTTTTGAAATTTTTTCGACATTTTGATTTCTTTCTAGAGCGTTATGTAAATATTTGATTACCGAAATTATTTTAAATCAGTTTTAAATTTTAAAATTTTTTATTATTCTAATTCTTCAGTTTAAAAGAAAAAAATGTATTCTTGGAATGATGCGCTTGCAGATAGCAGCAGTAAACATTTTTCTGCAGATTTTAGGTATACAATTTTTTTCTCGCCAATTTGGCCTTCAGAAGTTTTATTTCCTAGTTTTCGACTTAAACTTAAGAACTTTGACCTCAGAGGTTTTTTAAATTTTACTAAAAAAGTCATCTTAAAAAAAAGTAAAAACTTTTCTGAAAAATCGTCGTCGTTTTTAATGAACTAGATTTTATGAAAAAGGTTCTAGATTTTTATAGACCAGATTTTTAAAATAATCCAAATATTTAGAATAATCGAAATTAAAAAATATAAAAGTTAAAATTTTGAGAAAAAGACAAAATTGTAAACAATAGTCAAAATTTCAAAAAAATCCTGAAAAACCTTGAGAAACTTAAAATTGTCGTAAAAATTTAACATTTTTTATACCATGAAAGTTTATGTAAGACAGGATAAAAAGCCACATCTTAACTAAAAAAATGATAAATTTTGAGAAAAAGTCAATATTTTAAAAAGCGTTTGAAGTTTAATTATACACTGGGCGCAAAAAATGCCTTCAAGTCGATATTTAAAAAAAATGAAAATTGCTACAACAATTCATTTTAAGGAGAATTTTATTTAAAAAATAATCTAATTTTTTGATGTCAAATATTTAAAAAAAATTGAAAATTGGAGAAAATTTAAATTTTCAAACAGGGTAAAAGGTAAACATTTTCAATGAAATCAAAATTTTCAAAAGAAAAATTTTGATTTCATTGAGAACTTTTATTAATTTAATTTACAAAAAATCAAAAATTTGTAATTTAATAGAAGTAAAAATTTGGGAAAAACAGTAAATTTAAAATACAAAATTTTTAATGACTCGAATTTGCTAAAAAAGGGTGGACGGTTTTAAAGGTAAGATTTCGATTTTATTTAGATCTTTTACTTTTTAATTCTACAAAAAGTCAAAAATTTAAAATTTAAAAATAAGTAAAAATTTGGAAAAGAAATGGTAATTTTGAAATACAATAAATCTGATTTGCTAAAAAAAGGTCTAAATTTTCAAATATAAAAGTAGTAAAAAGAATCGTTCTTAAAAAAAGACTAGAAACTTCGAGAAAATGTCAATAGTTTTAAAAATGGTCGAAATTTTTAATAACCTTTGAAATCAAGAAAGTTTGAATTGGTTCTTGGTTATCTTCAAAAATTGAAATAAAAAAATTTTCCCCTGAAATTAAGAAAAATAGAACAAAGGTTGCTCTAACGCGTTTCGACAGGCAAGCTATCATATTTGGTTCTTTCTTGGTTTCAGGGGAGAATTTTTGTATTTCAAGAAAGCTCGTGATTAAAAAAATATCATAATATTTAAACATCTTGAGGAAGGTTGAAACTGAAAAAAAAGTACAAATAGTGCAAAAAATCAGAATAGGCAAAATTCAGAAAACATTTGACATTTCAATGAAACGGCAAAATTGTTAAAAAAACAAAATATTCCAAAAAATTAAATATTTATTAAAGTAGAAAATTTAAAAGTTGAAATTTTCAAAAAAGTAAAAACCTAGGAGTTTTTAATGAAATTAAAAATTTTTAAAGTAAAATGTTTTAAATTTATATAAAGGTAAATATTTCGAAATGAATCCAAAATTTCGAAAAGTTGAAAAAAAATAATCCAAATTTCGAAAAGTTGAAACAAATTCATAACTTCAAAAAGTTAAAAAAACGTGATTAAAAAAAAGTAACAATTATTTAAAAAAATTGGAAAAATGTCCACATTTTCAAAGAGGATTATTTTTGAGTAAAAATTTTCTAAAAAATTCGAAGTTTAAAAAAGAATTCGCATTTTTTACAAAAAAAATAGGACGAAATTTTTGAAAGGTCAAAATCTCTACAAAAATTAGAAGTCTCGCAAATGGATGTTTAAAAAAATTTTGAAATTTTAAATGATCAAAATTTTTGATAACACGTAAAATTTTCTAAAAAATATTAAATAAATGGGCAAAATTTTAAAATAGAAAAATTCGAAAAAAGAGTCTTCCAAAAATTAAAATTTAAGGAAATAATTTAGAAAAAAAAAATCGAAACTGTTAAAAAAAGTCGAATTTTCTGAAAAATTCAAAATTTGCGAAAGTCAATATTTTGGGAAAAAGTTGAAAATCTTAAATTAGTCAAAAATTGGAATTAAAACAAATTTTTTACAAATGATACCCAACAATTTTCAAAAATCACTGATTTTGATAAAATTTACTAAAATTTTGTCAAAATAAACACTTTTCAAAAATGTTCTGGAACCATTTTTGAAAAATTCATTTTATTTCCAAATTTCGACTGATTTGAGATTTTGTGTGTTCAAGTTTTAAAAATCAAAATGTTCAAAAATCTTAAACTTTTCATAAAAAATAAAAGTGTTTAAAAGAGACGAATTTAGGAGAATGACATTTTTAATAAAAAATTATATATTGCAAAAATTTGAAATTTTTAAAACAGACTAATATAAAGATTAAAAATATTATTACAAAATTTAAATTATCAGAATTTAAAATTTTTAAAAAAGTTACAATTTTGAAACATTTCAAAAATTTAAATCGATATTTGGAAAATTAAATCAAGATTTTCGAAAAAGACGAAATTTTGTAAATATGACATTTTCAAGAAATTCCAAATTTTAAAATCAGTCTAAAATTTGAAACAAGACGAAATTTTGGAATATTATCAAGATTTGAGAAAAGTCAAAGTTGTCAGAAAAAATTCGAAATTTTCGTAAAAAAAATATAATTTTTAAACGTCCAGATTTTTAAAGAGTCGAAATTTTGAAAATGATTCCAAATTTTAAAAAATATTCGAAATTTTCAAAACAGAAAAAAATTCGAGATTTGAAAAAATCGGAATTTTCGAAAACATCAAATTTTTTCAAAAGAGAATTAGAGTTTTAAAAAAAATTAAGATTTTTAAGTCGAATTTTTTAAAGAAGTTAAAATTAGCCTAACCGTCCTGAGTTTCAAAAAATAAATTAACAAAAGCTTAAGGAAATGACGACATGTTATTAAAAATTCGAAGTTTTAAAAAACTCGACATTTTTCAACATGCAGAAATAAAAAAATATCGAAATATTTAAAATAAGCATGTGAAATCGAAATAAAAAAAAAAAAATTGAAAAAATGGAAATAAAAACTCAAAATTATAAAGCATTTTCGAAATTTCCAAAATAATAAAGGTTTAAAACAATCCCGGTAGATCAATATTTGCAAAAAAAAAATTTAAAATTTTAAAATAAAAGGAAATTAAAAGTAACTTCAAAACAGCTTAAAGAGTCTAAATTTCCAAAAGTCGTCTTTTTTTTTAATTTGTTCTAATTAAAAAAAATTGGGTAACTTGTTGAATCAAAATTATCAGAAAAAAAAAGGTTTGAAATTTTAAGAGTAGCGAAAAGATTTTAAAAAAGACATATTTCGAAATTTGGAACAAAGTTTTAAAATTAAAAATAATGGCTATTTTGTTGAATCAAAACTTTCAGAAAATATTCGAAATATTCAGAAAGTGGTGCCAATTTAAAAAGAATGTAATTTGAAACGTCGACATATTTAAAATATTTTTAAACTTAGAAAAAGAGTCGACATTTTTAAAAAAGAAAAAAAATGTGCAGATTTGAAAATATTATTGAAATTTTCGAAAAAGTTAAAATCTTTCAAAAGGAAGAATTGAAATTATAAAGAAATGAAAATTTTTTAAAAAGTCGTTAACAGGCAGTTTTCTTTTAAGTTGAAATTTTGAAAAATGGTTGAAATAAAAAACACTCAATTAGAAAGGATAGTCAAAACTTTCGACAAATAATGAAGATTTTTCAAAAGTCTAGGTACTTTTCAAAAAAGGCGGATTTTACAGTGTAGTTCGAAATCAAACACTCAAAATTTCGAAAGAAGTTAAAATTTTGGAACGAAGATGAATTTAAAAAAAGTTCAGTTTTCAAAAAATACGACCTTTTTAAAAATGTAGAGAATGTCAAAACTGAAAAATACAACGAAAATTTGGAAAAGAGCCAAACATTTTATAGAAAGACGACATTTTGAAAAGATATCGACATTATCAAAGACGTCAAAATTCTTGAAAAAATTTAAATTTTTAGGAGTCGAAAGAAAATCAAAATTTTTAAAAAAGATTGAAACCTTTTAGTTGAAATCTCCAAAAAAGTTCAAGCTTTTTAAAAAATTCCAAATTTAAAATAAAACCGAAGTTTTAAATTTTGAGGAACGACGAAATTATAAAACAGGTTAAAATTTTGAAAGAGATGGAAATTGGATTTCAAAAAGTTGAAATTTCCACAAACCCAAAATTTCGAAAGGAGTTAAAATTTTAAAATAAAGATGAATTCAAAAAAAGTTAAGTCTTTAAATAATACGTCCTTTTTAAAAACGTACAAAATGTCAAAAGTGGAAAAACAGCCAAATTTTGGAGAAACGTCAAAATGTTCAAAAGAAGTCAAAAATTTCAAAGAAAGACGAAATTTTGAAAAGATGTCGACATTATCAAAGATGTCAGGATTCTCAAAAAAGTTGAAATGTTAAGGAGTCAAAAGAAAATCAAAATTTTTAAAAAGATCGTAACCTTGTAGTCGAAATTTTCAAAAAAGTTCAAATTTTTTAAAAAATTTGAAATTTGTAATAAAACCGAAGTTTTGAATTTTAAAGAACGACAGAAAGATAAAATTAGAAAAGGTTTAGTTTTTAAATAATACGACCTTTTCAAAAACGTAGAAAATTTCAAAACTGGAAAAACAACGAAAATTTGGAAAAAAGTCAAAATTTTGAAAAAAGTCAAAAATTTTATAGAAGAACGAAATTTTGAAACGATATCGACATTATCAAAGAGTTCAAAATTCTTGAAAAAGTTAAAATTTTAAGAAGTTAAACGAAAATCAAAATTTTTAAAAAGGATCGAAACCTTTTAGTCGAAATTTTCAAAAAAGTTCAAATTTTTTAAAAAATTTGTAATTTGTTATGAAGCCGAAGTTTTGAATTTTAAAACACGACGACATTATGAAACAGGTTAGATTTTTAAAAGAGATGGAAATTGGTTTTCAAAAAATCAAAATTTCCCAAAACTCAAAATTTCGAAAGGAATTAAAATTTTAAAAGAAAGATGAATTTAAAAAAGGTTTAGTTTTAAATAATACGACCTTTTCAGAAACGTAGAAAATGTCAAAACTGAAAAAACAGCCAAAACTTGGAAAAGGTCAAAATTAAAAGTCAAAAATTTTATAGAAAGACAAAATTTTGAAAAGATATGACATTATCAAAGGATTCTCAAAAAAGTTAAAATTATAAGAAGTCAAAAGAAAATCGAAATGTTTAAGAAAGATCGAAACCTTTTAGTGAACATCTTGAAAAAAGTTCAGTTTTTTTTAAAAAATTCGAAATTTGTAATAAAACCGAGGTTTGAATTTTGAAGAACGATGAAATTATGAAACAGGTTAAAATTTTGAAAGAGATGGAAATTGGTTTTCAAAAAGTCGATATTTCCAAAAACTCAAAATTTCGAAAAGAGTTAAAATTTTGAAATAAAAATAAATTTAATAAAAGTTTAGTTTTTAAATAGTACGACCTTTTCAAAAACGTAGAAAATGTCAAAACTGGAAAAACAGCCAAAATTTGGAAAAATGTCGAAATTTTCATAAAAAAGTTAAAAATTTTATAGAAAGACGAAATTTTGAAAAGATATCGACATTATCAAATAGGTTAGGAGTCTCAAAAAGTTGAAATTTTAAGAAGTCAAAAGAAAATCGAAATTTTTAAAAAAGATCGAAACCTTTAAGTCGAAATCACCAAAAAAGTTCAAATTTTTGAAAAAATTCGACATTTGTAATAAAACCAAAGTTTTGATTTTTGAAGAACAACGAAACAGGTCAGAATTTTGAAAGAGATGGAAATTGATTTTTAAAAAGTCGATATTTCGAAAAACTCAAAATTTTAACTTCTTTCGAATAAAATGAATTTAAAAAAGTTTAGTTTTCAAAAAAACACGAACCTTTTAAAAACTTTGAAAATGTCAAAACTGGAAAAACAGCCAAAATTTGGAAAGAAGACAAAATTTTCATAAAAAAATCAAAAATTTTGTAGAAAAACGAAATTTTAAAAAGATATCGACATTATCAAAGACGTTATGATTCTCGAAAAAGTTTAAATTTTAAGGAGTCAAAAGAAAATCGAAATTTTTAAAAAAGATCGAAACCTTTTAGTCGAAATCTCCAGAAAAGTCCAATTTTTTTAAAAAATCGAAATTTGTAATAAAACCGAAGTTTTAAATTTTGAAAAACGACGCAATTATGAAACAGGTCAAAATTTTCAGAGATGGAAATTAGTTTTCAAAAAGTCAAAATTTCGAAAAAATCAAAATTTCGAAAGGAGTTAAAATTTTAAAATAAAGATGAATTTAAAAAAAGTTAAGTTTTTAAATAATACGTCCTTTTCAAAAACGTAAAAAATGTCAAAAGTGGAAAAATAGCCAAAATTTGGAAAAACGTCAAAATTTTCAAAAAAAGTCAAAAATTTTATAGAAAGACGAAATTTTGAAAAAATATTGACATTATCAAAGACGTCAGGATTCTGGAACAAGTTTAAATTTTAAGGAGTCAAAAGAAAATCGAAATTTTTAAAAAAGATCGAAACGTTTTAGTCGAAATCTCCAAAAATGTTCAAATTTCTTACAAAATTCGAGGTTTTTAATTTTGAAGAACGACGAAACTATGAAGCAGGTTAGAATTTTGGAAGAGATGGAAATTGGTTGTCAAAAAGTTGAAATCTCCAAATACTCAAAATTTCGAAAGGAGTTAAAAAAAGCTCAGTTTTTAAATAGTAAGACCTTTTCAAAAACGTAGAAAATGTCAAAACTAGAAATACAGGCAAAATTTGAAAAAAGGTTAAAATTTTCAAAAAAAAGTCAAAAGTTTTATAGAAAAACGAAATTTTAAAAAGATATCGACATTATCAATTCTCGAACAAGTTTAAATTTTAAGGAGTCAAAGGAAAATTGAAATTTTTAAAAAAGATCGAAACCTTTTAGTCGAAATTTCCAAAAAAGTTCAAGATTTTTAAAAAATTCGACATTTGTAATAAAACCAAAGTTTTGAATTTTGAAGAACGACGCAATTATGAAACAGGTCAGAATTTTCAAAGAGATGAAAATTGTTTTTTAAAAAGTCGAAATTTCCAAAAACTCAAAATTTCGAAAGAAGGAAAGAAGTTAAAATTTTGAAACGAAGATGAATTTAAAAAAGTTCAGTTTTTAAAAAATACGACCTTTTTAAAAACGTAGAAAATGTCAAAACTGGAAAAACAACGAAAATTTGGAAAAAAGTAAAAAATTTTATAGAAAAACGAAATTTTGAGAATATATTGACATTATCGAAAACGTCAGGATTTTCGAAAAAGTTTAAATTTTTAGGAGTCAAAAGAAAATCAAAATTTTTAAAAAAGATCGAAAGCTTTTAGTCAAAATTTCCAAAAAAGAAGTTTTTTAAAAACTTTGAAATTTGTAACAAAAGCAAGGTTTTGACTTTTAAGGAAGGTCAAAGTTTTGAAAAAAATTGAAATTTTGAAAGAGGTACAATTTTTTCAAAAGTTGAAATTTGAAAGTCAAAATTCTCAAAAAAGGTCGAAATTTTCAAACAAATTAAAAGAGTTGAAAAGTCAAAAATTTTAAGGAAAATAGAAATTTTGAAAAAGTGTCGACTTTATCAAAGAGGTCAAGATTTTCGAAAAAGTTTAAATTTGTAGGAGTCAAAAAGAGTTGAATTTTTCAAAAAAAAATCGAAACTTTTTACGAAATTGGTGATAAAAATTTTAAAAGGTCAAGATAAAAAAAACAAAAACCATGAAAAGTCAAA
The DNA here is from genome assembly GCA_028583605.1 of Dastarcus helophoroides. Lineage (NCBI taxonomy): Eukaryota > Metazoa > Arthropoda > Insecta > Coleoptera > Bothrideridae > Dastarcus > Dastarcus helophoroides. The sequence goes on from CM053334.1 coordinate 10,797,327, forward strand.
ATTTTTAAAGAAAATCAAAATTTTGAAAAGATATCAAGACTATCATTTAAAAAAATTTGAAGTTTATAATAAAACCAAAGTTTTGAATTTTGAAAAATGAGAAAATGAAAGGTTGAAGTTTTGAAAGAGATGAAAACTGTTTTCAAATAGTAAAAATTCCCAAAAACTCAAAATTTCGAAAGAAGTTAACATTTTGAAATAAAGATGAAATTAATAAGTTTTCAGATTTCAACAACCACAACATTTTTGAAGAAGTAAAAATTGTCAAAAGTGTCAAAATTAAAAAAAAAGTCAAAATTTGAAAAAAGACAAAGATTTTCAAAAAAGTTTAAATATGATAAGAGTCAAGAAAAGACCAAATTTTTAAAAAAGATCGAAACGGCGCAAGTCTAAATTTCCAAAAAAATCAACTTTTAAAAAAAAATCCACATTTGTAATGACACCGAAATTTTGAATTTTGAACAGTCGAAATTTCAAATACACTCTAAATTTTGAAAGAAGTTAAAATTTTTAAATAAAAGTTAAATTGAAGAAAGCATGGTTTTAAAAAAGTAAAAAAAAATTCAAACTTTAAACAAAAATTAAAATTTGAAAAAGGGCGGAATTTTCAAACAAATAAAAAAGTTGAAAAGTCAAAAATTTTAACGAAAATCGAAACTTTGAAAAAGTATCGACACTATTAAAGACGTCAGGATTCTCGAAAAAGTTTAAATTTTAAAGAGTCAAAAGAAAAACAAAATTTTTAAAAAAGATCGGAACCTTTTAGTCGAAATTTCCAAAATAGTTCATTTTTTTTTTAAAATTCAAAATTTGTAATAAAACCGAAGTTTTGATTTTTGGAGTTATGATATTTGAAATTATGAAACAGGTTAGAATTTTGGAAGAAATGGAAATTGGTTTTCAAAAAGTCGAAATTTCCAAAAACTCAAAATTTCGAAAGGAGTTAAAATTTCAAAATAAAGATCAACTCTAAAAAAGTTCGGTTTTCAAATAATACGACCTTTGCAAAGACGTAGAAAATGTCAAAACTGGAAAAACAGCCAAAATTTGGAAAAAAGTCAACATTTTCAAAAAAAGACAAACATTTTATAGAAAAACGAAATTTTGAAAAAATATCGACATTATCAAAGAGGTCCAGAATTCTCGAAAATGTTTAAATTTCAAGAAGCCAAAAGAAAATCGAAATTTTTAAAAAAGATCAAAACCCTTTGGGCGAAATCTCCAAAAAAGTTCAAATTTTTTAAAAATTCGAAATTTGTAATAAAACCGAAGTTTTGAATTTTGAAGAACAACGAAACAGGTCAGAATTTTGAAAGAGATGGAAATTGATTTTTAAAAAGTCGATATTTTGAAAAACTCAAAATTTTAACTTCTTTCGAATAAAATGAATTTAAAAAAGTTTAGTTTTCAAAAAAAACGAACCTTTTAAAAACTTTGAAAATGTCAAAACTGAAAAAACAGCCAAAATTTTGAAAGAAGACAAAATTTTCATAAAAAAATCAAAAATTTTGTAGAAAAACGAAATTTTAAAAAGATATCGACATTATCAAAGACGTTATGATTCTCGAAAAAGTTTAAATTTTAAGGAGTCAAAAGAAAATCGAAATTTTTAAAAAAGATCGAAACCTTTTAGTCGAAATCTCCAGAAAAGTCCAATTTTTTTAAAAAATCGAAATTTGTAATAAAACCGAAGTTTTAAATTTTGAAAAACGACGCAATTATGAAACAGGTCAAAATTTTCAGAGATGGAAATTAGTTTTCAAAAAGTCAAAATTTCGAAAAAATCAAAATTTCGAAAGGAGTTAAAATAAAGATGAATTTGAAAAAAGTTAAGTTTTCAAATAATACGTCTTTTCCAAAAACGTACAAAATGTCGAAAGTGGAAAATCAGCCAAAATTTGGAAAAACTTCAAAATTTTCAAAAGAAGTCAAAAATTTTATAGAAAGACGAAATTTTGAAAAGATATTGACATTATCAAAGACGTCAGGATTCTGGAATAAGTTTAAATTTTAAGGAGTCAAAAGAAAATCGAAATTTTTAAAAAAGATCGAAACGTTTTTGTCGAAATCTCCAAAAAAGTTCAAATTTCTTAAAACATTCGAGGTTTTTAATTTTGAACAACGACGAAATTATGAAGCAGGTTAGAATTTTAGAAGAGATGGAAATTGGTTTTCAAAAAGTCGAAATCTCCAAATACTCAAAATTTCGAAAGGAGTTAAAAAAAGCTCAGTTTTTAAATAGTAAGACCTTTTCAAAACCGTAGAAAATGTCAAAACTGGAAATACAGGCAAAATTTGAAAAATGTTGAAATTTTCAAAAAAAAGTCAAAAGTTTTATAGAAAAACGAAATTTTAAAAAGATATCGACATTATCAATTCTCGAACAAGTTTAAATTTTAAGGAGTCAAAAGAAAATCGAAATTTTTAAAAAAGATCGAAACCTTTTAGTCGAAATTTCCAAAAAAGATCAAGATTTTTAAAAAATTTGACATTTGTAATAAAACCAAAGTTTTGAATTTTGAAGAACGACGCAATTATGAAACAGGTCAGAAATGTTAAAGATATGTAAATTGTTTTTTAAAAAGTCGAAATTTCCAAAAACTCAAAATTTCAAAAGAAGTTAAAATTTTTAAACGAAGATGAATTTAAAAATTTTCAGTTTTTAAAAAATACGACCTTTTTAAAAACGTAGAAAATGTCAAAACTTGAAAAACAACGAAAATTTGGAAAAAAAGTAAAAAATTTTATAGAGAAACGAAATTTTGAAAAGATATCGACATTATCAAAAACGTCAGGATTTTCGAAAAAGTTTAAATTTTGAGGAGTCAAAAGAAAATCAAAATATTTAAAAAAGATCGAAAGCCTTTAGTCGAAATTTCCAAAAAAATTTAAATTTTTTAAAAACTTCAAAATTTGTAATAAAACCGAAGTTTTGAATTTTGGGGAGTCAAAATTTTGAAAAAAATAGAAATCTTGAAAGATACAATTTTTTTTAAAGTTGAAATTTGAAGGTCAAAATTTTCAAAAAGGTCGAAATTTTAAAAGAGGGGAATTTTTTTAAAAGTCAAAAATTTGAAAACAGCGAAATTTTGAAAAAAAAACTTTAAATTTAGGAAAAAATCCAACCTTTGGCAAACCATATTTTTAAAGAGCTAAAAATATTCAAAAAATCGAAATTTTCAAAAAATCAAATTTTAAAAGATATATCTTTTATTTTTAATTGTGCTGTATGGTTGAAAATAATATAAAATATTTTTAGTGGGGAAAGGGGGGGGGGGTTAAGTGAAGCACATTGAGTCGAGCAAAATTGAGACTCTCAAAGCTTAAGCAACGACCGAATGAATTAATGCATGGACTTAGGACTTGAAAGGAATTTTTCTTTAAAATGTTCGAAGACTCTGCCCCCCCCCCTCCTTGGGGGGCACCACTGGTAGGATAGTCCTGCTTTAAATCATATATATCTATTTTTAAACTTAGTTCCCACTAATTCTTACATGTTTTCCCCAAGTCTAACAAGTTTTTTTTTCAGTATCACTAAAAAAAATCCTTCGAGTTTTTTCGATTTCAGAACATGACAGCTGCAGGTGTAATGATTTTAAACTTTTAGTATCACCTGAGCTGAGAAAATAAATAAATAAAATCGCAAGGCAAAATCAAAAAAAATTGAAATAAAATGATACTATTTAAAATTGTTGGCCCTTTCCTAAGGTTGCAATATTTCAAATAATTTATCTAACTTGTTATACACTTTTTTAAATAAATTTCGTTGTATTTATTGTTAATACAGTTTCTGAAAATAAGGAAATAGAATTATCCTTCTTGTCTCCCCAAGATGGCATTCGTACAAGCTCGTATTAATTTTTTGTTTGGCTGCGGCAAATATATCGAGTTTTTTTCCCTCTGTTTCTTCCACGTTCGCAGTCTTTTTCCCATTCGCGCTCAAGCCGTCATTTTCTCTATTCGCAATAAATGAAACTTGTTTACGGCGTTTAGTTTTTCTACATAAAAACTCTCGCGGTTCACTTGGTCCTTTCAATTTCGCCTCGCCCTCGTTTTTATTGACCCCTTGATCAAAACGAGTCCGCTCCCCCGAGGACCCCTTATTATTTGACATTTTCTAATTTAATAACGCCGAGTTTAGATAGTTTTATTCCTCAGATTAATCAACTTCATTTCGTAGCATCGTTGGCCGTCGGCGCGTCAGCTTGACCTGTTCCAAGGGGTTAATTAGGGGCCGACTGTGTATAATTAAAGGGAGCTTTTGATTCGCTGCGGCGGCTGTGGGACTTCTTTGTTTAAGACAAAACCTTTCAAACGTGTGCAAAGTGGTCGAATAAATTAGCAGGACAATATTTTAAGTCCGCAGTCGGAATACGCAGAGAAAGCCTGAATTTAATTTATGAGAGAAGCGGCCGGAAAAGCGGAACGCGTAAAAGCATATTCGTACCTGAAACTTCGTTTAATCAAGAACTGACCCTTTTAACCCTTTTGATCCTCCCGGCGTTTGTGACTTATTGGTCTCAGTTTTATCCGCAGATAAGGCTCCTACTTTGTTTCGGTTAGAGGAAAACTAATACATAAGTTTGATTACTAACGGAAAACTTGAAGTAACATCCATTCAAAGATAAACCTAATTTTGATTGTGTCATTTATGACGATAATGAGCCTCGTTTTTGCCACGTAATCAAGTGAAAAAGTAAAACTCATTTTTTTTAAATGTTCTTATTTTAAAAAATTATTTTTTATTAATTTCGACTTTTTTAAAATTTTTGAATATTCTCTTTTCTAAAATTTTTGAATATTCTCTTTCCTTAAATTTTGATTTTTTTTAAAGACGTACGTTACAAAATTATTCTTATTTACTCTAAGTTCGCCATTGTTGAAAACACTGATTTTTGAATATTTCGTCTTTTTTGAAAAATTGAAGTCTTGCAAACATTCAACTTTTTTCAGATTTTTACTTTATTAATTCGATTTTTCTTGAACTTTTGACTTTTCGACATTTCAAAAGTTGCACTTTCTTGTATTCCCATTTATATTAAAAAATTTTTCTCAAAATTATGAGTTTGTATATTCGTTTATTTTCAAAACTGCTATTTCTATTTTTTCTAGAATTTGATTTTTTAAAAGGTTTTTGATTTTCATTACTTTTTTCGCAAGTTTTGATTCTTCACAATTTCAACTTTTTTTTTAAATTTTAAGTCACAAACATTTTTCAAAATTAAAATTAAATAAATGTCAAAATTTGGAGAATTTTAAGGATGAAATTTTCAAAAAAATCAAAATCTAGAAAAAATAAACAAAAAACGAATATTTAAAAATAAATTAAAAATTTTGAGAAGTAGTAGTCGATAAAAATTAGAATCTGAAAAAAGTAAACATTTTGAAATGTCGAAATCTTTTTACAAAATCAAAATGTTAAAAAAAGGCAAAACATCAAGAAAACTAAATTTAAGGAATCAAAATTTTAAATTAGTTAAATTTAAATAAAAATGGTTTTGAAAAAAATTTTCAAAAGGACAATATCTTCGGAAAAATCGGAACTAAATAAATAAAAGAATCTTTCTGAATTAAATATAACAAAACATCTGGATGTCAAGAAAAAGTCGAAACTCTGATTAAAATTGGATAAAAAAAAGTGAGAATGTTGTCAACAGTTAAAAAAAGGGTAAAATATTTTTAAAATAAGTCATCATTTTCTACAATTTAAATTTGGAAAATGTCGACATTTTGAAAGAACTGAAATTTGTAAAGAAAGAAAGAATTTTGAAAAGCTAATATTTTCAAAAAGGTCAAAATTAAAAAAAATCCAGTTTTTTTTTTGTCGAAATAAAAAGTTAGTCTTTGAAGAAGTCGAAATTTTGAAAGATTCTAATTATAAAAAGAAAAGACAAAATGTTCAACAAAATAAATACCTTCAAAAAAGTTATTACAAGAATTTTTCAAAGTATCAAAATTTACAAAATTTTATATTTGTGTCTTTTGGAAAATTTTGACTTTGCTTGAAAATTTCGAGTTTTGTTTTAAACTTCGACATTTCAAAATGTCTATTTCTTTTGGTTTCAATTTTTATATAAAAACAAGCTTGTCAAAATGTCAACTTTGTAAAATTTGTCTAGTTTTCAGTTTCCCATTTTTTAAAATTTCAACCTTTTAGAAAATAGTCGCATTCAAAATTTGCATTTTTTCAGATTCTCTTTCTTTCAAATTTAGAACTCGACCTTTTTACCTAATTTTTAATTTTGAAAACTTTGTTCTTCTTGAATATATTTTAATTTTTTTGAAAACTTTGGCACTTTTGAATACTTTAACTTTTCTTCAAAATATCCGCATTTTTTTGAAACTTTTTAAAAATAGTTTTCGACGTTTTAGAAAAAAATTTGACTCTTGAAAAATTTGGCAATTATCAAAATTTTGAAATTTCTAAGTGTTGGAATTATTTTTTTTTGGAAAATTTCAATATTTTTGAAATTTTCGAAATTTAAAATTTCGATGTTCTGAAAATTTCCAATTTTTCTAAATATCCGCCTTCTTAGCTTCTGGTTTTATTTTCAAAATTTCAATTTTTTTCTGAATTTTAACTTAATTTGAAGATTTCTATACTTTTTCAAAATTTAAACTCTAACTATTTTTCTAAATTTTAACTTTTTAAATATTTCTCCTTTCGTGAAAATTTTACCTTTTTTTAAATTGTTTTATTATTATATTAATATATTATTATTTTATAAATTTCGAATGTCTACATTGGCGTAGCTAGGATTTTTTCCTAAGGGTTGTCCTCAGTTCATATTTTTTTATAATTTCCGGTATTTTGACTTCAAAAATATTTGTTGACAACTAAGAAAAAAAATCCTATTTTGTGTACTTTTCCTACTTCAGTTTTCAAAATAATTTTCGACGAACAAAAAAAAGTTTTCACATAATTCATACTTTTCGGATTATTTTTCGTACTTCGGCTTCGGATATTTTAATTAAAATTTCCACTTATTTTCGGCGTTTTGAGGTTTTTTAGAATTTTGACGTTTTGAAATTTAATTTTTTTTTTAAATTCTGAACCATTTTAATTTTTTTTTGTAAATTTTAAATTTTTCGTAATATTTTGATTTTTTTTTGACAACTTTGGCACTTTTTGTATAATTTGACTTTTCTTGAAGAAATCCGCATTTTTTTGAAATTTTTTAAAATAGTTTTTCAAAAATTCGATGTTTTGGAAAAAAATGTTACTTTTGAAAAATTTGGCAGTTATCAAAGTTTGGAAATTTTTAAATGTTGGATTTTTTTTATGTTGGAAAATTTTAATATTTTTGAAATTTCAATATTTTTGAAATTTCCCAAATTTGAAATTTCCACCTTCTAAAAATTTCCAAATTTTCAAAATGTCTACGTTTTTAGATTTTTCTCTTTTATTTTCAAAATTGCAATTTTTTTCATAATTTTAACCTAATTTGAAGATTTCTATACTTTTTCAAAATTTAAGCTCTCTTTTTCTAAATTTTAGCTCTTTAAATATGTCTCCTTTGGTGGAAATTTGACCTTTTCTTTAAATTTTGACATTATTTTATAAATTTTGAATATTCACATTGGCGTAGCTAGTATTATTTGCTAAGGAGGCAATCTGGGGTTGTCCTCAGTTCATATTTTTTATAATTACCGTTATTTCGACTTCGAAAATATTTGTTGACAACTAAGAAAAAAAATCATATTTTGCGTACTTTTCGTACTTCAGTTTCCAAAATAATTTTTGACGACAAAAAAAAGTTCTCACTTAATTCATACTTTTCAGATTATTTTTTGTACTTCGTCTTGGGATATTTCAAAATTTCCACTTATTTTCGACGTTTTGAGTTTTTTGAGAATTTTGACGTTTTGAAATTTGAACTTTTTTCAAAATGCTGACAAAATTTTAATTTTTTTTTTGTAAATTTTAAATTTTTCGTAATGTTTTTTTCGATTTTTGTGCAAACTCGACTTGTTTCGAATTTGACATTTGAAAATTTTCAATTTTAAAATTTGAACATTTTTGACAATTTTGAGATTTCAAAATTTCCACTTATTTTTAACATTTTTCGTTTTTTCAGAATTTTGACCTTTTCCAAGTGACCCAAAATTTTGTGTATTTTAAACTTCTGAAAAATTCTACTTATTTTGAATATTTGGCCTTTGGAAAGAAAGTTTTGATTTTGAAAATTGCAGTTTTTTTCAAATTTTAATTTTTATGAAAATTTTACTGTGTCCGAAATTTTGGGTATTTTTATACTTCGACTGTTTATTGAAGTTTTTCGACCTTCAATATTTCGACTTATTTTGGATAATTTCGACTTTTTTTGAAAATTTTCACATTTTTTGACAATTTTGGCTTCTTTTTTTGAAAATCAGACCTTTTTCCGAATTTTCATATTTTCTGAAAACTTGAATTTGGGTAAATTTTAAAATTAAAAATTCCCCATAAAAGAAAAATTTTTCTTGGGTGGGCATGAACTCCTTAAGGTGGGCACCTAATGAACAAATAATATATATGTAAATTTTTTCACTGTGGGCATTGTCCACCCTTGCGCATCTTTGCTTACACTTTAACACCTCTGACCACCCTTGCCACCCCTGCCCACCCCTGCCCACCCCTGCTTACCCCTTCACACCTTTGTCTTGTAAATTTTGAACTTTTCGTAATGTTTTTTTTTCGACTTTTGTGCAAACTCAACTTTTTTAAATTTGGCTTTTGCAAATTTTCAATTTTAAAATTTCAACATTTTTGAGAATTTGGAGATCTCAAAATTTCCACTTATTTTTAACATTTTTGGTTTTTTCAGAATTTTGACCTTTTTCAACTGACCCGAAATTTTATTTTTTTGTGCATTTTGAATTTTTGAAAAATTGAAAAATTCTACTTATTTTAAAAATTCGGCTTTTTGAAAGAAAATTTTGATTTTGAAATTTTCAATTTTTTTTCAAATTTTGATTTTTATGAAAATTCGACTTTTTTCGAAATTTTGGGTATTTTTATACTTCGACTGTTTATTGAAGTTTTTCGCCCTTTAATTGTTCGACTTATTTTGGAAATTTCGACTTTTTTTTTTTAAATTTCCATATTTTTGACAATGTTGGCTTCTCTATTTGAAAATCAGACATTTTTCTGAATTTTCATATTTTTTGAAAACCTGAATTTAGGTTAATTTTGAAATTGAAAATTTCCACTAAAAGAAAAATATTTCTTGGGTGGGCATGAATTCCGTAGGGTGGGCACCTAATGAACGAAAAATATCTATGTAGTTTTTTCCACTGTGGCATTGTCCACCCTTGCCCATCTTTGCTTACACTTGAACACCTCTGACCACCCTTGATCACCCCTGCCCACCCATGCCCACCCCTGCCCAACTCTGCCCACCCCTGGCCACCCTTGCCCACCCCTGCCAACCCTTACCCACCCCTGCCAACCCTTGTCCACCCTTACCCACCCTTGCCTCTATTTGAAAATCAGACATTTTTCTGAATTTTCATATTTTTTGAAAACCTGAATTTAGGTTAATTTTGAAATTGAAAATTTCCACTAAAAGAAAAATATTTCTTGGGTGGGCATGAATTCCGTAGGGTGGGCACCTAATGAACGAAAAATATCTATGTAGTTTTTTCCACTGTGGCATTGTCCACCCTTGCCCATCTTTGCTTACACTTGAACACCATTGACCACCCTTGATCACCCCTGCCCACCCATGCCCACCCTTGCCCAACCCTGCCCACCCTTGTCCACCCTTACCCACCCTTGCCCACTCTTTACAACCCTTGACCACCCTTGCTGACCCTTGCCCGCCATTGGTTCTACTAGCTACGTCAATGACTGTCCAAAATTTTAACATTTCCTTAAACGTTTTGACTTTTTTTTTGTAAAATTTAGCAAAATAAAATTTTTATGAATATATTAGAGTTTTTGAATTTTGATTTTGAAATCGTCTTGAAATGTTGATTTTTTGATTAACAAAAAAAAAGGAACAAAAAGAGATATTTCTAGGATGAGTAATTAGCTCCATAGGGTGGGCATCTGGTGAATAAATAATGTATATGTAGATTTTTTCAGTGTAGGCATTGTCCACCCCTGCCCACCCTTGTCCACCCTTGACCATTCTTCTCCACTGTTGCCCACTCCTGTCCACCCTTGCACACCTTTGCCCACGCTTGATCACCCTTGCCGATCCTTGCCCACTCCTGCCCACCCTTGCCAACGCCTGTCCACACTTACCCACTCTTGAGTATCCCTGCCCACCCTTGACTACCCTTACCGACCCTTGCCCACTCTTGTCCACCATTGCCCACTCTTGCCCACCATTGCTCACTTCGGCCAACCCCTGCATACGCTTGCCCATCCCTGACCACCCCTTCCAACCTTTGCCCACCGCTGCCCACCACTACCCACCCTTGCTTACCCTTCACAACCCTTGATGACATTTGCCTACCCTTGCCCCCTCTAACTACGCCAATGACTGTCCAAAATTTTAACATTTCCTTGAACGTTGAACGTAAAATTTTTAAAAATAGAATATTTTTGAATATTAGACCTTTTGAATTTTGATTTTGATTTTGAAATTGTCTTGAAATGTTGATTTTTCGATAACCAAAAAAAATAGACTAAAAGAGAGATATTTCTAGGATAAGCAATGAGCTCCAGAGGGTAGACATCCAGTGAATGAATAATGTATATGGAGATTTTTCCAGTGTGGGCATTGTCCATCCCTGCCCACCCTTGTCCATCCTTGTCCATCCTTGTCCACTTTTGCACACCCTTGCATATCTCTGCCCACCCTTGATCACCCTTGCCGATCCTTGCCCACTCCTGCCCACCATTTCCAACGCCTGTCCACACTTGCCCACTCCTGCCCACCCCTGCCCACCATTGACCACCCTTGACCACCCTTGCCCACCCTTTACAATCCTTGACGACTCTTGCCTAACCTTGCCCCCTCTAACTGCGTCAATGGCTGTCCAAAATTTTAACATTTCCTTGAACGTTTTGACCATTTTTGAAAAATTTTTAAAAATATATATTTTTTTTTTAATATTAGGCCTTTTGAATTTTGATTTTGATTTTAAAATGGTCGTGGAATGTTGATTTTTTAATAACCAAGAAAAATAGACTAAAAGGCAGATATTTTTAAGATGGGTGATGGGCTCCAGAGGGTGAGCGAATGAATAATGTATATGTAGATTTTTTCAATGGAGGCAATGTCCATCCTTGCCCACCCTTGCCCACCCTTTCCCATCCTTGCCCACCTTTGCCCATACTTGAAAACGTCTGACCATCCGTGTCCTACACTTGTCCACCCCTATCCACAAAATTATTCCGACATTTTTCCTAAGAATTTACGTTTTTTTTGGGAAATTTTGACTTTTTTTTTAAAACTTTAACTTTAACCTCAGTCTTTTAAAAAAGTAGACTTTTTCTAATTTTACTTTTTCAAAATTTTTAGTTTATTTAAACCTTTTGTAAATGTTAGTCTGTAAAATTATGATTTTTTTGTAAATTTTGAATTTTTTAAAATTTTCCACATTTTGAAATGTCAATTTTTTAAAAATTTTGATTTGTATTAAAAGTTAGACTCATTTTTAAAATTTCTATTATTTTTAAATATCCTGATTCTTTTTGTTTATTAATTTTATTTAACATTCCTAATTCTTCTGAAAAATGTCGTATTTTTTTCTAGATTTTACTTTCGTTCATCTGAAAATTTCGACTTTTTTATAATTTAGACTTTTTGTAAATCTCGCTCTTTCCACTTTATTTAATTTCGACTTTTTCAAAAATATTGTCCTTTTTCAAAATTTCGACTGTCAAATTTTCGACTTTCATCTTTCGACTTTTTGAAAATTTCAAAATTTTTCGAAATTTCGACTTTATAAAAAAAATTCGACATTCAAAATTTCCACTTTTTTTAAATTCCCAGTTTATTTAAATTTCTATTTATTCCCAAAATGTTTGGTTTTCTTTTTAATATCTGGTTTTTTTTTAAATTGCAATTATTTTCTGGACTGTTTTTCGAAAATTTCGTCATTAATATTTCGACTTTTTCTCGAAATGATTTTTCGTAAATTTCGACTTTCTCTAAAATCTTCTAACATTATTTAATAAAAATTAAGGGTCGATAAAAATTCACCCTTAAAATTATCGACCCTTTTTAAAAATGGCGTTTATTTGCAAAATTCGACTCTTTAAAAATTTTGGATTATCTACAAATTTTTATTTTTTGAAGATTTCGAATTTTTTTGAAAATCTGGACCCTTGAGAAAATTTTGACATTTCAAAATGTTAATTTTTTTTTAAATTTTATTTGTAATAAAAGTTCGACTCATTTTCAAAATTTCTACCATTTTCAAATTTCTGATTCTTCTGAAAAAGTTCTTCTTTTTCTAGCCTTTACTTTCTTTTTTCAAAATTTCGACTGTAAAATTTTCGACTTTTTGGAAAATTTCAACATGTTATTAAAAAAAATCAACATTTAAAATTTTCACTTTTTTTAAATTCCCAGTTTATTTAAATTTCTATTTATTTCCAAAATGTTTGGTTTTCTTTTTAATATCAGATTTTTTTTTAATTGCAATTATATTCTGGACTGTTTTTCAAAAATTTCATCTTCAATGTTTCGACTTTTTCTCAAAATAATTTTTCGCAAATTTAGACTTTCTCCTAAATCTTTTAATGTTATTTAATGTTTACTATTGTATTGTAGATTAAAATTATCGACCCTTTTTGAAAATGGTGTTTATTTGCGCAATTCGACTCTTTAAAAAATTTGGATTATCTTCAAAGTTTTATTTTTCAAAGATTTCAAATTTATTTTTGAAAATCTAGACCCTTGAGAAAATTTTGACATTTCAAAATGTTAATTTTTTTAAAAATTCTATTTGTATTAAAAATTTGACTCATTTCCAAAATTTCTACTATTTTCAAATATCTGATTCTTCTGAGAAAGTTCTTTTTTTTTCTAGCCTTTACTTTCTTTCATCTGCAACATTTCGATTCTATTTTATAATTTAGACTTTTCGTAAATTTCGCTCTTAAAAATGTTTGGTTTTCTTTACAAAAAGTCATTTGGAGAAAAAATTGGAATATTGAAGACGAAATTTTCGAAAAATACAGTCCAAAAGAAAATTGTTATTTAGAAAAAATTGGATATTAAAATTATTGAATCGGATAGTAAAAATATCTAATCGGATATTAAGAATATTCGATTTTTTCTAAATGACAATTTTTTCTGGACTGTATTTTTCAAAAACTTCGGTTTCAATATTTTGACTTTTTCTCGAAATGACGTTTCGCTCTGAAATTTTTTAACATTATTTGATTTTAACTCCTTTAAAAATAACGACCCTTTTTGAAAATGGCGTTTATTTGCAAAACTCGACTCTTTAAAAAGTTCGATCATTTTCAAATTTTGACTTTTCGTAGATTTTGATTTTTGTTCTTTTGAGAATGTGGACACTTGAGAAAATTTTGATATTTCAGTAATTTCACATTTTTATTCAAATTCCCAATTTTTTAATCATTTTTAAATTTTGACATTTCATAGATTTCGATTTTTTTAAAATCTTGAGAAAATGTTGACAGTATTTTTTTCAAATTCCCATGTTATTAAAATTTTGACTTTGAGTTTTCCTTTTAGTGTAGATATGATTTTGGTTCAACCTCCCTATTTTCTTTTCTAGATCTTCAACTGCACTTGAAAGTTTTGTGTTCAATATTTGAACTTTTTCTTGAAATATAAAATTTTGTAAATTTTGATACTTTGAAAAATTCTTGTAATAACTTTTTTGAAGGTTTTATTTTGTTGAACATTTTGTCTTTTCTTTTTATAATTAAAATCTTTCAAAATTTCGACTTCTTCAAAGACTAACTTTTTATTTCGACAAAAAAAACTGTTTTTTTTTAATTTCGACTTTTTTGAAAATATTAGCTTTTCAAAATTCTTTCCTTCTTTACAAATTTCAGTTCTTTCAAAATGTCGACATTTTTCAAATTTAAATTGTAGAAAATGATGACTTATTTTAAAAATATTTTACCCTTTTTTTAACTCTTGACAACATTCTCACTTTTTTTTATTCCAATTTTGATCAGAGTTTCGACTTTTTCTTGGCATCCAGATGTTTTGTTATATTTAATTTAGAAAGATTCTTTTATTTATTTAGTTCCGATTTTTCCGAAGATATTGCCCTTTTGAAAATTTTTTTCAAAACCATTTTTATTTAAATTTAACTCATTCAAAATGTTGATTCCTTAAATTTAGTTTTCTTGATGTTTTGCCTTTTTATAACATTTTGACTTTGTATAAAGATTTCGACATTTCAAAATGTTTACTTTTTTCAGATTCTAATTTTTATCGACTACTACTTCTCAAAATTTTTAATTTATTTTTAAATATTCGTTTTTTGTTTATTTTTTCTAGATTTTGATTTTTTTGAAAATTTCATCTTTAAAATTCTCCAAATTTTGACATTTATTCAATTTTAATTTTGAAAAATATTTGTGTCTTTATATTTTGACTTTTTGAAAATTCTAAATTTTTTTAAAATGTATTTTTTTCCAAGTTTTGACTCTTGCAAAATTTCGACCTTTAATTTTTGTTGAATTTGTACCTATTTTAAAAACAAATCTTTTTCAATTTTGAGGTTTTAAAATTTTCATTTTTTATATTCCAATTTCTAACAGAATTTCAAAATTTCATTTTTTTTAATATTGATTTCTTTTTGAAAATTATAATTATATCAACGAATTTTGGACAAAACATCATTCTGCAATCTACACAAATTAAAGCTAGTATTATATTTTAATTTAAACAGGAGGGCACGTGTAAATGTAGTTCAAGCTGTGAATCGAAACGTAAACGGACACATTTAGTATTTTGTAAACTTGTGTCGTTGCAATGTTTGTCAAACCGTTGCAACCGGGTGGATGTACTGTGGGCCAATTAAATACGAAGCCAATTGTAGACCACCGAGTGGTTAACAACACAGGTCACGCTCACGGAGAGATAATCTCTGCACGCTTAAAGCTCGCCATCATATACACACTGTAGGGATGTTTCGGGGGTGGTATTGCGTTCACCTAACACTAATCGGGTAATAGAGGCGCCTCCGACGCTAACGTGCATTTTATGACCGACATTGCGTTAGATCGATAATTTCTTCGGGGCTATTGGATGCCGTTTCGTTTTGTTTTGAATCGGTTTGAGTGGTTATTCGATATAACGGGGGCTGTTCGATTTCAACCGGTTCATTACTAATAGCGAGGCATTGTTGAAATGCAAATAATAATCGGCGCTGATTTGCATGCCGCACTGATTCTGTTCTGTAATTAGCCGACACTGTCAAGTAATTACACAGCAGCGGAAGTGTGGAATTTCCAGTTTCAATTATACGTTTGATTACATTAATATTTTGTTTTACTTGCTTTTGTATATGTTTAATAATTAGCGTTGGTTCTGAAAGAAAAACCACCAGAGACAGCTACAGACGCAGAGAAATCTTAAGCAATTCATTACAGTTGTTGTGTTGCCAGTAAAATCCCATTTTAAATTTTGTGTAGCTGTCTCAGCCTGTCTAAGTGATAGTTCGAGTCCAACATTTTGTTTCAATTTAGACACTTCCAACTGGTACAAATGTGTATATGATGAAACGAAAATACGACTTTCGTCATAAAATGAATTTTGTTTTATGGGGGGTACGGCTTAGATAGTAATTATTACTTAAACATTGTGGGCTAGAACCAGCCAGTTGTAGCTACAAATGAAATTCAAGTGTTCCAATCTCCGAATCATAGAGCTTCTAGATATTAGGTGTCAAAATAAGTCGACTGGACTCGACTTACCTTAATACTAAAATGTACCCTTTGCCCGCGAGAGAAGTTCAAAGTTTATTTAACTACCGTACTTAACGTATTTAGTTGTACGTCGTATAGGAACGTGTAAAGCAATTTTAAGTATTTGATACGTCGACTATTTAAAAAATGTTACCTGCTAAGGTAATCAAATAAATTCAAAGAAAATTATGGAATGGTTAAAGCACCCCCACCCCCTGATAAATTTGATCAGAATTTTTTTAAAGATGAGTGATACAATTCTAAGATTTGTTTGGTAAAAGACTTGTTTATTATTTCTTTCGTGCCTATTATAAAAACTTCCTATTTTGCACATTTTTGAAGAAAATAATGTTTTCCCAAACAGGTATAAGAGATATGGCAGAAAACTAATAAGACTGGCAACACTGCAAGCGACCTGGTACGCTAATCTCTTGGCCGTGATGGAGCACGTGAATCAGTATCATTCCATAGTAAGGATGCAACATTGTTCAAAAAAGCATCGATGTTTAAACATTGATATTTTTTTTAATGAAACATTGCTGTTTTAAACATCGGTATTCGATAACGATACATCGATGTTTTTCTGATGTTTTTTAATAAATATTTAATTGCTTTGTCAAAATGACAAAGGAATAGAATAAACATCAACCTAAAAAGAAATGGTTCTTAAAAATTTCGAGGTTAATCTTAAAATTTCAACTTTTTTTTCAGGAATTCAGAGATTAAAATTGAAATTTCGATTTTTTTTTTCGAATATTCGACTTGTTTCTTCGAAATTTTACTTTTGATCTCGAAGTTGTAACATTTTTCCAGCAATTCCGGGATTAAAGTCAAAATTTTGACTTTAATATGGATATTTCGATCACAGGTAAGCTCAAAACTTCGACTTTTTTCTTGAAATTTTAGAAAACGTTGGAAATTTCGATATTAATCTTGAGAATCCTATACTCTTTGATTGGGTTAGGTTAGGTTAGGTTAGGTTAGGTCAGATGATTATAATTCATAAGAACCTGTCAGATAACACTTTTGGGGAAGATAGGATCCATCAACAGATACTTCTCGGTTAAGCCGTTGGATATTTCTTTGAGAATGTGACACTGTGTTACAACCAAAAACTTGTCTAACTTCATTTAAAGGTAGTTATAGAGTTGTGCGTTAAACTTAATCAATAACTGAAATCCAAATCTTGTCCCCTGAAATCAAGAAAGATTACAAACACAACAAATGTTGCTCTGACCCATTTCGAAAGTATCTCTCTGAAGATGTTGCGAAATGAATTCCCTTTTCACTTAGAACATAACAGAGGTAGATTTTGGAGAATATTGTTTAGACAGTTGGCAGCAGAATGTGTTCAGTTATTTTAATTTCTAATAACCTAAATTTCGACTTTTTTTCCTCTAACTTTCTAGGTTAAAATCGAAGCTCGAGATTCGAGTCGAAATTTTGAGAAAAAAAGTCGAAATTACGAGATTAAAGTCAAAATTTTGAGAATTAAAGTCGATATTTTAACTTTAGTCTTGGAATTTCGAAAAAAAAAGTCGATATTTCGAGATTAGAATCAAAATTTCGAGAGAAAACTCGAAATATCGCCTTCAAACTTGAAGTTTCTAAAACATTTTTTTTAAATTAATGTTAAATTTGGCTGAATACAAAATTTTAGAATTTTTAAAATTAAATGAATTTTAAAAATAGTCAAAATCTTTAAAAGGCCAAAATTTTAAAAAAATGTTGAAATTTTCGGAAAAAATTAGATTTTTCAAGTAAATTTCGGTTTTTAAAAAAAGTCGTAGCTAATAATTAGTCCCTTGTTAAAAAAGTAATAATGCGAAACTTTTTAAAACTATCGAATTTTAAAAATTTTGTCAATAGGATTCAAAAATTGAAATACAGAACTTGTTCCCTGAAACCAAGAAAGATTTAAAAACACAACAAAGGTTGCTCTAAGGCGTTTTGACAGCCAAGCTGTCATCTTCAGAGAGAAGGATTCAAAATTTTTTGAAAAAACGCAATTCTCAAATTTTCGAAAAAATTGGAATTTTCACAGAAGAATTTTACAGTTAAATTTTGATAGTAGAAATTTAGAAAAACATCGACATTTTCGTAAAAAAAATTGTAAGATTTCCAAAAATCTGGAAATTCTGAAAAAATCGATACTTTAAAGAGTTGCAATTTTGAAAAATAGCAAAAAATGTTAAGGCAAAATTTGGAAGAGATTTGAAATTTTCAAAAGAAAAGCGAAATTTTTGAGGATTTAAAATAAATTTTAATTTTGAACAAAATAAAAATTTTCAAGAAAGGTCAAAAATATGAAAAAAAGGCAAAATTTCATAGTAATGCCAAAGATCAATTTTCAATTTTCAAAATAAAATTGAAAAATTTCCAGTGATGATGACAAAGCGGCAAAAGAGGTAACAAAGAAACTCCTAAGAAAAGAACACAGCACTCACTGGAGGGGTGTCAATGGTCAGAGGCAATCGCGGAATTTCATTGACGGACCATCAGAAAAAAGAGAACTATTACAATTAAGCAAAAATCAGCTCAGGTGGACAATTGGACTATTTACGGGACACTGTGCCCTAATGAAACATCTTACAACAATTGGCGTAAAAGAAAATTCTACTTGTAGAATGTGTGGAGAGGAAAAAGAGACTCCTTTACACAAATAAGGCGAATGTCCGGCTCTGGCAAGGGACAGACATTCCAGCTTTGAGAATGCTCTGATTGAACCAAAGACAATAGTGGAGACACCCATAAAGGAGGTTCTGGAATTTTTCAAAAGAACGGGCCTACTATGAGATAATCGTGGGGGGCACAATAAGCGACAGCTTCAGTGCTGCAGAGATGACCGACCCCATAGTAATAATAATAATAATAATAATACAGGCTTATCGGTTCGAAATGATGATTAACACGTGAACTGAATAATACCCAGTATATTACCAAACTAAACTTGGAACACTACAACTATATAATGAACTCACTGATTTACTTCTAACTACTAACTCACTAATTACACTGACTAACTAACTAATCCTCGAGGGAAAGGCCTCCGCCTTATATAGTTTTCGCTTCCGGGTTCTAGAAGTTTTCGGCAGATAAGGCTTATCGTTGGCCGAAATTTCTGAAACGCTTATCTGCCGTTTGGTTCATTATCGCGGCCGCTTTCCCTCATCAGATCTTTCTAGAAAATTTTCTTACGTACTAAATTCTACAATTTACATTTCGTTACAATATGGTTTCAAGGTACAAATTCTGTATTTCAATTATTGAAGATAACCAAGGACCAGTCCGTTCTACAAAAAAAAATATATAAATCAACAAAAATTTCAAGAAGGTGGAAATTTGGGAAAATGTCGAAATAAAAAAAAAATCGATTCATAAACACGTCAACGAAAGTGGGATCGGATGTTGCCGGATTTGTTTATTAAATCCTTTGTTGTAACTTTGTCAGTTGTCTTTATAGAGAAGATTTTGAAATAATCATTCTGGAATAATGTCCAAGTTATTAAGTAAAGGCTTGTCTGTTATCGATTAGCGAAATTGGGCATCCACAAACGAGCAATCTCTTAGCTGGGATAACTCCATTCACTGCACCTTAATCCACACTCCGATATAATCTGCCTTATTAAAATAAAGAAGTCCCTGGGAGATTACCGAGAATTACGCTGCCATTTGTGGCACTTTAAACGGCGAAAGATGTTAATGAGCCGTTTTGGTCGACAAAGAAACCTGCCGGATTCTTTGTTTATCAACGCTGTTTATTCGTTTGTTGCGAATTTTACACGTTCAACGGGTACGCTTTGGGCTTACAACTTTCAACAACGGACGGGTAATTTGAATGACAATTTAAAATACATTTGCATAGTTTAAAGCGACGCCTTCGGTCCTCCGTCTCGCTTTAAAAGCGAAGAGTTTTAGTTAGAAATGATATATTTTATTTGGGGTCCATTTTGATGCTCGAGTTTGTTTCAGACCACAAAGATTGTGACAAAAAAGGATATCTTTCGGATTTAACGCCACAGCCACTGAAACAAAACGTAACTCGAATGTGATCAATATAAACACAAAAATTAGGTAGGCTTGGAGACTGCCGACAGAAGTGAAAACTTAAAACTAGAAAATAACAGTATCTATGTAGTATAGTACGAACCCACACTAATATACAATGTTTATAATTTTATTTAACATTTCCACGACCCAGTTTGAAAATATTTATATTGTTAGTGATATTGACAATAGTCTGAAATATTTTTATAAATATAACTACGTGATATGTAGATTTTTAAAAAGTCACCTCATGAAACCTGATAACAAATACCTTGTAACAAATCTGTAAATTCATAAAATCACAAACTGTGAATTACACATTAGAAAATTAGCTATATAATAATTACCTAATTACTAAGTACTTATAAAAAATTACTAAGTACTAATTATTAATTACTAATTACACTATTACTAATTACTAATTAACAATTGCTAATTACCTTATTACTAATTACTAATTACCTAATACTTATTAATAATTTGCAACAAATAATTACTAAGTACTAATTACTAATTACCAAGTACTAATTAGTTATTACGAATTACAAAGTTATAAGTGACACATTTCAAATAACGAAGTACAAATTACCAATTGCAAACCTACAATCTACAAATTACGAATAACGAAGTATGAATTAAAAATTGCGATTTACGAATTACAAATAAATAATTAACAATAACGAATTACTTATTACTAATTACTCATTACTAATTACCTTTTACTAAGTATTTATTACTAATCACTAATTACCAATTACTAATGACTTATTAAGAATTCCGAAGTTAAAAATTACAAATTACACATTTCAAATTACGAATTTCGAATTATAAGATACAAATTACAAAATACAAATAAAAAATTACAAACTCCAAATAACAAAATTACAAAAATTACGATTTACGAAATACTAATTAATAGTAATGAATTACCTATTACTGATTACGAATTACCAATAACTAATTACTAATTAGTAATTACTAACTTCCGGTTATTAATTACTAATTACTAATTACTAATTACTGATTACTAATTACTAATTAC
The DNA here is from genome assembly GCA_028583605.1 of Dastarcus helophoroides. Classification (NCBI taxonomy): domain Eukaryota; kingdom Metazoa; phylum Arthropoda; class Insecta; order Coleoptera; family Bothrideridae; genus Dastarcus; species Dastarcus helophoroides. The sequence goes on from CM053334.1 coordinate 10,818,254, forward strand.
TAATTACTAATTACTAATAACTTATTAAAAATTACCGATTACTAATTACTAATTACCGATTATTAATTACTAATTAACAATTACTAATTACTAACTACTAATTACTAATTACCCATTTTAAATTATTAATCACTAATTACACATTTTAAATTACGAATTATAATTAACAAATTACAAACTCCAAATAACAAATTGCGAATTACGGATTAAAATTTAGGAATAACAAAATACTAATTAATAATAACGAATTACTTATTACTGATTACTAATACTAATTACTACTAATTATCATTTACTAGTTACTAATTATTTATTGCTAATAACCAATCACTAATTACTAATTACTCATTACTAATTACCTTATACTAAGTATTAATTACTAAGTACTAATTACTAATTACTTATTATGAATTACCTATTACGAATTACCAATTACTAATTACTAATTACCAATTACTTATTACTAATTACTTACTACTAATTACCAATTACTAATTACAATTACTAATTACTAATTATAATTACTAATTACTTATTACTAATTACTAATTACTTATTACTAATTACTAATTACCAATTACTAATTACTAATTACCAATTACTAATTACTCAATTACTAATTACTAATTACTAATACTAATTACTAATTATAATTACTAATTACTAATTACTAATTACTAATTACCAATTACTAATTACTAGCTGTCAATTACTAATATTTAATTAATAATTACTAATTACTACTTACTAATTACTAATTACTTATTACTAATTACTAATTACCAATTACTAATTACTACTTACTAATTACTAATTACTAATTACTAATTAATAATTACTAATTACTCATTACTAATTACTAATTACCAATTACTAATTACGAATTACTAATTACTAATTACAATTACTAATTACTAATTACTAATTACTAATTACTAATTACTATTACTAATTACTAATTACTCATTACTAATTACTAATTACTAATTACTAATTACGAATTACTAATTACTACTTACTAATTACTAATTACTAATTACTTATTACTAATTACTAATTACTACTTACTAATTACTAATTACGAATTACTAATTACTAATTACGAATTACTAATTACTAATTACGAATTACTAATTACTAATTATAATTACTAATTACTAATTACTCATTACTAATTACTAATTACACATTTTAAATTACGAATTATAATTAACAAATTACAAATTACACATTTCAAATTACCAATTACCAATTACTAATTACTAATTACTAATTACTAATTACTTATTACTAATTACTAATTATAATTACTAATTACTTATTACTAATTACTAATTACGAATTACTAATTACTAATTACCAATTACTAATTACTAATACTAATTACTAATTACCAATTACTAATTACTAATTACTAATTACGAATTACTAATTACTAATTACGAATTACTAATTACTAATTACTAATTACTAATTACTACTTACTAATTACTAATTACTACTTACTAATTACTAATTACAATTACTAATTACTAATTACGAATTACTAATTACTAATTACCAATTACCAATTACTAATTACTCATTACTAATTACTAATTATAATTACTAATTACTACTTACTAATTACTAATTACCAATTACCAATTACTAATTACAAATTACCGAGTACTAATTACTTATTACTAATTACACATTTTAAATTACGAATTATAATTAACAAATTACAAAATACAAATAATAAATTACAAATTACAAATTACACATTTCAAATTACCAATTACCAATTACTAATTACTCATTACTAATTACTAATTACCAATTACCAATTACCAATTACCAATTACCAATTACTAATTACGAATTACTAATTACTAATTACACATTTTAAATTACGAATTATAATTAACAAATTACAAATTACACATTTCAAATTACCAATTACCAATTACCAATTACTAATTACAATTACTAATTACTAATTACCAATTACCAATTACCAATTACCAATTACTAATTACTATTACTAATTACTCATTACTAATTACTAATTAATAATTACTAATTACTAATTACCAATTACTAATTACTAATTATAATTACTAATTACTAATTATAATTACTAATTACTCATTACTCATTACTCATTACTCATTACTCATTACTAATTACTAATTACCAATTACTAATTACTAATTACTCATTACTAATTACTAATTAATAATTACTAATTACTAATTACCAATTACTAATTACTAATTACGAATTACTAATTACTAATTACTAATTACCAATTACAAATTACAAATTACAAATTACAAATTACAAATTACACATTTCAAATTACCAATTACCAATTACCAATTACTAATTACGAATTACTAATTACTAATTACGAATTACTAATTACTAATTACGAATTACTAATTACTAATTACGAATTACTAATTACTACTTACTAATTACTAATTATAATTACTAATTACCAATTACCAATTACTAATTACTCATTACTAATTACTAATTACGAATTACTAATTACTTATTACTAATTACTAATTAATAATTACTAATTACTCATTACTCATTACTCATTACTCATTACTAATTACTAATTACCAATTACTAATTACAATTACTAATTACTCATTACTCATTACTAATTACTAATTACCAATTACCAATTACCAATTACTAATTACTAATTATAATTACTAATTACTCATTACTCATTACTCATTACTAATTACTAATTACGAATTACTAATTACTATTACTAATTACTAATTAATAATTACTAATTACTCAATTACTAATTACTCAATTACTAATTACTACTTACTAATTACTAATTACAATTACTAATTACTCAATTACTAATTACGAATTACTAATTACTAATTACGAATTACTAATTACTAATTATAATTACTAATTACCAATTACTAATTACAATTACTAATTACTTATTACTAATTACTAATTACTCATTACTCATTACTCATTACTCATTACTCATTACTCATTACTCATTACTAATTACTAATTACTCAATTACTAATTACTATTACTAATTACTCAATTACTAATTACTAATACTAATTACTAATTACGAATTACTAATTACTACTTACTAATTACTAATTACAATTACTAATTACTCAATTACTAATTACTAATTACCAATTACTAATTACTCATTACTAATTACTAATTACTAATTACGAATTACTAATTACTAATACTAATTACTAATTACTCATTACTCATTACTCATTACTCATTACTAATTACTAATTACAATTACTAATTACTCATTACTAATTACTAATTACGAATTACTAATTACTAATTACGAATTACTAATTACTAATTACGAATTACTAATTACTAATTACTCAATTACTAATTACTCATTACTAATTACTAATTACTAATTACCAATTACCAATTACTAATTACGAATTACTAATTACTAATTACGAATTACTAATTACTAATTACGAATTACTAATTACTAATTACGAATTACTAATTACTAATTACCAATTACCAATTACCAATTACTAATTACTAATACTAATTACTAATTACGAATTACTAATTACTAATTACGAATTACTAATTACTAATTATAATTACTAATTACTATTACTAATTACTAATTACCAATTACTAATTACTCATTACTCATTACTCATTACTCATTACTCATTACTCATTACTCATTACTCATTACTAATTACTAATTACGAATTACTAATTACTAATTACGAATTACTAATTACTAATTACGAATTACTAATTACTAATACTAATTACTAATTACTCAATTACTAATTACTCATTACTAATTACTAATTACTCAATTACTAATTACTAATTACGAATTACTAATTACTAATTACGAATTACTAATTACTAATTACGAATTACTAATTACTAATTACCAATTACCAATTACTAATTACTAATTACCAATTACTAATTACTCAATTACTAATTACTAATTACACATTTCAAATTACCAATTACCAATTACTAATTACTCATTACTCATTACTCATTACTCATTACTAATTACTAATACTAATTACTAATTAATAATTACTAATTACTCATTACTAATTACTAATTACGAATTACTAATTACTACTTACTAATTACTAATTACTAATACTAATTACTAATTACTTATTACTAATTACTAATTACTAATTACTAATTACGAATTACTAATTACTAATTACTATTACTAATTACTAATACTAATTACTAATTACCAATTACCAATTACCAATTACCAATTACCAATTACCAATTACTAATTACTCATTACTCATTACTCATTACTCATTACTCATTACTCATTACTAATTACTAATTACTAATTACCAATTACTAATTACAATTACTAATTACTAATTACTCATTACTCATTACTAATTACTCAATTACTAATTACTCATTACTCATTACTCATTACTAATTACTAATTACCAATTACCAATTACCAATTACTAATTACTAATTATAATTACTAATTACTAATTACCAATTACCAATTACCAATTACCAATTACTAATTGCTAATTACCAATTACCAATTACCAATTACCAATTACTAATTACAATTACTAATTACTAATTACCAATTACCAATTACTAATTACTACTTACTAATTACTAATTACTCATTACTAATTACTAATTACTAATTACCAATTACCAATTACTAATTACGAATTACTAATTACTAATACTAATTACTAATTACTCAATTACTAATTACTAATTACGAATTACTAATTACTAATTACGAATTACTAATTACTAATTACTTATTACTAATTACTAATTACCAATTACCAATTACTAATTACGAATTACTAATTACTAATTACCAATTACTAATTACAATTACTAATTACTCATTACTCATTACTCATTACTAATTACTAATTACGAATTACTAATTACTAATTACTCATTACTAATTACTAATTACTCAATTACTAATTACTCAATTACTAATTACTCATTACTAATTACTAATTATAATTACTAATTACTCAATTACTAATTACTAATACTAATTACTAATTACGAATTACTAATTACTATTACTAATTACTAATTACTTATTACTAATTACACATTTCAAATTACCAATTACCAATTACTAATTACTAATTACTTATTACTAATTACTCATTACTAATTACTAATTACTTATTACTAATTACTAATACTAATTACTAATTACAATTACTAATTACTAATTACTAATTACTACTTACTAATTACTAATTACAATTACTAATTACTAATTACGAATTACTAATTACTAATTATAATTACTAATTACTCATTACTAATTACTAATTACCAATTACCAATTACCAATTACCAATTACCAATTACCAATTACCAATTACTAATTACAATTACTAATTACTCATTACTAATTACTAATTACTCATTACTAATTACTAATTATAATTACTAATTACCAATTACCAATTACTAATTACTAATTACCAATTACCAATTACTAATTACAATTACTAATTACTCAATTACTAATTACTACTTACTAATTACTAATTACTCATTACTAATTACTAATTACGAATTACTAATTACTAATTACTAATTACTAATTACGAATTACTAATTACTAATTACTCATTACTAATTACTAATACTAATTACTAATTACTTATTACTAATTACTAATTACTCAATTACTAATTACAATTACTAATTACTCATTACTAATTACTAATTACTAATTCACGTGAACTCAAGGTTACAAGAGTTCGAAACCACGCGAGTTAGAGTTCACATGAGTTTAAAGTCATGTAAGTTCAAGCTCACGTAAAGTCAAGGTCACACAAGTTGAACACCACGCGCGGTCAATCTCGCGTACGTAGTTCTAAATTCACGTGAACTCAATGTTACAAGAGTTCGAAACCACGCGAGTTAGAGTTCACATGAGTTTAAAGTCATGTAAGTTCAAGATCACGTAAGGTCAAGGTCACACAAATTGAACACCATGCGCGGTCAATCTCGCGTACGTAGTTCTAAATTCACGTGAACTCAAGGTTACAAGAGTTCGAAACCACGCGAGTTAGAGTTCACATGAGTTTAAAGTCATGTAAGTTCAAGATCACGCAAGTTCAAGGTCACACAAGTTGAACACCACGCGCGGTCAATCTCGCGTGATTTTAGAGTCACGTGAGTTCAAGGTCACCTGAGAGCAGGATTCCGTTAACTCCAGATCACATGATCTCAATACCACGTGAGCGCAAGAGTATTTGATCTCAGAGTCGCGTGCAATCAAGGTCACGTAGGTCTTAGCTCACGTGAACTCAAGGTTACAAGAGTTCAAAATCACGCGATTCAAATTCAAATGAATTCAAAGTCATGTAAGTTCAAGCTGTCACGTAAGGACAGTAGTGTTGACAACAATATAATGGTGTTGGGGAGAGATACTGATATTGATTATGATGTTAATTTTAATTTATAAATTATGAAATTTTAATTTTTGACACAACATTAATTTGAAAGTCAGTTTTCACTTCTGCTAGCGGTTCCCATGGCTGCCTATATTTTTTTTAGTCTTCAAAAATATTTTCGAGTAAACTATTTTCCCCTGAATAATATCTTGCTAAGGCACTGAAGTCACGTAAACGTAAACTCTTAACTAAATAACATTTTTTGCATTTGTGCACTCCCTGTCAAAAAGTCACCAGCCATCACTGCGTAAGTTCAAGTTCGCGCAAGTTGTAGACTACGTGTAGTCAATCTCGAGTGAGGTTAGAGCCACATGAGTTCAGGGTCAGCTGAAATCAGGATTACGTTAACGCACAAGTGATCCAGATCACATGATCTGAATATCACCCTGAACTCAAGACTACGTGATATCAGATTCGCGTGCTTGCAAGGTCACGTAGGTCTAAATTCACTTGAACTCAAGGGTACGTGAGTTCGAAATCACGCTAGTTCGAATTCGCATGAGTTTAAAGTGATGTAAGTTCAAGATCGTGTAAGGTCAAGGCCGCACGAGTTGAAAAACCACGTGCGGTCAAGGTTAGGGTGACGTGAATTCAAGGTCATCTGAATTCAAGGTCATCTGAATTCAGGATTTCGTCAACTCAAGATCATGTGCGATCAATCTTACGTGAAGGTAGAGCCGCGTAAGCACAATGTCAACTGAATTCAGGATTACCTTAAGTCAAGGCCGCGTGTGCTTAAGGTCACATTACCATTACGCGACCTTGAACTCGAGTGACCTCGAGAGTTTAAAGTCGTGTGGACTCAAGCTAGTTCTAGATCCCGTGAGTTCAACATCATGTGCTCTCAAGGTTCTGTAAAAATAAAATAGGGAAGCAAAATGTTCTCTTGAGTTGAAGTTTTATCATGTGCGGTCAATCTCGCGTAAAGGTAGAGCCGCGTGAGCACAAGGTCAACTGAATTCAGGATTACGTTAAGTCAAGGTCGCGTGTGCTTAAGGTCACATTACCATTACGCGACCTTGAACTCGAGTGACCTCGAGAGTTTAAAGTCGTGTGGACTCAAGCTAGTTCTAGATTCCGTGAGTTCAACATCTTGTGCGCTCAAGGTTCTGTAAAAATAAAATAGGGAAGCAAAATGTTCTCTTAAGTTGAAGTTTTATCATGTGCGGTCAATCTCGCGTAAAGGTAGAGCCGCGTGAGCACAAGGTCAACTGAATTCAGGATTAGGTTAGGTCAAGGTCGCGTGTGCTTAAGGTCACATTACCATTACGCGACCTTGAACTCGAGTGACCTCGAGAGTTTAAGGTCGTGTGGACTCAAGCTAGTTCTAGAACCCGTGAGTTCAACAACATGTGCCCTCAAGGTTCTGTAAAAACAAAATAGCGGAAGCAAAATGTTCTCTTCAATTGAAGTTTTATCTCAAAATTACTACAGAAAATTCTGTTTTCTTGATATTTCAACTTGATTTTTTATTTTTTGTGTCTCTTCTTATCTGATAAGGTTTGATAGCCGTCATTTGGTAGCTCAATGACTTCAAATTTACAAATTTGAACTACGATTTTTTTTTAACTAGAAAATTAATTTTTCCACAGGATCCGTTTTGATATATGTTTTGATTTTGATAGTCGCTCGTGATCGAATTTTTATTTTTTACAAAAACTTTCCAAAGTTCCAAATATTCTGAATACTTGAGTTTTAGAAAACTAAGCTCACAATGGTTTCAGAGGTTCCTTTAGAGTAACGTTACATATGTCTAGCCTTAAGACAAGTCATGTGTAACATGCACAAATTTTACTCAATTTTTTCCGAAATTTTATCTAAAATGTCAATTCTTTCCAAAAGTCTTGTGTTCTCCAACTGAATATTTCGACTATTTTCTTGAAACTTTACTGCAGCTACAAAGTATTGTCTTTAATTCCCGAAATTTGGACTTCTTTTGAAAATGTCAACTTATTCCTAAATTTTTTACCTTCAACTTAAAATATAGATTCTTTTCACGAAGTATCGACATTTTTGTCAACATTTTGACTTTATTCTTAAAATTTTAATGTGGTTTGGGCATTGAACTTAAAATTTTTTCTGTTACTCGAATGTTACCTTTGATTTAAACTAATATGAAAATAATTGCATCCATTCAACATTTTTTTATGAGGACACATCCACAAAATTAATGTTCAAAACACTTTTATTTATGTATCTATGTATTTTTTCCCAAAATATATTACTCCTACGTCTCCTAAACTATATTATTTTAAGCTTAAACGCTTCTAATTTCTCCACATAAGTTTTTACATTTTTGTTTAAATTTCGACTCAAACTCTCTAGCTTTAATTTCTTCTTTCTAGAATCTCCTATTTCAACTCGAAATTTTGAATTAAAATTCGAAATGTCGACAAAAAACAGTTAGAATTAAAAATGTCAAATGGAAACATTTTTCGTCGTCAAAAAACAAAAAGATAATCACTCACAACAAAGTCAACATAACAGCGGAGGCTGTTCGAGCGCCGCATTTAACGAAATGCCTGTCACGCGACTTTATTGAATCTCCGCTCGGTTTCCCGTCTTGAGAACGAAATTTGATTAAATCCCGGGCAATTATTCGTCCAGAACCCAAATACGGGCGTGTTGTTGGTCGTTGGGGTCTCTTGTCAAATTTAATATTTGCCGTCGATACCGAAACTTCGTCGTTCGCGTTTCGAGTGCACTCTTATCTTCAGGCGCAGGCTGCGGAATTCTTTCGACGAATTTCGATGGTTTTATTGGGCTTTCGTCGAGTTAATCAGTTCGTTGTTTAAAAGCGCCGCCGCTTTCCGGGAAAATAATCAGGGAGACGGCGCGCTCCTAATAAATATATCCATTTCATTATGGGGGTGAACGTTGGATGGCTGATTTCTCGTAGAGTGGAGGAGCATTAATGGAAATTCGGATGAATTATTTATTTCAGGAAAAATAATGCCATATTTTGTCCGGGTTAAGTAGACGTCGACACTAATTAATTAGTGAAAAAGGCTTTATGAATCTTTCACCATCTGAAGTTCATTTAAGCGTATACACTTTGGTCAATTTAATAAATTGCAAAAAGAATGATTAGAAAAAGCTGTATATGAGTTTACAGGTTGTTTCAATCACTATCTCATAGATTTTAACAACCAATTTGAAAGAAACAGGAGAGACAGAAAATCAAAAAGAAAAAACTAATGGACCCTATATAAACTCCCCCTAATAGGGCGCTCCTGGTTCGTAACAAATTTAATGAACATTATTTAGGACTTGACGTTATCACGTTATGAAGCCACCAGATATACTCTTGACAGGGTAGATTGACAGACCAAATATCGCTAACTAATGGGCAACATTACGTCATTTACGTCATTTTTTACGTCATTTTTTTTGCAAAATTTTGTCTTATTTCAAATATTTCGTTTTTTACAATTGTAACCATTAAAATTTGTTTTCTTTTAATTTTATGGTTTCAACGGTAGAAGTGATAATTTTAAACATTTTAAAATTTTTGAAAATTTTAAATTTTGTTAAATTTTACTTTTTTAAAATAGACTCTTTTGTTTCTCTTTCCTGAAAGTTTCAAATTTTTTCAAAGAGTGCTTTTAAAAGTTTTGATTTTTTTTAAATTTGGTCTTTTTCTTGAAAATTAAAAAATTATGACATTTGAAAATTTCATTTTTTTCAAAATTTTCACTCTTTCAAAACCTGATTTTATTCAAATTATCGATTTTTTAAAATTCCGTCTTATTTGGAAAATTTCAACGCTAGGAATTTTATTATTATTATTATTTATTTTAACTTTTAGGAAATTTTGAATCCTTTGAAATTCTACTTTTTTAAACTAGACTTTCTTTAGCATGTCATCTTTTCTGCTTGTTGAAAATATCGAAATTTTTGAAAGTCGTGACTTAAAAATTTCGATTTTTTTTAAATTTCATCTTTTTCTTGAAATTCTAAAAATTGCGACATTTCGTATTTTCGATTTTTTTTTTCAAAATTTTTACTGCCTCAAAATTAGATTCATCCAAAATTCTGTCCTATTTTAAAAATGTTGACAGTCAAAGCTTCAGCGGTAGAAATTTTGACTTTTTAAATATTTCAAATTTTTTGCAAGTTTTGAATTCTTTAAAATTTGACTTTTTTAAATTAGATTTTTTAAATTGGATTTTTTGAATTGGATTTTTTAAATTGGATTTTTTAAATTGGATTTTTTAAATTGGATTTTTTTAAATTAAACTTTTTTGAACATGTCGATTTATTAAAAGCCTTTTTTTAAAGGTTTCGATTTTTTTCAAAGTTATGACTTAAAAATTACGATTGTGTTTTATTTGTGTTATTTTTGAAATTTTGACAATTGCAACTGATACCGCGATAGAATCCGCGTTCGTAATCTATTCGCTGTAAACTTCGCTCACTGCAATTATAATAGAGGTCACGTGCGTCAGACACTGGAGTGATATATGAACGCTCACATACAATTAAATAAATAACAGACGAACACATGGTATATCGTAACGTTGGCCAGCTCATCCAGTGGGCAACCGCATTAATTACATAATGCTTTTACCTTCATTACTTGGTTACCTCATTACTGTCTCTATATAAGCTACCTGCAGCATCCCAAACTTCAGTTCTCGTCGAGTCGTCACCTAGTCACCTGCAGCTCTCTCCAAGTCCCAGTTCAATGCAGTGCTTCCCAGTTCAGTGATTCAGTATTTTCCTCATCTTTCAGTCTATCTTCTTCTAACAGCTCAACGTTACAAACACGAAATTTCGAACATATTTTACGATAGTGTCACGAATTCGAAACTCCAGCCAACTTTTACCTTACGGTTCTTGGGTGTTTTTCCTGTTTGTGCGTTTAACCGTAGTAATTTGTCCGTTTGCCCCGTTCTGCCGATTTTACGTCTTTGTCCTGTCGTTGAACGTTAAAACTCCCCCGTACTTATCGATACAGGAAAATTCGAGTTAGATTCGAATTTATTTCGAGCTTGAACGAGAATTAATCGCTACTTTTTCTTCGCTCATCGTTTCAATGGAACTCCCGTTCTTTTGTCGAGAAATATTCTATAATTTTGGGCTGGAATTTTGCCAATATTTAGGTATTTCTTACAGCGTCGAATCCATTAGGGTGCGTTTATACTAGACACTGTATTCCGTACATTTCTCTCTGACATGTCAACTATCCTGAGGGAAGCTATCGAAGACTTATCTATAAAGCTGGGAGCCGGATAGCTTCTCTCAAGTTAGTTGACATGTCAGACAGAAATATATTTGTATGTCAGAAAAAAAAAAGTGTCTTGTCTAAATGCACCATTAAATGCCATCCTTCCGTAAAAATGATCCCTCAAACCTAAAAATTTTCCACTTTCGCCTAAACTGATAGTTTTTCCGGGTTAGTTCCCTTCTCAAAAAATATTATCGCACACGGTATCACATTTTAAAATTTCCATTTTTTGAAAATTTTCGCTTTTTTAAAATTTTGATCCTATGAAAAATATCATTTTTTTTTCCAAAGTTCTACCTCATTGAAGAATTTCGACTTTTAAAGTTTCGTCAATGGAAGCTTAGACTTTTTAAAACATTTGAACTTTTTTAAAGTAAAAAATATTTTGTTAATTTGACCGTTTTTTTTAATAAGACTTCTTTGAAAATGTCGATTTCTGAAAAGATTTTATTTTTTTGAAAGTTTCGCATTTTTTAAATATTGTGACTTTTAAAAATGTCGACTTTTTTCGTGATGTTTACTTTTTTCAAATTTTGATTTTTTGTGAATTTCGAATATTATTTGAAAAATTCTACTTTATTCAAGAATTTGACAATTAAATTATCGTATTTTTGACATCTTTTAAGAAGTAAAAATTCCTAAAAAAAATCTAATATTCAGATTCGAATTGGATATTTTGTAAAAATTTGTGTTTTCTAAAAAATTCGATTTTTTTTTGAAAATTGCCATTTTTTATATTTCGATCTTTTTAAAAATAAATCTATTTTTTTCAAATTTTTGATTCATGCTTTTTATAAATTCAAGAATTTGATATTTAAATTATCGTATCTTTTGACATCTTTTAAAAAGTAAAAATTCCTAAAAAATCTAATATTCAGATTCAAATTGGATATTTTGTAAAAATTTGTGTTTTCTAAAAAAATCGATTGTTTTTTGCAAATTGCCATTTTTTATATTTCGATCTTTTTAAAAATAAATCTTTTTTTTTCAAATTTTTGATTCATGCTTTTTATAAATTCAAGTTTGATATTTAAATTATCGTATCTTTTGACATCTTTTAAAAAGTAAAAATTCCTAAAAAATCTAATATTCAGATTTAAATTGGATATTTTGTAAAAATTTGGGTTTTCTAAAAATTTCGATTTTTTTTTTGAAAATTGCCATTTTTTATATTTCGATCTTTTTAAAAATAAATCTATTTTTTTCAAATTTTTGATTCATGCTTTTTATAAATTCAAGAGTTTGATATTTAAATTATCGTATCTTTTGACATCTTTTAAAAAGTAAAAATTCCTAAAAAATCTAATATTCAGATTCAAATTGGATATTTTATAAAAATTCGGGTTTTCTAAAAATTTCGATTTTTTTTGAAAATTGCCATTTTTTATATTTCGATATTTTTTAAATAGAATCTATTTTTCTCAAATTTTTGATTCATGCTTTTTATAAATTTCAAGTCTTTTTTGAGAACTTCTATCTTTTGTGTATTTTATTTTTTGGTAAATCACAATTGTGTTGGAAACTCGGACTTCTTTTGAAAGTTTGGTATTTTTTTTACATTTCTACTTTATTTAATATTTTAATTTTTTCTGAAAATTTCGACCCTTTTTTGAAAATTTTTTGAAGTCTTCGAAACTAGTTTCTTCTAACAATTTCAACTTTTTAAAAAAGTTCAATATTTTTGCAGACAATCCTTCAATTTTTTAGACGTTTCAACTTTTCTGTAAAAAAATATCTACAAATTTTGAATATTTATTCAATTATTCAATTTTTTTTCTAATTTCGAAATTTTGTTAAAAAAATTCTCAAAATAATATGAAGATTTGTTTTATTTTAATTTACACCTGATTTGACGACTTTATTTATCCTTTCTTCTCTCTCTCTCTCTCTCTCTCTCTCTTTCTCTTTTTCTTTGATTTTTCGAATGTTTAATATTTTTGCAAACAATCCTCTTTCTCTATCTCTCTCGTTTTCTATCTCTCACTTTCTCTTTATCTCTCTCCTCTTTCTCTCTCTTCTATCTTTCTCGCTTTTTCTCACTTCCTCGCTCTTTCTCACTTTCTCTAGCTCTCTCTCTCTCTCTCTCTTTCCCTTCCTCTCTCTCTCCCTCTCTCTCTCTTACACTAATTTTTTGAATGTTTCCACAAAATTTCGAGTTTTGCCAATTTTTTTTGAAAATATCGACTTATTTCGATCCAATCTCTTGATTTGTTATCAAAATCTTAAATTTAAATTTGAAGTATTTATTCAAGATTTCAATTTTTTTTAATTTCGAGATTTTGTTGAAAAATTCTCGAAAATATAAGCTTTCTTCGAAAATAACTTCCTTTAAAAATCCCTCTCGTTGTCTCTCTCTCTCTCTCTTTCTTTTTCTCTCTCTCTCTCTCTCTCCCTCTCTCTCTCTTTCTTTCTCTCTTTTTCTTTCTCTCTCTCTCTTTCTCTCTGTTTATCTCTCTCTTTCTCTCTTTTTCTTTTTTTTCTCTCTTTCTCTCTCTCTGTCTCTGATTTTTCGAATGTTTAATATTTTTACAAACAATCCTCTTTCTCCATCTTTCACGTTATTTTTATCTCTCTCCTTTTCCTCTCTCTTCTATCTTTCTCGCTCTTTCTCACTTTATCTCTCTTTCGCTCTCTCCTTTCTCTTTCTCTTTCTCTCTCTCTCTCTTTCTAATTTTTCGAATGATTAATATTTTTACAAACAATCCTCTTTCCCCATCTTTCACTTTCTTCTTATCTATCTCTTTTTTCTCTCTCTTCTATCTTTCTCGCTCTTTCTCACTTTATCTCTCTCTCTCTATCTCTTCCTCTCTCGCTCACACTAATTTTTCGAATGTTTCCACAAAATTTCGACTTTTTCCAAAACTTTTTCAAAATATCGACTTATTTCGACCAATATCTTGATTTGTTAACAAAATCTTAAATTTTTCAGACATTTCAACTTCTCTGTAAAGAAAATGTTTTTACAAATTTGAAGTATTTATTCAAAATTTTAATTTTTTTTTTTCCAAATTTCGTTGAAAAATTCTCCAAAATATAAGTTTTCTTCGAAAATAACTTTCCTTAAAAATCCTTCTCGTTCTCTCTTATCTCTCTCTCTCTTTTTCTCTCTTTCTCCGATTTTTCCACAAAATTTCGATTTTGTTCTCGAAATTTTATCTTTTTTGCCAAAATTTTGACTTTTCACCAAAGAGTTTTAAACATATTTTTACTTTTTCTAATTTTTGTGAAAACATCGATTTATTTCGACAAATATTTTGATTTCTTATCAAAATCTTGAATTTGTCAGACATTTTAGCTTCTCTGTAAAAAAATATTTTGACAAATTTTGAATTTTTATTCAAGGATGCAACTTTTTTTCTAATTTCGAAATTTTCTTAAAAAATTCTCGAAAATATCAATTTTCTTTGAAAAGCACTTCCTTTAAATTTTTCGTTTTTTTTTTCTCTTCTCTCTCTCCCACTTTCTCTTTCTCTCTTTCTTCTCTTGTCTTCTCTTCTCTTTTCTTCTCTTCTCTTTTGTTCTCATCTCTTCTGTTCTCTTCTCTCCCCTTCTCTTCTCTTTTCTTCTCTCCTTTTATCTTCTCTCTCTCTCTCTCTCTCTCTCTCTCTCCCTTTCTCCCTCTTTCTCTTTTCTCTCTTTCAAATCTTTTTTTAAATCTCTCTCCCTCTCTCTCTCTAATTTTTCTAACGTTTCCACAAAATTTCGATTTTGTTCTGGAAATTTTGTCTTTTTCGCCAAAATTTCGACTTTTCACCAAAGAGCTTTAAACATATTTTCACTTTTTCCTAATTTTTGTGAAAACATCGACTTATTTCGATCAATATTTTGATTTCTTATAAAAATCTTGAATATTTCAGACATTTTAGCTCTCTGTAAAAAAATATTTCGACAAATTTTGAACATTTATTCAAGGTGCAACTTTTTTTCTAATTTCGAAATTTTCTTGAAAAAGTTCTCGAAAATATAAATTTTCTTTGAAAAGAACTTCCTTTAAATTTCTCTCTTTCTTTTCTCTTCTCTCTCTCTCACTTTCTCTTCTCTTCTTTCTTCTCTCTCTTCTCTTCTCTTCTCTTCTCTTCTCTTCTCTTCTCTTCTCTTCTCTTCTCTTCTCTTCTCTTCTCTTCTCTTCTCTTCTCTTCTCTTCTCTTCTCTTCTCTTCTCTTCTCTTCTCTTCTCTTCTCTTCTCTTCTCTTCCTCTTCTCTTCTCTTCTCTTCTCTTCATCTTCTCTTCCTCTTCTCTTCTCTTCTCTTCTCTTCTCTTCTCTTCTCTTCTCTTCTCTTCTCTTCTCTTCCTTCTCTTCTCTCCTCTTCTCTCCCTCTCTCCCTCTTTCTCTTTTCTCTCTTTCAAATCTTTTTTTTAAATCTCTCTCTCTCTCTTTCTCTTTGATTTTTCTCAGGTTTCCACAAAATTTCGACTTTTCACCAAAGTTTTCTATACATACATTTTTCCAAATTTTTTCAATATCTAGATTTCTTATCGAAATCTTGAAAATTTCAAACATTTCAACTTCTCTATAAAAAAGTGTTATTACAAATTTTGAATATTTATCCAAAATTTCAATTTTTTTTTCTTATTTGGTATTTTTGTTAAAAAATTCTCGAAAATATGAATTTTCTTCGAAAATAACTTACTAAAAAATTTCTCTCTTTCTCTCTCTCTCTCTCTCTCACTCACACACTTTCTCTCTCTCTCTCTCTCTCCCTCACTCACACACTTCACTCTCTCTCTCTATCTCTCTCCCCCTGATTTTTTCGAATATTTCCACAAAATTTCTATTTTGCTCTCGAATGTTGTTCTCAAAATTTTGTCTGTTTTGAAAACATTTCGACTTTTCACCAAAGTTTTCTAAAAATAACTTTCACTCTTTCCAAATTTTTTTGAAAATATTGACTTATTTCGACCAATTATTTTAATTTCTTATCAAAATCTTGAATTGTTCAAACATTTTAACTTCGCTGTAAAAAAACGTTTTTACAATTTTTTAAATCCAAGATTTCAATTTTTTTCTAATTTCGAAACCAACTTCTTTTAAAAAAATTTCTCTCCCTCTCTCTTTCTGATTTTTTGAATGTTTTAACAAAAGTTTGATTTATTCTCGAAATTTTGGTCTTTTTTGTCAAAATTTCGACTTTTTACCAAAGTTTTCTAAAAATTTTTTCTCTTATTTTGACCAATATCTTGATTTCATATCAAAGTCTTTAATTTTTTAGACGTTTCAACTTTTCTGTAAAAAAATGTCAAAATATCTACAAATTTTAAATATTTATTCAATATTTCAATTTTTTTTCTAATTTCAAAATTTTATTGAAAAATTCTCAAAATCATAAGTTTTTTTCGAAAATAACTTTCTTCAAAAACCTCTTTCTCTTTCTTCTCTCTCTTCTCTCTTTCTCTCTCTCTCTCTCTTCTCTCTCTCTTTCTCCCTCTCTCTCTCTCTCTCTCTCTCTCTCTCTATCTTCTCTCTTTGTCCTCTCTCTCTCTTTCTTTCTCTCTCTCTTCTCTCTCTCTCCTCTCTCTCTCTCTCTCTCTCTCTCTCTCTCTCTCTCTCTCTTTCTGATGTTTTGAATGTTTCCTCAGAATTTCGTTTTTGTTTTCAAATTTTTTTTCGTGATTTTGTCTTTTTTGCCAAAATTTCGACTTTTCATCAAAGATTTCTCAAATATTTTTTACTTTTTTGCAATTTTTTTTGAAAATATTGACTTATTTCGACCACTATCTTAATTTCTTATCAAAATCCTGTTTCCTTATTCCGAAATTTTGTTGAAAAATTCTCGAAAATATAAATTTTTCATTTTGTTCTCGAAATTTTGTCTTTTTTGGCAAAATGTCGAATTTTCAGCAAAATTTTCTAAAAAAATCTTTTACTTTTCCAAATTTTGTTTTGAAAATACCGACTTCTTTAGACCAATATCTTAATTTCTTATCGAAATCCAAATTTTGATCTTTTATTCAAGATTTCAATATTTTTCTAATTTCGAAATTTTGTTGAAAAATTCTCGAAAATATAAAGTTTCTTCGAAAATAACTTCCTTTAAACATCTCTCTCTCTCTCTCTCTCTCTCTCTCTCTCTCTCTCTCTCTCTCTCTCTCTCTCTCTCTCTCTCTCTCCCTCCCTCCCTCTCCCTCCCTCCCTCCCTCTCCCCCCCTCACCCCCATCTCTCTCTCTCCCTCTTTCTCTCTCTCTCTCTTTTTCTTTCTCTCTTTCTCTCTCTCTTTCTCTCCCTCTCTGGTTTTCCAATGTTTCCATAAAATTTTTATTTGTTCTCGAAATTTTATCTTTTTTACCAAAATTTCGACTTTTCACCAAAGTTGTCTAAACATTATTTCAATTTTTTACATTTTTCCTGAAAATATCGACTTATTTCGACCAATATCTTGATTTTCTATCAAAATCTTGAATTTTTCAGACAAATCAACTTCTCTGTAAACGAAATGTTTTTACAAATTTTGTATATTTATTGAAGATTTCAATTTTTTTTCTAATTTTGAAATTATTTTGAAAAATTCCCGAAAATTTAATCTTTTTTCGAAAATAACTTTTTTTCAATATCTCTCTCTCTCTTTCTCTCTCTCTTTCTCTCTCTCTCTCCCTCTCTTCTCTCTCTCTCTCTCTCTCTCTCTCTTTCTCTCTACCCCTCTCTCTCTATCTCTCCCTCTCTCCCTCTCTCCCTCTCTCCCTCTCTCCCTCTCTCCCTCTCCCCCTTTCTCTTTGTTTCTCAAATTTTGCCATATAGTAGTTACTTTTATACACTTTACACTTTAACTAATACGAAAATAATTACATTCATCCAACATTTTTGTCGGTAGTTGGGCTGTTACTTATAAAAAATGTGCCAACGATGGGATTTTCTAAGAGTAGGTGCAGTGTACACCGAAATGCTCAAGAGTATAGAGTTTCGTACTATTTTAGATTCGGGTTCTATAAACATAAAACAAAAAGTGATTCGTCGGTAAACAATATAGGATTTAAAAAATTTATTTTCGTCGGCATCATATCTTTTCCTCGTCGATTCACAAAACTCAAAACATCTATAACAAGTATTAAATTATCGGAAAATGTCCCTCGAGTGTTAGCGACCTTATAATATATGCACTCATTTAAACATTTCACCTTTTTTTAATTACTTTTCTTTTGCATTTCATATCGTTAACGACCATTTATCATGCGAAAAAGCGAATCATTCAACGACTGCCGAAAGAATCATTTAATAACTTGCACGTTTCTAACTTTTATAAGCAATGTTTTGTTTCTCCATATTCCCCATTGCGCAGCTGTCGGATTTTTCTTTTCCCTGGAGGCAGTGACAGCCAGAAAAAAATTTAAATTATGATTTGAAAATTTCAGCGAATATATTATTGGAAAATTTGAATTAATCCTAATCACATATTCGTTCTGTGAAAATTAATGATATTATGTCTGAGACATTATTTGTAGAAACGATCGAGCCTATTAATTCTTATATTCGATGGCTAGTGGGCAATGGCTTGGGTCAAACAAATTTAAAACCCTTGATATTTATCTGGATGAAATATCAGATAAAAGATGGTATCTAATACTGGAAAAACACCTTTTGTTTACAACGAAAATTAAGACTCCTGAATTACGTATTCATTTCCATCAGGGAGTTTTATTTCAACGTTTACATAAACCATGTGAGCATCCCAATACGAAAACCTACTCCATAGAAAATTCATTAATTGGGGATGAAATTGATTGTTTCTGCCATTCCACGAGAGCTTCTTGGAATTTATCTCTGAAAAGTAACAGTTTCGTTCGGTTTGTATAGGACCGAGCACCATCTTCATTCATTAGAGTTTTCAAACTGCCCTCTTGTTCGCCGCTATTTGTTGTTTAGTTTCGCGCCGGGCGACCCCGAAGGGCCGTTTACAAATTCAACTCTCGTCGGAAAGAGATCACAACTTTCGAGATTAATAACACCTAATAAAAGAAAACTCTTGGAAAATATCCCCGGGTTTATTGAATTCTTTGCGGGCGGACGTTAGCCGCATGACGATATGATGGATATGCGGTGATGTTAGGGGGCCAAATTTCAAACTAGGGCGGGTTTTGGGGTAGCGGTTAACTTCCGGTGTACCGGTCGGAAGGGCACGTAGTTTCCAGTTTACGTATTGCCATTGCAATTGCTGTTAGCGCTGAATAGGAGAGTAGGGGGACCTGGTTTAAGGGTTTGTTTATCGACAGAATTGTATCTTGCTTGTTTAGCTCGAAATTAACCCAAATTCAACAATATGCAAAATATTGTATCATTATCGTTTTTGTTATTGATGATATTTTTCTTCTTAGTTTTTAATTATTATTAAATTAAAAACAAGTTGGTTTGTTCAAACATTTTTAAAAAGTACCAACCATCGAAATTTAATCCCGGCAATTTGAAAATATAGATTGATAGCAATAGCGAATTGCAGAAGTAACACAATGCTGCATATTTTGAAAAGAAACGAATACAAAGTCTGCAAAAATAGCAAAAAACTTGAAAAATCATTAAATGTTAAAAGACGAAATTCTCACAAAAAAAATAGGCAAAATTTAAAAAAAGTTTTAATTGTAACCAAATGTAGTTATAAAATTTGTATTAGTGATTGTGTAAGGAATTCTCTAGAAACATTTGATAATGGGAAGCGGCCACGAGAATGAATCATACGCGCTCCAGACATTTCCGCAAGCGATAATCTTATCTGTAAAGAGATACGTCTAGAAAACCGGAATGGTATAAATACGCAGTGGTCAAGGGTTGGTTGGTTGGTTAGTCAGTTAGCTGGATAGCTAGATAGTTAGATAATCTACTAGTTAAGTAAATCATAATTGTGGTGTTTTCTTCTTCCATCATTCTTCTTTCATCTTCCTTTTTTCTTCTTTCTTCTTCCTTTCTGCTTCTTCCTTCTTTCTTTTTCTTCCTTTATCTTCCTTCTTTCATCTTACTTCTTCCATCTTTCTTTTCATTTTTTCATCTTTCTTCTTCCATCTTCAAACTTCCTTCTTCCACCTTTCTTCTTCCACCTTCCTTTTTTTATCTGTCTTCTTCCATTATCCATCTTCTTGCTTTCATCCTCCATTTTCCATCTTCCTTCTTTCATCTTCCTTCTTCTATCTTCCTTCTTTCTTCTTTCTTCTTCCTTCTTTCTTTAACCTTCTTTCTTCCTTTTACCATCTTCCTTTTTCACCTTCTTTTTTCAATCTTTTATGTTCCTTCTTTCATCTTCCATCTTTCTTCTTTCATCTTCCTTTTTTCCTCTTTCTTCTTCTTCCTTTTTCCTCTTCTTCTTTCTTCCTTCTTCCTTCTTCTTCTTCCTTCTTCTTTCTTCTTCCTTCTTCTCTTCTTCCTTTCTATTCCTTCTTCTTTTCCTTCTTCTTTTCTTTCTTCCTTTCTTCTTTCTTTTCTTTCTTTTCTTCTTTTTCTTTTTCCTTTCTTTCTTTTTCTTTTTCCTTTCTTCCTTCTCTTCCTCTTCCTTCTTCCTTCTCTTCTTCTTCTTCTTCTTCCTTTTCCTTTTTCCTTCTTTTCCTTTTTCCTTTTCCTTCTTCCTTCTTTCCTTCTTTCTTCTTCCTTCTTTCCTTCTTTCTTCTTCTTCCTTCTTCTCTTCTTCTTCTTCTTTCCTTCTTTCCTTTTCCTTTTTCCTTCTTCTTCTTCTTCCTTCTTCCTTTTTCCTTTCTTCTTCTTCTTCCTTCTTCCTTCTTCCTTCTTCCTTCTTTCCTTCTTCCTTCTTCCTTCTTCCTTCTTCCTTCTTCCTTCTTCCTTCTTCCATTCTTCCTTCTTCCTTCTTCTTCTTCCTTCTCCTTCTTCCTTCTTCCTTCTTCCTTCTTCTTCTTCTTCTTCTTCTTTCTTCTTCTTCTTCCTTCTTCCTTCTTCCTTCTTCCTTCTTTCTTCTTTCTTCTTCCTTCTTTCTCTTCCTTCTTTCTTCTTCCTTCTTTCTTCTTCCTTCTTCCTTCTTTCTTCTTCCTTCTTTCCTTCTTTCTTCTTCCTTCTTTCTTCTTCCTTCTTCCTTCTTTCTTCTTCTTCTTCCTTCTTTCCTTCTTCTTCTTCCTTCTTCCTTCTTCCTTCTTTCCTTCTTCCTTCTTTCTTCTTCCTTCTTCTTCTTCTTCTCTTCTTTCCTTCTTCCTTCTTCCTTCTTTCCTTCTTTCTCTTCCTTCTTCTTTCTTCCTTCTTTCTTCTTCCTTCTTTCTTCTTTCTTCCTTCTTCCTTCTTCCTTCTTCCTTCTTCCTTCTTCCTTCTTCCTTCTTTCTTCTTCCTTTTTCCTTCTTCCTTCTTCCTTCTTACTTCTTCCTTCTTTCTTTTTCCTTCTTCCTTCTTCCCTTCCTTCTTTCTTTTTCCTTCTTCCTTCTTCTATCTTCCTTCTTCCTATCTTCTTCTTCCTTCTTCCATCTTTCTCCTTTCATCTTCCTTCCTCCATCTTTCATCCTTTTCCCTCCATCTTCCTTCTTTCATCTTTTTTCTTTCTTTTTCAAAATTTTCAAAAAAATGAAAATAGGCAAAATTAAAAAAAATAAATTTTAATTAAATGTAGTTATAAAATTTGTATTAGTAATTGTGTAAGGAATTCTTTAGAAGCATTTGATAATGGGAAGCGACCACGAAAATGAATCATGCGCGCTCCAGATGTTTCCGCAAGCGATAATCTTATCCTGTAAAGAGATCCATCTAGAAAACCGCAATGGTATAAATACGCAGTGGTCTTTCCCTCAAGGGTTGGTTGGTTAGTCTGTCGGATAGCCAGATAGTTAGATACTTTGCTAGTGAAGTAAATCATAATTGTAGTTTTTTGAAATAAGTGTGCGATTAAGTGTTTATAATTCACAAAGTTTTGATTTTCGAGCCGATAACGTGGAACCATGTTTAAAGAAAATTGAAAGTTTAAATAAAAGTTATCAAAAAAGCCCAAATTTTACGGTCGAAAAATTTCAAAAAAATTTAGAATTATGGAATAAAGTAAAAAATTTTGAATGTAACACAATTTCAAAATTAATTTCAACGAAATCTTTATCACAGAATTTTTAAATAAAAGTTAGGATTTTTAAGGAAAAAATCTAGGCGCCAAACGAAAATTCATAAATCAACTCTGGACAGTTATTTTGAAATTATAGGTACTTTTTGATTTTATTCACCTATTGCCAATAATCTATCGCTTTTAGGTTCGCCCAATCTCCACAGATAAAAGCTCTAGATCTTGTGCAAACCTCTTGAGAAAAACTTTCAACCGAAACTCCGTTTCTTCGGGTATAATTTACAACGAAAGCATCATCGAGCGAATTTCCTCTATTTAAATCACAAAGCAATTTGATTACGTAGAAGGCAATTTGGTCGAGGAACGAAAAAAAGCGCCCAGAACACTTTTAGTGTTTCGAGCACTTAACATCATTATGGAGTTTTCTAGATTGAAATTAAATTCTTTTAAATGCGGCCCCGACGACGACGACGGCGACGTATCTTTTATTTTGTAGCCCTTCACCCGGGGCTACTCTCGCCAACTTATACATTTAGAGAAAACTTGTCGGAAAAGTACAAAAAGCAAATACGAAATTTAAGGTTTTCGTTTAAACAGTCCGGGCGTTTGACAAAGTTAGAATTGAGCCTTGAGGCGATTTAATAATACGTAGTTGGCAAGAAATATTAGAATTAAAAACGATTTACTTCGGGGAAATAGGGGAATTACACGGGGGATTAGTCGAAAGCAGCTGACGAAACCATTTTGCAAATTAGCGTCTGAAGTTATTATCTACATTATTAACGAGTTAGACAGCATCTATACATGGTAACTGACATATATTCTCCATTATTAAGTATCAGTCAACAGAATTGATTTTTATTTTGAAAATCTAAATATTGCCACTATTGAAAAAAAAATCAGTCAAGAGTAAAGCCGAGCTCGCACAATTAAGGGTGCTGTGCTAATTACTGCAGTGAACAGTCAGTTGACCAAATTAAATCATATTATGTATGAATTCGAAATTTTATCCAAATCTTGTGTTATAATTGAAAATTAAAAAATATCTATTTTCAAACACACTTTTTTTCTATAATCAATCGCTATATTTATGGAACTGGTGGCAATTAGCCATGAGTCCATGACTATTACCACAGTTTATTGAATCGCCTTGGATCGCGCTAAAATGCTCGATTGCAACCACAATTACTGCATTGCGTACATTTTAATAAACTTGTGCTGACTCCGTCTAAATGAAATAATGTAACAGACAAACTTCATTTGCATTCTATCCTTTGACTAAATCAAGTTTTTTATTTGAAAAAAATTAATACTATATGAGTCAAAAGGCTGTTGAATGCAAATACCTATTTTTCCTTTTGGTGAAATGGACTGGTCCTTGGTTATCTTCAAAAATTAAAAAAAAATCTTATCCAAATATATCCCTCAAAATCTGAATTGCCGCTTATTAATCCCAACAACATAAAATAACAACTTACTTTCGTCCGATTTCCAACGAAGTTTTAGCCACAACACATGATTTTCACCCACAAACAGCACCAAAACACCCACTATCCGCACTCAACTCAAAAAAAAAATCGACACAGAGACAAGTTTGTTTTTTTTTTCTCTCGAAAAACCAACCGGCGAATGTCGCGAACGAATCGATAGAAAAGCGGGGAAAATCGCGGTAATGTAGGGTTGTGCTCTACGCGCGATACTGGCGGCTGCATCTTGCCAACTTTTCCGCGAAGGATCCCGCTCAGGCGCCCTAGTCCTAACGGATATTACATCGGGTTAACTCCCCGGTATTTATTTACTCTTTTATTTGGGGGATTTTCGTACCTGCATGCACGCATCTTCTTAATTCGCCTGATTTTGCGACTTGTTGCCTACTAGTTACTAATTACTAGTGACTAGTTATTAGTTAGTTTGGATACTTTCTGCTTGGATTTGTGATAAACGTTTGGTTATTAATGAGTTTGTCACCTGGGGGATGCTAAAACCTATTTTATCCTGACATCCATGGATAGAATATGTAAAATATCACATTTTATGTTAACAACTTCCATGGTATCAAAAATATTTAAATTTGAAATATATTCTCCTTTCTTATTTTCTCTTCTCTTCTCTTCTCTTCTCTTCTCTTCTCTTCTCTTCTCTTCTCTTCTCTTCTCTTCTCTTCTCTTCTCTTCTCTTCTCTTCTCTTCTCTTTTCTTCTCTTTTCTTCTCTTCTCTTCTCTTCTCTTCTCTTCTCTTCTCTTCTCTTCTCTTCTCTTCTCTTCTCTTCTCCTCTCTTCTCCTCTCTTCTCCTCTCTTCTCCTCTCTTCTCCTCTCTTCTCTTCTCTTTCTCTTCTCTTCTCTTCTCTTCTCTTCTCTTCTTTTCTCTTCTCTTCTCTTCTCTTCTCTTCTCTTCTCTTCTCTTCTCTTCTCTTCTCTTCTCTTCTCTTCTCTTCTCTTCTCTTCTCTTCTCTTCTCTTCTCTTCTCTTCTTCTCTTCTCTTCTCTTCTCTTCTCTTCTCTTCTCTTCTCTTCTCTTCTCTTCTCTTCTCTTCTCTTCTCCTTTCTTTTCTTCTCTTCTCTTCTCTTCTCTTCTCTTCTCTTCTCTTTTCTTCCCTTCCCTTCCCTTCTCTTCTCTTTTCTTTTCTTTTCTTTTTTCTTTTCTCCTCTTCTCTTCTCTTCTTTTCTCTTCTCTTCTCTTTTCTTCTCTTCTCTTCTCGTCTCTTTTCTCTTTTCTTCTCTTCTCTTTTCTTCTCTTTTCTTCTCTTCCTCTTCTCTTCCCTTCTCTTCTCTTCTCTTCTCTTCTTTTCTCTTTTCTTTTCTTCTCTTTTCTTCTCCTCTCTTTTCTTTTCTTCTCCTCTCTTTTCTTCTCTTCCCTGCCCCTTCCTTCCTTTCTTTTCTTGCGTTCCTTTTTTATTCTTTTATTTCCTGTTTTCTTTTTCCACTTTTTTCACTTTCTACTTCTTCCATCTTTCATCTTTCATCTTTCATCTTTCATCTTTCATCTTTCATCTTTCATCTTTCATCTTTCATCTTTCATCTTTCATCTTTCATCTTTCATCTTTCATCTTTCATCTTTCATCTTTCATCTTTCATCTTTCATCTTTCATCTTTCATCTTTCATCTTTCATCTTTCATCTTTCATCTTTCATCTTTCATCTTTCATCTTTCATCTTTCATCTTTCATCTTTCATCTTTCATCTTTCATCTTTCATCTTTCATCTTTCATCTTTCATCTTTCATCTTTCATCTTTCATCTTTCATCTTTCATCTTTCATCTTTCATCTTTCATCTTTCATCTTTCATCTTTTCATCTTTCATCTTTCATCTTTCATCTTTCATCTTTCATCTTTCATCTTTCATCTTTCATCTTTCATCTTCCATCTTCATTCTTTCATCTTTCATCTTTTCATCTTCCTTCTCTTTCATCTTCATCTTTCATCTTTCTTCTTTCTTCTTTCTTCTTCTTTTCTCTTCCTTCTTCCTTCTTTCTTCTTCTTCTTCCTCTTTCTTCTTCTTCCTTTTCTTCTTCCTCTTCTTCTTTTCTCTTCTTTTCCTTTCCTTCTTTCCTCTTCTTCTTCCTCTTCTTCCCTTTCTTTCTTTTTCCTTCTTCCTTTCTTCTCTTCTTCTCTTTCTTTCCTCTTCCTTCTTCCTTCTTCCTCTCTTCCTTTTCCTTCTTCCTTCTTTTCCTTCTTCTTTCTTCTTCTTCCTCTCTTCTTCTTTCTTCTCTCTTCTTTCTTCTTTACTTTCTTCATCTTCCTTCTTCCTTTTCTGTCTTCTATCTTCCTTCTTCTCTTCTTTCCTTCTTCTTTCCTCTTTCTTCTTCCTTTCTTCCTTCATTCTTCTCTTCTTTTTCTTCTTCCATCTTCTCTTTTTTTTCTTCCATCTTCCTTCTTTCTCTTTCTTTTTCCTTCTTCATCTTTCTCTTATTCTTCTCTTTTTCATTTTCCTTTTTCCTATCTTCTTTTCCTTTCTTTTCCTTCTTCCCATTTCCTTTTCCTTTTTCCTTTTTTCCTTTTTCCTTTTTTCTTCTTCCTTCCACCTTCTTCCTTCCTCCTCTCTATTTTTTAGGTTTCCATCTTCCTTTTTTCTTTTTGTTTTTATTTCCTTCTACTTTCTTTCCTTTTCCCCCTTTCATCTTTCTTCATTCTTCTCTTTTTTTATTCGTTTCTCTTTTTTTCTTTTATCTTCTTTATTCTTTTCTCTTCCTTTTACCTTCTTTCTTTTTCCCTCTTTCTTCTTCCTTCTTCTTCTTCCTTATTCCTTCTTCTTTCTTTTCTCTTTTTACTTCCTTCTTCTTATTTCTTTCTTTCTTCCATCTTCTTCTTCTTTCCTCTTCCTTCTTCCTTTTTCCATCTTCCTCTTCCTCTTTCATTCTTCCATCTTCCATCTTCCTTCTTCCATCTTTCCTTCTTCCATCTTCTCTTCTTCTCTCTCTTCCTTCTTCCATCTTTCCTTCTTCCCTTCCTTCTTCCATCTTCTTCTTCTATTTCCTTTTCCATCTTCCTTCTTCTATCTTCCTTCTTCCATCTTCCTTCTTTCCTTTTTCCATCTTTTTTTTTCTTCTTCCATCTTCCTTCTTCATTTCTTCTTCCATCTTCCTTTCTTCCATCTTCCTTCTTCCATCTTCCTTCTTCCATCTTCTTCTTCCATCTTCCTTCTTCACTTCTTTCCATCTTCCTTCTTTTCTTCGCTTTCTTCATCTTCCTTCTTCCTCTCTTCCATCTTCCTTCTTCCTTCTTCCATCTTCTTCCTTTCCTTTTCCATCTTCCTTCTTCCATCTTTCTTCTCATCTTCCTTCCTTCTCTTCCATCTTCCTTCTTCCATCTTCCTTCTTTCACTCTTTCTCTTCCATCTTCCTTCTTCCATCTTCCTTCTTCCATCTTCCTTCTTCCATCTTTTATTCCATCTCCTTCTTCCATCTTCTTTCATCTTCCTTCTTCCATCTTCCTTCTTCCATCTTCCTCTTCCATCTTTCCTTTCTTCCATCTTTCCATCTTTCCATCTTTCCTTCTTCCATCTTCCATCTTCCATACTCCTTCCTTCCATCTTCTTCTTTCATCTTCCTTCTTCCATCCTTCTTCCATCTTCCTTCTTCCATCTTCCTTCTTCCATCTACCTTCTTCCATCTTCCTTCTTCCATCTTCCTTCTTCCATCCTCCTTCTTTCATCTTCCTTCTTCCATCTTTCTTCTTCCATCTTCCTTCTTCCATCTTCCTTCTTCCATCTTTCTTCTTTCATCTTCCTTCTTCCATCTTCCTTCTTCCATCTTCCTTCTTCCATCTTCCTTCTTCCATCTTCCATCTTCCATCTTCCTTCTTCCATCTTCCTTCTTCCATCTTCCATCTTCTTCTTTCCATCTTCCTTCTTCCTTTTTCCAATCTTCCTTCTTCCAATCTTCTTCTTCCATCTTCCTTCTTCCATCTTCCTTCTTCCATCTTCCTTCTTCCTTCTTCCATCTTCCTTCTTCCATCTTCCTTCTTCCATCTTCCTTCTTCCATCTTCCTTCTTCCATCTTCCTTCTTCCATCTTCCTTCTTCCATCTTCCTTCTATCTTCTTATTTTTTCTTCTTCCTTCTACCTTCTCCCTTTTTTATTTATTCGTCTTCCATCTTTCTTTTTTTTCTACCCTTTTTCTCCTTCCTGCTTCCTTCTTCTTTGTTTTTCATTTTTCGTGGCCAATGAAAAAACCTATTTAATAAAAAAATCTTGTCAAGATTTAGAATTTAAAGTTAAAACTTCATGATAAAGGTTAACATTTCTAAGCTAAAGTCAAATTGCAGCGATTAAGGTCAAAATAACTTTTGAATTTCTACAAAATGTTACGCAAAATTTTGAGTTCAAAGGCAAAATTTGGAAATATGATCGAAGTTTTAAGAAGAAACTTTAAGATGTCTAAAACGTTTTGATGTAAACATCGTAATTTCTAAATTACATGTTTGGAGCTCAGCCCCAAAGTACACTTTAGCTCTTTTGGATTCAATTCAAAGAAGAGCGATTCGTCTAATTGATAAACAAAGTTTGACCGATTCTCTCGAAATACTAGAGTACAGGCGGATGGTTGGTAATTTGTCTCTTTTCTACAAGTACTTTCATGAAAGATGCTCACAGAAATTTATAGGATTGATCCCCCAAGAGCAAGATTTTTGAGGTACACAAGGCAGTCGGAGACAGCAAATTCCTCTGCGATCCAACTTAACACAGCAAGGTCTTCTGTCTATGGAGGCTCTTTTTTCTATAGAATTTCCAAGCTATGGAACTCCTTACCGTACGGAATTTTCCCCAAAAATTACAACCTATCCTTGGTTAAGAAGGCGGTCCAGCGCCATCTATCCTTGTTTCCGCATCCTACTCGTGGTGCTTTGAGGGTAGGGTTATCCTTTACAAGTTGATTAAACATAAAAAAATTAAGGCCACAATTTGCTTTGTAATTTATTTTCAAAAATTTTAAAATCGATAATTCGTTTAAATTTGGACCTTTGTTGGAACTTTTAGGATTAAGCTTGAAAAATACTTCTTTTTAAAATGACAGGTTTAAAACCGTAATTTAATTAAGTCTCGAATTCGTTTTACACAATTCGATCAGAATTTTAAAAATTTCCAACTTAAGAAATCTTCTTTCTTGGTTTCAGGGGACAAGTTCTGTGTTTCAATTTTTAAAAAATAAGTTTAAAAATATCTTATAATTTTCAGTAAAAAGCAAATTTTCCAAATTGTCGAAGTTATAAAAATTAGAAGTTTCGAAAAAACCGTCCACATTTTTAAAATAATGTTTTACAAAGTTTCCATAAAAAACCAAAATTTTGAAAAAAGGTAGTAATTCTGAAAAAGCCCAAATTCTAAAAAAAAACTCATAACTGCGAGACAATCTAAATTTTGTTAAAAAATGTCGAAATTTTAAAAAAGGTGAAAATTCCGAAAAAGTTCGAGAATTTCAAAAAGTCGAAATTTGAAAAAATAATCACTTTTAAAAAAGTCAAAATTTTGAAAAAAAACTCTTATTTTTCGAATAAAAGCCAAATAATCTAAATAAAAGTTAAAATTTTGGGAAAAGACAAATTTCTCATTTTCCGAAAAAAACCGAATATTTTACATAAGTCAAAATTTTGGGAAAAGACAAAATGATTAAAAGAAGGCTGAAATTTTCAAAAAGAGTCAAAACTTCGAAAAATAGTCAAAAGTTTAAACAAAGGCATGAAGTTTCACACAAAACTAGATACTTCAAAAAAGGTTTTGGTTTTTCAAAAAACAATATTTCAACTTGATCAAATTAAAAAAAAAATAAAAATTTTGCATAAAAATAATCAAGAAGATTCCAAAATAAAATCATAATATTAAAGAAGGGCGAATTTGTTGAAAATAACAAAATAAGTTAAAATTTGAAAAAAGTGGAAATTAAAAAACGCAAAATATGATATTCTAAATTTTCAAAATGAAAAGTTGAAATGTAAAATATATAATACAATAAAATAAGTTGAAATGTTCAAAAGGTCAAGAATTTTAATAAACATTGACAATGAAGTTTCATTTGGATAGAAGCAGAAATGGCTCCTCTTTGCGGTTCACGTTGATGTTAAGTCGATGTGAACGATTTTATGTTTTAGTAAAC
Organism: Dastarcus helophoroides; assembly: GCA_028583605.1. Classification (NCBI taxonomy): domain Eukaryota; kingdom Metazoa; phylum Arthropoda; class Insecta; order Coleoptera; family Bothrideridae; genus Dastarcus; species Dastarcus helophoroides. The sequence goes on from CM053334.1 coordinate 10,848,552, forward strand.
ATCAAAAAGTCAAATTTCTCAAAAAACATTCATTTTCAATAGTTCAAAATTTTAAGTAAAAGCAGCCATTTTGAAAAATGTCGCATTAAAAAACAAACAATTATTTAAGTCAATATTTTAAAATATAAAACCTTTAAAGAATTCAAATTTTTGAAAAGAATCGAAATGTCGAATTTTATGAATGCAAATACAAAATCAAATTTGAAAAGAGTCAGATTTGCAAAAAAGTTCAAATTTCGAGTCAACACTTTTAAAAAAATATCCACATTTACAAGGTGGGATGTTTAGATGACAAGTTTCAGGAATAGGTTTAAAAATGTGATAAAAAGTCCAAATTTTCCAAAAAATTTGAAATTTGAAGATAAAATTGATTTAATCGAAAAAAGATTAAAATAATGAAAAGGTGTTTTCACAAAAGTTGAAATCCCAAAAAAGAGAATTTTTAATAGACAGAAGTTATTTAAAAAAAATGTTTAAACAATTAAAATACAAAGTCTTCGAAAAAAGTCGAAATTCTTTAAATTAGGTCAAATTTTTGAAAAAAAGGTGAGTCAAAGGAGAAAATGTTGATATTTTGAAAAAAGCGCGGGTGTCACCTACTCTACTTAATAAAACTTTGAGCATTAATTAGCAGATAATGCACGTTCTAAGCAGGTGAATCTACAAGCTGGCAATTTTGCACAGAAGTTCCCCATATAACATTGGTGAGCACTAAAAAACTTTATATTTAAATACAGGTTTTATTAATTGGAATGTATTCAAAACTCAAGATATCCCTTTAAAACAACTTGGTTATTTAAGTTAGTCTACTCAAAACAAAATTTGCCGATCCAATGCAGAATGTAGGTAAGAAGATCTTCCAGTAGACGCTTACATTGGGTTTAAACACTGCTCAGGAAAATGATGGAACATATAAGAGACAGACTCCCCATTGTAGACGCGCCGAATGGCCTCCCCAAAAATATGCGAGACGTCAATCACCTGCAACCTGGAGCAACTCTCCTCATGTTCGTTTTGCGGTACGGTATTCGTAACCACCAGAAGATCAATGGCCGACCGATTCAGTCTCTGGATTCCAGGCTCTGACAGGATCCCATGAGTAGCAAAGGCGTAGATCTTTAAAGCCCCCGCTTCCTTAACTTTTTGAGCAGCCTTACACAACGTTCCACACGTATCTGCTATATTATCGAAAATTAGGACTGTTTTACCGCTGGCGTCCCCCACGAACGTTAAATTGTTGACTTGATTAGCGTAACATTCGCCTTCGGCTTTTTGGTTGTTGTGTATGATGGCGAAACTCGATTCAAGCTCGTCGGCTATTGTGGTTACCCTTGAGGTCACGCTAGAGCTAAGACTAACGATGACAGCGTTGGTTTTCCATTCTGGGACATTTTGTCTGATCCATTGGACCACCACCGGTTCGGCGAGGAGGTTTTCTACGGGTATGTCAAAAAATCCCTGGATTTGCGTCTCGTGTAAATCCATGGTGATGATGTGGTTGGCACCAGCTGCACAAATCATGTTAGCGATGAGTTTTGCGGAAGCCAGTGGTCTGGCCCTCGTTCTCCACTCGAAGGTCTTCCACTTTGTTTAGCATACCTTCGCTTTCCATGTAGGACATTTTGCCTTGTCGGGCGTATGGAAAGTAGGGGATGACGACGGTTATTCGACCAGCTCCGGCGATTTTGCAGGCGTGGATTATTATGAGGAGTTCCATAAGGTGATCGTTTACTTTGCCACTTCCGGTTTGGATGACGAAGATGTGTCTCTTTCGAACGGATTCCTGGATATCGACTGATGTTTCTAGATTGCTGAATTTGCTCAAGTGGATTTTGCCCAGCTCTACAGAGAGTTGATCCTTAATGATTTCAGGCGAATTGGTGATGGGAGGATCCGCTGAATATAGTCAGAGAGTTCATTTTAATCGTTGCTCTGACGTACGTCAATATCGGAACATTTAAAGTTAGATGTCTGATGTGACGTTAATAATACTTATCTGTGGATTCATTTCATTATTGTCGCCGTTTTTAGTCAACTGAATTATCACCATTTGTTCTCATTTGCTAATTTTACATCAAGATATCGATTTGCATTTTTAGATTTCGATAACAAATTGCAAAATTTATGTCAAAATTTCGACTTTAATCTTTGAATTTTTATTGTACGTTTAAAATCTCGAACGTAACCATTTTCTATTAAATTTCAAAATGTTAATTTGTCCTTGAAACTGCCAACGCTTTTCATTTTGCTAAGTGGGTCAATTAAATTTGGTGCAACTATTGATTCTTCGTTTTTATTTTGGCAGCCACAATTCGAAAAGTTATCAGTTAATGCATATTGCAGTGGCTTTTAACATTGACGACACTGTGTCTCCGCTAAAATGTAAACATCAACTAGGGGAACCTTACGCAGGAAGTGGCTTTAACGCGAGTGGTGTGTAAACAATATTTCAATGTCTGTTTGGCCAACGTATTTGCCAACTTTAATTGCTTGCCGACTCCATGCAGTTTATTTCTTGCAAACATTGGTAATATAGTTCTCTAGGAAAACATGAATATTAAATAAGAGCCTGTCGTTGTTTTGGATGACGCATTGTTTTATAGAAAACAGAAATAAAAAACTGGAAAAGCAATTATAAAATCCCAGTTCCTAGACGTTGTTAATTCTGGCAAGAGATACAATACTGATCTATGTCAATCGCCAGACATATTTAATCATATATGAGGCGTTTAGTGCAAAAGTGGCCTAACCAGCATGTTTAGATCTATCTTGATTTTCAATTTATTCTACTCAGATATGTGTAAATGCAACCGCTGATGTTACAACACCAGCGTTCAGTACTTGTACTACTTAACAGATGGCAGCAATGTTTCATGTTTGCATTAAGTATTACTTCTTTATTAGCTTTCAGTGTATATCCATGTATTCGCTTGGGCTACTATTTCACAAAACGCCTCATATAATAACTGAAAACAAAGACAGTTTTACGTTACACCTTGAAGATGTGGATGTAATTTTAAGCTGACACTCAGCAAAAATATTTATCATAACTACTACGGACAAAATAGTTTACGAATAACAACGACGTGTAAATCTTAACTTCAAACAAAAGCTTCTAAGAGAAATTCGAAGAAAGTCTTTGATTTGCAACAAGCTCACGTCGAATATAAATAGAGAAAATTAGCCATTTTGTGTTTTGTCTGCAGCTAATTTTATTTAAATGACGTTTCAGTCTTTCTCAGGAAAGATTTTTATGCGACTGATTTATGTCTCGCCATTTCCCTTCGCTTCCGAAGTTTCATCGATTGCTACATTTCTTCGAAATGCCGGAGATAATTTTAAATTAACATTACGTGAAATTTCGCTGCAAAACTCCCAACGATTTTATATTAATGCCTACGTTTCAATGTAATAAATTCAAAAACTTGGACGCGACAAAAACACGTGTTATGGTGGAATTTTCGAGCGATTTCAATGACGAAATTCCACCAGATCCTAACAAAACTAAGTTACATTTTACCTGTAACATTTATGATAAACTGCAGAAAAAGTAATATTACAGAAAACATTAAAAAAACACGCCACCGTAACTGTTTATGAATAGTTCAATGTATGGAAATAATGTGGAGAATTCGCTTAATTAGGTTAAAATTTCCAATTCTTAAGGATGAATTTTGAAGTGTATATGTACGGTATATGTTTAGGATACATTAAATTACAATTGCAATCGAAACAAGGTTCTAGAAGTCCGCTATCATAGCAGTTTATAAACAATTTAATGTATGATAATTTATTGTGAAAATGCATCTATTTGGATCAAAACGTTTAATTTTAAGAAATGATTTACAACGTCTATATGTAGGTTATATTTTAAAAATGTATAAAATAAAAATTGCGGTAAAAGCAGGGTTCGAGATATGCGCCATCGTAACAGTTATGAATATTTCAATGTATGAAAATAGTGTAGAGAATTCGCTTAATTAGGTTAAAATGTCCAATTCTTAAGGATGAATTTTAAAGTGTATATGTACGGTATATGTTTAGGATACATTAAATTACAATTGCAATCGAAACAAGGTTCTAGAAGTCCGCTATCATAGCAGTTTATAAACAATTTAATGTATGATAATTTATTGTGAAAATGCATCTATTTGGATCAAAACGTTTAATTTTAAGAAATGATTTACAACGTCTATATGTAGGTTATATGTTAAAAATGTATAAAATAAAAATTGCGGTGAAAGCAGGGTTCGAGATATGCGCCATCGTAACAGTTATGAATAGTTCAATGTATGGAAATAGTGTGGAGAATTCGCTTAATTAGGTTAAAATGTCCAATTCTTAAGGATGAATTTTAAAGTGTATATGTACGGTATATGTTTAGGATACATTAAATTACAATTGCAATCGAAACAAGGTTTTAGAAGTCCGCTACCATAGCAGTTTATAAACAGTTTAATGTATGATAATTTATTGTGAAACATAAATCTATTTGGATCAAAACGTTTAATTTTTAGAAATGATTTACAACGTCTATATGTACGTTATATGTTAAAAATGTATAAAATAAAAATTGCAATAAAAGCAGGGTTCGAGATATGCGCCATCGTAACAGTTGTGAATAGTTCAATGTATGGAAATAGTGTGGAGAATTCGCTAAATTAGGTTAAAATGTCCAATTCTTAAGGATGAATTTTAAAGTGTATAGGTACGGTATATGTTTAGGATACATTAAATTACAATTGCAATCGAAACAAGGTTCTAAAAGTCCGCTATCATAGCAGTTTATAAACAGTTTAATGTATGATAATTTATTGTGAAACATAAATCTATTTGGATCAAAACGTTTAATTTTTAGAAATGATTTACAACGTCTATATGTACGTTATATGTGTAAAATGTATAAAATAAAAATTGCAATAAAAGCAGGGTTCGAGATATGCGCCATCGTAACAGTTATGAATAGTTCAATGTATGGAAATAGTGTAGAGAATTCGCTTAATTAGGTTAAAATGTCCAATTCTCAAGGATGAATTTTAAAGTGTATATGTACGGTATATGTTTAGGATACATTAAATTACAATTGCAATCGAAACAAGGTTCCAGAAGTCCGCTATCATAGCAGTTTTTAAACAATTTAATGAATGATAATTTATTGTGAAAATGCATCTATTTGGATCAAAACGTTTAATTTTTAGAAATGATTTACAACGTCTATATGTACGTTATATGTTAAAAATGTATAAAATAAAAATTGCCGTAAAAGCAGGGTTCGAGATATGCGCCATCGTAACAGTTATGAATAGTTCATTGTATGGCAACAAAAAAGAAAACTTTAGTGTGTTTCCTCTAAAATTAAGAGATTTAAAAAAACTTTAAATTTTTGTGTAATTTTGATAAAGCTGCAACTTAAAGAAAAATATATAAAAAAAACATTAAAAAAGCGATCAGTTTCTAGTGTTTAAATTTTAGGTTAAAGTTTTTTGGCTTCAGCAGTTATTGTTTAATCATCAGAAAACCATGGCTTACAAATATTTCTAAATTTTTGTTTGTCTTTCAAGAAGACTAAGAATATCATTGTATTGATAACGAAGGCTTCCACGGATACAGTCAGTACAGGATGTATTTCTTCCGGGATTGAACCGTGTCAAAGAACTCACACACACAACACTTTTAGTAGTTCTTTGACACGGTCCAATCCCGGAAGAAGTATATCCTGTAATATCAGTTTCTTGTTTAAGTGTAAAGTATTTTTCCAGATCATTTTATTTATTTTTAATTTTTTTGGTTCCTAATAATCATATTTTAATGGCAACAATGGAAAAAATATACAAATTTAAAATTAGGTTATAAAAAATCAATTCTTACAAAAAAGACACTGCAATGAATTATCTTTAACACTGATTATTCTTTAATTCAACTCATTTGTTAAACATTTAGCTTAGTTGGCAGGTATTTGCAATAAAGTTTCAGTTAATAGAAAACATTTTATTTTATAATCAATAAAGAGAGCTCAAATAGTTGCAATAAAACTCAGAAGACATATATATTTTATTTTAAATAAGGCAGACGTAAAACGATCCAACCTAAAACAAACAACAAAATTAACCACCCAACAACAACAAAAATTTAGGCAAGTCTTCAAAATTTAACCCTAGAACACACTTACTATATTCCTGGCAGCGTTTGTGGCTAATTTCATCGGGACAATGGCGTTCTGGAGTCGGCTTTGAGGCTGGAAATACATTGAAGTCGAAATGCAACTTCCTGGGTCAAAGTGCGATGTGGTTTTCGAGGTTTGAAGCGAGGCTAATACAGTCTTATACATGTCGGCTTGTCACAAGTCCGGAAAACGTCATCTATTGCATCCCAGAATGTATTTGAATGTTCTAATCGTACTGCGGATTTTATGAATTACTTCCTCCTGAAAGCAAGGGGAATATCACGTCAAATGTTGCAAAAGTGGCGAAAGCTTGCAAAAGCGACCTTTTCGTTTGATTCTGAATCTGAATTCAAAACAGTTCATAAATGAATATTGACGATAACTTGATCACTTGTTTTGTTTTAGTTGGTCTTTCTGTCATCTTATTTAAAAATCTCAAGATTAAGAGAAAAACAAGACACAAATTAAAATAGAACCAATTTAGAAATTAATGTAAAAGTTTTGACCGTTGTTATGTGGGACAAAATGTAACTGACGTCTGCTAATTTTAAGCAAATATTTCATTATTAAACATACTATATCTCTAATCGTAAGATAGTTGTCTGAAACCAAAAGTTTAATAAAATATAACAACTGCCAATCTATCAACAAAAAAAAGATTGTACTTGATTACTCTCTACAAATCCTTTATATATTCCGACCAATTTTGATGACTTATTCACTACCAAAAATATATTATCCTTGATAATTAACCATTACTCAAAAACAGTAAGACGTTGTAACACATAAACCATATTTTAAGATAATTTAACTATTTCAACTAAGTTATGAATAGTTCCATATATGGAAATAATGTGGAGAATATATAATTATTTTTATTAAAAACTTAAACTTTTAATGTAATGCGTTACATTTAAACTTAGTTTGTTTAATAAAGTTCATATTTATACTTTATTTTGGAAGCAGCACCCTTAGGGAACGTACTCAAAGTCGTCAAAGTTTTCATAGCTTAGCGCTACGTTACCACTTATTAACATGGCCGCTGTTCTTTCCTTGCTAATTAAGCTAAAACATAAACTTACCTGCATGAGGTTGAAACACATGGCAATCAAAGCCATTCCTAACATTAGGTACATTGAGCAAAATATAAAACTCAATTCGAAAACTTCCGTAAGCGAAACGTTTTTATGTCCGAATATTTTATCACCAGGCACTAAATCTCCGAAACCTATGGTACTCAAGGAGATGAAACAAAAGTAAAAAGGCGTCCAAAAATTCCCATTCTTGCCACCTGCAGAACAACAAAGCTCCCCCGCAAATGTACCTGAAGAAAAAAATAAGTAAATCAGACTTTGGGAATAAGCTCATGAAATTTGTTTACACTAAAATGTTAGTTATCTACTGAGATACGCAATCCAAAGGCATTTACAGTACTAAAGAAATAAGATCATAAAATTTGTTTACACCAAAATGTTAGTTATCTACTGAGATACGCAATCCAGAGGCATTTACAGTACCAAAATTGGTATTGCAAGAATTAATAGTTTGTGCTGTTTTTTTTATAAAATTTTGCCCATTTCACGGTTAAATTTTCAAAGTTGCTTCATTCTGTATGTTCATCGACAACACTTCTCAATTTTTGCCCGTTAGACGTAAAATCTCAGGCGTGCTGTTTGTGCAAACAGTTTCTAGGCAAAATTCTATTTTTTGATTTTAATCAAACTTTAGCCGTGGAATTAATTTCTTTTTGCATTAAATCCCTTTTACTCGCCACTTTACGTCATTTTACCGTAAAATTGCTATACTTCACGGTTGAATATCTTGTATTTTTTTGCTTAGACTACTCTTTGCCTAATTTCCAAGCGACGTTCTTGTAGAATTTTGCTTTTACTGTCGATATTTGAAATTTTGTTGTTGTATTCTGCGAAATATTGGTTTATATTAAATTTCAGCCGTGAAAACCTTTCCGCAGCAATTTTTTCTTATCAACGTTTGTCGTGTTTTTACCGCCAAATTTCTAAATTTTACAGTTAAAAGCCGTTACTTTCATAATAATTCAAGACCATCAGCAGCCATTTTTTCTGTTTTTAAATTAGGCGTCTTCTTAGTGTTTCTATCGTAGCACAACTGCCATACTTGTTTAATTTTATTTAAACTTGAGTGAAATTAATTCTCTCAGCAACAAGTCCCTTTTATTAACCATTTTACGTCATTTTACCGTAAAATTCTCACCTTTCACGGTAAAATATCTGGTATTTTTTTGCTGAGACTGCTCTTTGTTTAATTTTTAGGCCACATACTCGCAGAATTTTGATTTTATTGTTGCTATTTAAAGTTTTGTTTTTGTGTCTGCGAAATATCGGTTTATATTAAATTTCAGCAGTAAAACATTTATATTTCTGCAGTAATTAGTACTAATTAACGTTTGTCGTGTTTTCACGGCCAAGTTTCCACATTTTATGGTTAAAATACGCCATTTTGACGGTCAATTTTTCAGTTACCTTATTCTGCATGTTTATGAAAACAAAATGCAATGTTTGTGTATTATACGTAAAATATCATGCGTGCTTATTGTACAGGCAATTTTTACGCAGAATTCGCATTTTATTTTAAACTTTAACCGTGAAAATAATTTTTTCTCAGCGGCAAACTACTTTTATTTGCCTCTTACGTTCTTTTACCGTAATAAATCCTATATTTCACGGTAAAATATCTTATATTATTCCGCTGGAACTGCTCTCAGCTTAATTTTCAAGCTACGCAAAGTTTTGCTTTTGCGTTGATATTTAATGTGTTGTGGTTGCATCTGCAAAATATTGGTTTATGGTAAAGGTCGGCCGTGAAAGTATTTATATTTTTGCAGGTATTTTGTTAATGCTGCTTTTTTTGCAAAACTTCGTACATTTCACGGTCACTTTTTTTGAAATTAAGTGGCCCAATTTTGCATTTTTACCCAGTTTTTAACACATGCAGGCGGTTCAACAAAAAACCTTTCTTGATTTTTTAAAAACTATGAACTTTCTTAGACTTTTTGATGGAAAAGTGCGTTTGATTGTTACGTCGCAGATGCCACACGTGCTTGTTGTAGAAGCAATTTTCAGTCGCAAATTAAATTTTATGCAAATTTTAACCGTGAAATTAATTTTTCTCTGCAACAAACTATTTTTAATTGCCTTTTACTTTTCTAGACCCTTAAATATTCCATATTTCACCGTCAAATATATGTTATTTTGCAATTGAAACTTAGGTATGCTTAATCTTAAACCCATGCGTTCGCAAAGTTTTGCTTTTGGTGTTGATATTTAAAGCTCTACAAAATACCAATCTATGGTAAATTTAAGTTGGTGAAACATTTATATTTTTGCAGCAATAATAATTGATTTTATAGATTGAAATACTTTCATTAGGTTTTGCCGCGTTTTCACCGTTGCATTTTTAAAGTTTACGGTTAAAAACAGCTAATTTGCCATTTTTAAGGCGTTGTACCCGTTAGCCTTTATTTTTCTCGTTTTTAAATGATGCGTCCCCTTAGTGCTTTTATCTGTGTATAACCTTCATTCTGCTTTGATTTTAATCAAACTTTAGCCGTGGAATTAATTTCTTTTTGCATTAAATGCCTTTTACTTGCCACTTTACGTCATTTTACCGTAAAATTGCTATACTTCACGATTAAATATCTTGTATTTTTTGCTCCCATTTTATCCCATATTTCACTGTCAAATATATGTTATTTTGCAAATGAAGCTTAGGTATGCTTAATCTTAAAGCCATGCGTTCGCAAAGTATTGCTTTTGGTGTTGATATTTAAAGCTCTACAAAATACCAATCTATGGTAAATTTAAGTTGGTGAAACATTTATATTTTTACAGCAATAATAATTGGTTTTAGAGATTAAAATACTTTATTAAGTTTTGCCGCGTTTTCACTGTTGCATTTAAAAGTTTACGGTTAAAAACAGCTAATTTGCCATTTTTAAGGCTTGGTACCCGTTAGTCTTCATTTTTCTCGTTTTTAAATGATGCGTCCCCTTAGTGCTTTTATCTGTGTATAACCTTCATTCTGCTTTGATTTTGATCAAACTTTAGCCGTGGAATTAATTTATTTTTGCATTAAATCCCTTTTACTCACCACTTTACGTCATTTTACCGTAAAATTGCTATACTTCACGGTTAAATATCTTATATTTTTTTGCTTAGACTACTCTTTGCCTAATTTTCAAGCGACGTTCTTATAGAATTTTGCTTTTAGTGTCGATATTTGAAATTTTGTTGTTGTATCTGCGAAATATTGGTTTATATTAAATTTCAGCCGTGAAAACTTTTCCGCAGCGTTTTTTTCTTATCAATGTTTGTAGTGTTTTTACCGCCAAATTTCTGAATTTCACGGTTAAAAACCGTCATTTCATCATATTTCAAGACCATCAGCAGTTATTTTTCCTGTTTTTAAATTGGGCGTCTTCTTAGTGTTTTTATCGTAGCACAGCTGCCATACTTGTCTAATTTAATTTAAACTTTGGCAGTAAAATTAATTTCTCTCTGCGACAAGTCCTTTTTGTTACCCATTTTCATCATTTTATTTTAAAATTCTTATCTTTTACGGTAAAATATCTCGTTTTTTTTTTCTGGGACTGCTCTTTGTTTAATTTTTAAGCCAGATACTCGCAGAATTTTTATTTTATTTTTGATAATTAAAGTTTTGTAGTAGTATTTGCAAAATATCAGTTTAAATTAAATTTTAGTTGCGAAATATTTATATTTCTGCAGTGATTATTGCTAGTCAATGTTTTTTGTGTTTTAATCTATAAATTTCCAAATTTCACGGTTAAAATCCGCCATTTAATCATATTTTAAGCGTGGTAACCGTCAGCAGCCATTTTTTATGTTTTTAAAGTACGCGTTGCCTTAGTGCTTCTATCATAGCACAGCTGCCATCCTTGTTCAATTTTAATTAAAGTTCTGTCGTAAAATTAATTTTTCTCTGCGACAATTTCCTTTTATTTACAATTTTACGTCATTTAACATAACATTTCTATCCTTATTGGTGAAATATCTTATATTTTTTCTACTGCCACTGTTCTTTGTTTAATTTCTTAGCCACGCATTCGCAAAATTTGATTTTATTGTTGATATTTAAGGTTTTGTAATTATCTATCTGCTAAATATAAATTTATAGTAAATTTCAGCCATGAAAACTTTGATATTTTTACAGCAATTATTCCTAAGCAACATTTGCTCTATTTTTACTGTTAAATTTCAAAATTTTACGGTTACAAGCCGCCACTTATTCATTTTTTAAGCGGGGTATATGTCAGTTTTGTTTTTAATGACGCGTTTCCTTGGTTCTTTTATCGTAGCACAACTGCCATCGTTTTTTGATTTTTTTTTAACTTTGGTTGTGAAACTAATTTTTTTCCGACACAAACCCCTTTTATTTCCCATTTTACATTATTTTACCGTGAAATATCCCATATTATATGGCTGAAGCTTTTTTTGCCTTTACCGTTAATGTATCTACAAAATATAAATTAATAGTAACTTTCAGCCGTGAAAACTTTTATATTTTTGCAGCAATTATTCCTAAGTAACGTATGCCATGTTTTCACCGTTAAATTTCTAAATTTTACGGTTACAAATCGCTACTTAATCATTTTTTAGGCGTGATATTCGTTATTTTTTTTAAATGACGCGTTGCCTGGATGATTTTATCACAGCACAACTGTCTTAAAATATCCCATATTGCCTTTACCGTTAATGTATCTGCAAAATATAAATTTATAGTAAATTCCAGCCGTGAAAACTTTTATATTTTTGCAGCAATTATTCCTAAGCAACGTATGCCATATTTTCACCGTTAAATTTCTAAATTTCACGGTTACAAGTCGCTGCTTAATCATTTTTTTAGAAAGGTATTCATCAGTTTTTCTGTTTTTAAATGACGTGTCTCCTTCATTCTTCCATCGTAGCACAACTGCCATCGTTCGCCGATTTTTTTCGAACCTTCGCCGTGAAACTAATTTCTCTCTAGAACAAATTTCTTTTGCTCCCCATTTTACATTTTTTTACCGTAAAATATTTAATATTTTACAATTAGAGCTCTTTTTTGCCTTTGCCGTTAATGTATCTGCGAAATATTCCAGCCGTGGAAACTGTTATATTTTGCAGCAATTATTCCTAAGCAACGTTGCTGTGTTTTTACCATTAAATTTTTAAATTTTAGAATTACAAGCAGCTACTTAATTATTTTTTGAGGGTGTTATCCGTCAGGTTTTCCTGTTTTTAAATGACGTGTCTCCTTGGTTCTTTCATCGTAGCACCACTGCCATCATTATTTGATTTACTTTCAACTTTGGCCGTGAAACTAATTTCATGCTGAGACAAAGTCCTTTTATTTCTCATTTTACATTCTTTTACCCTAAAATATTCATATTATATGGTAAAAGCTCTTCTTTGCCTTTGCTGTTAATGTATCTGCAAAATATGAATTTATAGTGAATTCCAGCCGTAAAAACTTTTATATTTTTGCAGCAATTATTCCTAAGCAACGTATGCCATATTTTCACCGTAAAATTTCTAAATTTCACAGTAACAAGTCGCTACTTAATCATTTTTTAAGCGTGGTATCTATCTATCAGCAATTTTTTTGACCCTTTGCCGTGAAACTGATTTCTCTCTAAGGCAAATCTCTTCTGTTCCCCATTTTACATTTTTTACTGTGAAATATATCATATTATACGGTTAAAGCTCTTCTTTGCCTTTGTCATTGATGTATCTGCGAAATATAAATTTATAGTAAATTCCAGCCATGGAAACTTTTACATTTTTGCATCAATTATTTCAAAGCAACGTATTCTATGTTTTCACCGTTAGATTTCAAAATTTCACGGTTACAAGTCGCTACTTAATCATTTTTTTAGCGTAGCACATGGCAGTTTTTCCTGTTTTTAAATGACGTGTCCCCCTGATTCTTTCATTGTAGTACAACTGCCATAGTTTTTTGAGACAAACCCTTTCTATTGCCCCTTTTACATTCTTTGACTGTAAAATATCCTATTTTATAAGGTTAAAGTTCGTCTTTGTTTTTACCGTTGATGTATCTGCGAAATATGAATTTGTAGTAAATTCCAGCCGTGAAAACTTTTATATTTCTGAGGCAATTATTTTTAAGCAACGTATGCCATAATTACACCGTTAAATTTTTAAATTTTATGGTCACAAGTCGCAACTTAACCATTTTTAATCAAAGCATGGTATTCGTTACTTTTTCCTGTTTTTAAATAACGCGTTCCCTTGGTGCTTCATTCTAGCACAACTGCCATCGTTCTCCGATTTTTGTCGAACTTTGGCAGTGAAACTAATTTCTCTCTGAGACAAACCCTTTCTTTTCTTTATTTTACATTTTTTTACCTTGAAATATCCCATATTATACGGTTAAATCTCTTTTTTGCCTTTACCGTTGATGTATCTGCGATATATAAATATAAAGTAAATTCCAGCGGGGGAAACTTTTATATTTTTGCGGCAATTATTCCTTGGCAACGTATGCCATGTTTTCACCGTTAAATTTCTCAATTTCACGGTTACAAGTTGCTTATTAATTAGTTTTTAAGAGTGGTATTTATCAGTTTTTCCTGTTTTTAAATGACGCATTTTCTTTATTCTTTCCTCGCAGCACAACTGCCATCGTTCTTTAATTTTTTTCGAACTTTGGCTGTGAAACTACTTTCTCCCTGGGGCAAACCCTTTCTATTGCCCTTTTTCATTTTTTTACCGTAAAATATTTCATTTTATACGGTTGAAGTTCGCCTTTGCCTTTACCGTTGTTGTATCTGCGAAATATAAATTTTTAGTTAATTCCAGTCGTGAAAATTTATATATTTTTGCAGCAATTATTTCTAAGCAACGTTTGCTGTGTTTTTACCGTTAAATTTTGAAATTTTACGGTTACAAACTGTTCTTTGTTTAATTTCTTAGCCACGCATTCACAAAATTTGATTTTATTGTTGATATTTAAGGTTTTGTAATTATTTATCTGCAAAATATAAATTTATAGTAAATTCCAGCCACGAAAACTTTGATATTTTTACAGCAATTATTCCTAACCAACATTTGTTGTGTTTTTACTGTTAAATTTTTAAATTTTATAGTTACAAGTCGCTACTTAATTATTTTTTAAGCGTGGTATCTGTCAGTTGTTCTTGTCATTCGTGCCTTGGTGCTTCATCGTAGCACAACTGCTATCCTTCTCAGATTTTTCTCGAACTTTGGCTGTGAAACTAATTTTTTCCCGAGACAAATCTTTTCTGTTTCCTATTTTACATTTTTTCATCGTCTAATATCCCATATTTTACGGTTGAAACTCTTCTTTGTTTTTGCCGCTAATGTATCTGCGAAATTTTTTAGTGGTGGAAACTGTTATATTTTTGCAGCAATTATTCGTAAGCAACGTTTACTGTGTTTTTACTGTTAAATTTCTAAATTTTACAATTACAAGCAGCTACTTAATTATTTTTTGAGAGTGGTATCCGTCAGTTTTTTATATTTTTATATAACGTGTCTCCTTGGTTCTTCCATCGTAGCACAACTGCCATCGTTCTTCGATTTTTTTTGAACTTTGGCCGTGAAACTAATTTCTCTCTGAGACAAACTCTTTTTATTTTTTATTTTACATTATTTTACCTTGAAATATCCCATATTATAGAGTTGAAGCTCTTTTTTGCCTTTATCGTTAATGTATCTGCGAAATATAAATTTATAGTGAATTCCAGCCGTGGAAACTTTTATATTTTTGCAGCAGTTATTCCTTAGCAAGGTATGTCATGTTTTCACCGTTAAATTTCCAAATTTCACAATTACAAGTCGCTACTTAATCATTTTTTAAACTTTTAAACACTTTGGCCGTAAAACTAATTTTTCTTTAAGATAAACCCTTTATATTTTACTTTTTTTGCCGTGAAATATCCCATATTATACGGTTGGAACTCTTCTTTGTCTTTACCGTTGATGTATCTGCGAAATATAAATTTATTGTAAATTTCAGCAATAAAAACTTTTATATTTTTGCAGCAATTATTCTTAAGCAACGTATGCCATATCTTCACCGTAAAATTTCTAAATTTCACGGTTACAAGTTGCTGCTTAATCATTTTTTAAGCGTGGTATCCATCAGCTTTTTCTATTTTTAAATGTCGCGTCCCCTTGGTTCTTTTATTGTAGCACAACTGCCATCGTATGCTAATTTTTTTCAAATCTTCGCCGCGGAACTAATTTTTCTTTGAGACAAATCTCTTTCGTTTCCCATTTAACATTTTTTTAACGTAAAATATCCCATATTATACGGTTGAAGCTCTTCTCTGACTTTGCCGTTAGTTTATCTGCTAAATATGAATTTATAGTAAATTCCAACCGTAAAAACTTTTATATTTTTGCAGCAATTATTTCAAAGCAACGTATGGCATGTTCTTACCGTTACATTTCTAAATTTCACCAATCACCGTTTACCGTTAAATTTCTAAATTTCACGGTTACAAGTCTCTACTTAATCATTTTTTAAGAGTAGTATCCATCAATTTTTCCTGTTTTTAAATGACGCGTCCCCTTGGTTCTTTCCTCGTAGCACAACTGCCATCCTTCTTTGATTTTTTTGAATTTTGGCCGTGAAACTAACTTCATGCTAAGACAAACCCCTTTTATTTCTCATTTTACATTCTTTTACCGTAAAATATTCCATATTATATGGTTGGAGCTCTTCTTTACCTTTATCGTTAATGTATCTGCCAAATATAAATTTATAGTGAATTCCAGCAGTGGAAACTTTTATATTTCTGCAGCAATTATTCTTAGGCAACGTTTGCCGTGTTTTTACCATTAAATTTCTAAATTTCACGGTTACAAGTCGCTACCTAATCATTTTTTAAGCCTGTTATCTATCAGATTTTCCTGTTTTTAAATGACACGTCCCCTTGGTTTTTTATTGTAGTTTAACTGCGATCGTTCGCCGATTTTTTTTTGAACCTTTGCCGTGAAACTAATTTCTCTCTGAGGCAAATCTCTTCTGTTCCCCATTTTACATTTTTTACCGTAAAATATTTCATATTATACGGTTAAAGCTCTTCTTTGCCTATATTGTTGATGTATTTGCGAAATATAAATTTATAGTAAATTCCAGCCGTGAAACCTTTTATATTTTTGCAGTAATTTTTTCTAAGCAACGTTTGCCATGTTTTTACCGTTAAATTTCTAAGTTTCACGGTCACAAGTTGCTAGTTAATTATTTTTTTAAGCGCGGTATCCATCAGCTTTTCCTGTTTTTAAATGACACGACCCCTTGGTTTTTTATCGTAGCACAACTGCCATCCTCCGCCGATGTTTTTCGAACCTTTGCGGTAAAACAAATTTCTTTCTGAGACGAATCCTCTTCTGTTTCTCATTTTACATTTGTTTACCGTAAAATATCCCATATTATACGATTGAAGCTCTTCTCTGACTTTGCAGTTGATGTATCTGCTGAAATATAAATTTATAGTAAATCCCAGCCGTGAAAACTTTTATATTTTTCGTAGCAATTATTTTAAAGCAACGTATGCCATGTTTTTACCGTTAAATTTCTAAATTTCACGGTAACAAGTCGCTACTTAATCAGTTTTTTAAGCGTGGCATTCGTCGGTTTTTTCTGTTTTTAAATAACGCGTACCCTTGGTTCTTTCATCGCAGTAAAACTGCTATGGTTTTCCGATTTTTTTGAAATTTTGGCCGTGAAACTAATTTTTCTCTAAGTCAAACTCCTTCTATTTCCCATTTTACATTCTTTTACCGTGAATTATTCTATATTATATCATTAAAGTTCTTCTTAATCTTAATCGTTGATGTATCTGCACAATATAAATTTATAGTGAACTTCCAGCCGTGAAAGCTTTTATATTTTTGCAGCAATTATTTCTAAGCAACGTTTGCTGTGTTTTAACCGTTAAATTTTTAAATTTCACTGTAACAAGTTGCCACTTAATCATATTTTAAGCATAGGTATCCGTCAGTTTTTTCCTATTCTTAAATGAAGCGTCTCCTTGGTTATTCTATCGTAGCACAACTGCCATCGTTCTTTTGCTTTTTCTTCGAACTTTGGTTGCATAACTAATTTCTCTCTGAGACAAACCTCTTCTATTCCCCCTTTTACATTTTTTTACCGTGAAATATCCCATATTATACGGTTGGAAGACCTTCTTTGTTTTTATCTTTGATGTTCAAAGTTTTGTGAATATATCAACGCAATATTGGTTTTTTACGAATTCCAACCCGTGAAAATTTTGTATGTATCCGCGACAGTTGTTTTTAATTAATCTTCGGCGTATTTTTGCTACCTGAATTGTCAAATTTCACGGTTAAATGGCCCAAATATGTCATTTTTTAAGCTCTGTAGCCATTAGACGTTGTTTCCAAACAAGGTATCCTTTAAAGTGCTGCGTTTTGTGGGTGTTAATTGCCATCTTTACTATTTCACAAGCAACGTGTGTTGAAAGCGCAATCACCTGAAACGTGGAACGCTAGCTTTCTTGTTTACAGGGGTCACATTCTCTGATCGCCATCTTTCTTGTTTGAAAGCGCTTGGCAATAAGGTTCTTATTATATCTCAAAATTTCGTTACTTTTGTCCAAACTAGCCGTTCTACCCAGTCACCCTCTTTTTTTTTAATGTTCGCTTGACTTTTGCTGAATCGTTAATTTTTCATTTCAAGTTACTAGCTCAAAAATTACAACCTATCCTTGTTTAAGAAGGCGGTTCATCGCTATCTATCCTTCTTTCCGCATCCTACTCGCAGTGCTTTTAAGGCATAATGCGGTTACCCTTTGCGAGTGGATTAAACTTAAAAAAAAGTGCTACATGCCTGACGTGAGAATCGAATTCATGCCTCCACCTGCCTTCGGGCCTACCTAGCCAGCGCTAAAGCAGTTGTGTCACAAGGTAACTTAAATGATCATTAATTTAGTGGTGAAGTGTATTAAAACCTAGTAAATTTGAATTGTCAGCTATTAGAAAAAAAATTTGATGTGTGACTAATATTTGCAGTGTTTTTAACAAGTGCAACGTGCGGTTAATACTTCAGAATAGTTAAAGAATACAGTTCTAATGTCTATTTAACAAACAGTTGGTTTATAATTAAAGTATTTAAAAATCAGGGTAGGCAAGATGTTTTCCAATTATGATTGCCACACTTCATTATTATCAATATTTTCTAAATTGCTTTTAATTAACTTTGATCTTTCTTGTATGAAATCTTTTCAACAAAAACGTGAACGTACTAACTTTATTGTTTGAAAGAAGTGATGTCTTTAAAAAATACCAAATTGATCGTAATGTGCAATCAGTTTGGTTTAGTCTTTGGAAAGGCATCGTTTCGTTTAGAAAAAAAATGTTCAATTATATTTTTCTTAGGAAAATGGAAGTTCGCGAGAAATATCAGTACCGATCTTAATTCTGCGATTAAATTGATTCTTTCTCAAAAAATATTCTCCCTTCTTTATGGATCGCAGAACTTCTAAGGATGAACGATATTTCAAAAAAATAGAATTAAACTGATGTAACATATCGATATATTTGTTTATCGAGACATGTCGTTATCTTCAAAGAAGTAAGGCGGAAGTACGGCGTTCTTCCTTGTAAATGGAGAACCCTAACCATCCAAAGTTACAAACAGTGTGAGCACAATTATAATTTGAAAAAGCTGCCATCTAAAACTGCACTAGAATCAACTTTTCTTAGCTCTAATTGAGGGCCAAACTATTTGTAACTTTAGACAGAAGAGAGCTTACAAACTCTAGCAAAAGATGCCGCTGAGATAACCTTAATTTAGGATTAGAGGATGTATTATTATTAGCCTGAAAATGTCGAAAGCGATGCTTTTGGGATATAAAGTAACCTTTTTTTAAAACGAACATTTGTTCATTGAAGCAGAATAAATATTTAGTCGGAATTGTTTCGAAGTTAAAGCGCAAAATCTCTCACAGACCTAAACTCAACACCGTCATTACCACCAGAATATCTGATGTAACTAAGGTCACAAAAGTAACCTGTGGCGACAAACGTTTAATTGCCACCACGGTTACGTGCAGAATTACACCACCTGATAATGACGAAAAATGATGAATGTGCAGTTACTGAGAACTTCCTTAGGGATGACCACTACTTTTCAAGGAACAACCAAACTAATAGTGAGTAATTAACACAGATAGGTTTGTTAAGATGCAAAATAGCGTTACTTATTAATTACAAGCCGCAAAGAGATGCGAAAGGTAACTTTGAAAGCTTAGCCTCCAAAATTAAGAATAAAAGAATAACATACCCAACCATTATCATCAAACATATGGAAATTGGAACGGTGACAGCCTGAACATCGTAGGATTCGTTTGTTAACACTGTCACTTCTGTCAATTCGCTTTCTACGATCGAATTTCTTTTGTAATAGGCTCGTGTCTCCATATCTTCCTGAAAAATAAAATACTGTTATGTTGCTGATGGAACAAAGCTTCTCGTCTTGGTGGATATGCTTTATTCTTTTATGTCAGTATCGATATTCTAATCAAGCGTAACTAGCACAACCTTATTCAGTGTGAAAAATGATAAATTTGGCTACGTGTAAGATACTAAGTGACTTGGTTTGCATTGACTTGGAGTTAGAATTTCAAAATAGTAGATCAGTTTATTTTATGCTTAAGCACTGGCTAAAAACTTTTAACACTTTGATAAGTTTTTTTTAATCCACTCGCAAATGGTAACCCGATTATGCCTCCAAAGCACCGCGAGTAGGATGTGGAAACAAGGATAGATGGCGATGTACCGCCTTCTTAAACAAGGATAGGTTGTAAGTTTTGGGGAAAATTTCTTTTGATAAAGAGTTCCATAGCTTAAAAGTTCTATAGAAGAAAGAGTCTCCGTAGACAAAAGTCCTCACTGTGTCAAGCTGGACCGCACAGGAATTTGCTGTCTTCGACTGCCTTGTATGCCTCAAGAATCTTGCCCTTGGAGAGATCAACCCTATTAGTTCCTGCGAGCATCATCCATGATGGTATTAAAGTTACTTGTTACTATTTTAACAAACTGTAGTGTGCAATTTATATAAGTAATTGTATAGTGTAAGGAACTTCCATGATGGTATTAAAGTTACTTGTTACTATTTAACAAACTGCAGTGTGTAATTTGTATAAGTGATTGTATAGTGTAAGGAACTTCCATGATGGTATCAAACAAGGATAGATGGCGATGTACCGCCTTCTTAAACAAGGATAGGTTGTAAGTTTTGGGGAAAATTTCTTTTGATAAAGAGTTCCAAAGCTTGGAAGTTTTATAGAAGAAAGAGTCTCTGCAGACAAAAGTCCTCACTGTGTCAAGCTGGACCGCACAGGAATTTGCTGTCTTCGACTGTCTTGTATGCCTCAAGAATCTTGCCCTTGGGGAGATCAACCCTATTAGTTCCTGCGAGCATCTTCCATGATGGTGTTAAAGTAACTTGTTACTATTTAACAAACTGTAGTGTGTAATTTGTATAAGTAATTGTATAGTGTAAGGAACTTCCATGATTGTATTAAAGTTACTTGTTACTATTTAACAAACTGTAGTGTGTAATTTGTATAAGTGATTGTATAGTGTAAGGAACTTCCATGATGGTATCAAACAAGGATAGATGGCGATGTACCGCCTTTTTAAACAAGGATAGGTTGTAAGTTTTGGGGAAAATTTCTTTTGATAAAGAGTTCCAAAGCTTGGAAGTTTTATAGAAGAAAGAGTCTCTGCAGACAAAAGTCCTCACTGTGTCAAGCTGGACCGCACAGGAATTTGCTGTCTTCGACTGTCTTGTATGCCTCAAGAATCTTGCCCTTGGGGAGATCAACCCTATTAGTTCCTGCGAGCATCTTCCATGATGGTATTAAAGTTACTTGTTACTATTTTAACAAACTGTAGTGTGCAATTTGTATAAGTAATTGTATAGTGTAAGGAACTTCCATAATGGTATCAAAGTTACTTGTTATTATTTTAACAAACTATAGTGTGTAATTTGTATAAGTGATTGTATAGTGTAAGGAACTTCCATGATGGTATTAAAGTTACTTGTTACTATTTAACAAACTGTAGCTGTGTAATTTGTATAATTAATTGTATAGTGTAAGGAACTTCCATAATGGTAACAAAGTTACTTGTTACTATTTTAACAAACTGTAGTGTGCAATTTGTATAAGTGATTGTATAGTGTAAGGAACTTCCATGATGGTATCAAAGTTACTTGTTACTATTGTAACAAACGGTAGTGTGTAATTTGTATTAGTAATTGTATAGTGTAAGGAAACTCTCTGGAAACATTTGCTAGTGGAAAGCGGCCGCAAGAATGAATCGTACGGCAGATAAGCGTTCTAGACTTTTCCCGCTTGCTTGAGCCCGATCCGTACGGAGATCCGTTCTAGAAACCGGAACGGTATATATACGCGGTCGTCTTTCCCCTTAACGCAGTCACTCAGATAATCAGATAGGCAGATAGTTAGATAGTCTGATAGTTAAGTGAATCATTATTGTAGTGTTCCAAAATAAGTTTGACATAAAGTGTTAACAATTCAATTATCGAACCGATAACAGGCAACACTGTTATAAAATTTAGTACTTATATTTTCTTTTTGGGTTTTACTAGATGAATGCACTGATCTCTTATTTACATGTACGTATCGTAGACAAAGCTTTGATCTTTCAGATTTGCGCACATCGACAATAGATCAATTTTGATGCAACGTTACAATATTGTCCCCAGCAATTTTGTTCGATTATTTCGTGTTCTAGTCGCTCAGGCTTCATTATGTTTTTTTCGTGTTGTGTATCATCGACGTTATTGGTTATTAGCCTTTGTTGGAACAATAACGCATTGCACGGGAATGCCGCCGTTTAATAGCATGCCGCATTTAATCGTTAGAAAACCTGCCATTCGCAGTGACGTCGATGCTTAACATCGCTGTCACAACGTCGCATTTCTAATTTTCCATCGACAATGGTTATTTGCCATTTAGGATGACTCTGACATACGATAATTGTTCCATTGGAAACGAATAATTTATAACGCTTGAATAAATTTCTCGTTTGTTAAGGAAATTCTAAAAGCGCTTGTTTCGGAGCTCGATCTTCTGCTTGGACTAATTAGTACATTTTTACTTGAAATGCAAATTTGAAACGTTCGATGCGATAGCGTCATAAAGCATTGGAGAGCAGTTATATTGACAAATAAACAAATTTTGTTACGTTCTGTTTTGTTTTATCCAAATAAAGACGAAGAATAAGTTCACATAAATCTTTCATCGTCTTATCAACTCTCTGTATATAACTGGGTTTTCTAATCCGGGGTCCATGGACACCCTGGGGGTCTATAGCGTGAGTATCAAGGGTCTACGATGAACGTTTTTTAGCGTTACTTATTTATGAGTACGACAAGAAAAAATTTGTGCACAAAAAGATCATTTGACACAAAAGAAATAGATTAAAAATTATAACAGAGTTTGCTCTAAGCCAAGCTATCCTCTTCAGAGAGATACTCTTTCTCATCTTCAGAGAGTATCTCTCTGAAGATAATACTCACCTCTTCAGAGAGATACTCTTTCTCATCTTCAGAGAGTATCTCTCTGGAGATAATACTCTCCGAAGATGAAAGAGTCTCTCTCGGAAGATGATAGCTTGGCTATAGAAAGACGTAAGAGCAACCTCTGTTGTGTTTTTTAATCCTTCAAGGTTTTAGGGGACAATATTTGTATTTCAAGTTTTGAAGACAACCAAAGACCAGTCCGTTCCAGAAAAAAGAAACTGGGTGACCTTTTCTTTAATCGGTGAAAGCTTACGTTGGGATCATGATCTTTATTATGGTCGTTAAAAATATAGCATTTGACTTGATAAGTTTTTTTTTGTTCGTCACAATTACTGATAACGAAGACTTCCACGGCCAGAGTCAGTACAGGATATACTTCTTCTGGGATTGGACCATGTCAAAGAACCATCGTAGGGGGCTTCCTCAGGAACAAAAAAAAGAAAAAATGAAAAGAGGAATATGAGGGAATATGCAAAAAAATGAAAGAATGAAAAGGCCAATTTCAAAACATCAGAGCGAGAGAGGTAACTCAGTATGTCCATCATACCAGAGGCGAAACTCTTCTAAATTGAAAATTGGTACAAAGGATAAGAAATTTTAGACAGAAGAGCACGGTAACTCAGTATGTCCACCATACCAGAGGCGAAACTCTTCTAAATTAAAAATTGGTACAAAGGATAAGAAATTTTGGACAAAAGAGCACGGTAACTCAGTATGTCCACCATACCAGAGGCGAAACTCTTCTAAATTGAAAATTGGTACAAAGGATAAGAAATTTTAGACAGAAGAGCACGGTAACTCAGCATGCCTACCATACCAGAGGCGAAACCCTTAACAGAAGAGTTTCGCCTCTTCCTCTTTTTATTTTTTCTTTTCTTTGCTTCCTGAAGAAGCCCCCTACGATGGCGGGCAAAACGTCGAACACTTTTAGTAGTTCTTTGACACGGTTCAACCCCGGAAGAAGTATATCCTGTAGTCACAATTACTGTTGGGACGATAAACTTTGTTTAGTTATCACAAATATTCGAATGGAGAGGTTGTAGGGTTTGTGAAACTTTAAAAGTGACCCTGTACTACTAAAAGGTTTCCTGCTATGTAGGATAGGTTAGGTAGTCGATTATTTTGCTAATGTTTCAAACAAGCGTATAAAGCATTGTATAGGACTGCAAAAATTTAACAATGAATACAGGCAAATAAACATGAAAGTTCAAAAGTTTTTTTTATTATTGAAGGCAACATATATGTTGTTTTTAAATATGTTTTGGTCACTCGATAGCTTTAGGGCATCAATTAATAAACAAAGCGAAATATAGTGATAGACCTATTACTGTGTCGAAATGGGTTTGAGTTTTAGGTGCGTTCAATATTTTATCTATTTTATTATTTATGAATAGTGCCATGTATGGAAGAAACGTGGAGAATTTCCCTATTTTGTCACATTTTGAAAGTGCAATATATAGAAAATTAAGAAATATTTATTTTTGGCTTATGAAGTTTTTAACTGGTTCATTTTAGCCATTTCGATTTGATTGTATCCCTTCATTTCGTTCACTCGCGTGGAAGGTACATCATGGATTCCCTATGCTAATTGTCATGATCATAATTTT
Source organism: Dastarcus helophoroides (assembly GCA_028583605.1). NCBI lineage: Eukaryota > Metazoa > Arthropoda > Insecta > Coleoptera > Bothrideridae > Dastarcus > Dastarcus helophoroides. The sequence goes on from CM053334.1 coordinate 10,872,924, forward strand.
TTAATTTTGGTTCTTACTTCTTAATAAGTCTTAGTAAAGGGAAGTTGCACATTGAAGCAGCATCAATGACGTTAACAATAACGGTTTTCTGTAATTTTTAATTTTTAAATTTAGCGTCATTTATATTAAGAATATAAATCAATTGCAGGTAACTGATATGTTTTGTGGTGTCCAATAAACACGAGCGAAAAAAGACATGAAGCTTACCTGATACCCTTCTATGCTTTCTTCGCTTTCTTCGTCGCTACCGTAATCTTCATCCTCTCGCATTCTAACTCTTCTCAGGCGCCTTTCGGCCCTTCGTTTCGCCACGCCAGGGCACCACCTACACAAGCAAAGATTAGCGTAGACCCACTTGAAAGATCTCGCCATGACGTCGCCTATATTCGACAGATACAGAAGAAACAGAGGCATACCAAGTATGGCGTAGAAAATTGTAGCTATCTTCCCCATGTCTGTGTGGGTGTATATATTACCATAACCTGAAAAATTAATAAGTAACAGACAAATTAGGAAAGTAAAGAGTAAACCCCCATTGGGTGACTTGTAACTGACTTTTAACTATTTATTGCGCAACGTCTTGGATACTTATACGACTGACTAGCGGCTTTAAGTTGGAAGTGTATACAACCATTGTACTATACTGATGAGGCCAAGGTAGGCCAAAACTAGTCTATGGTTGCGGTTGTACATATTTTCAATTTTAAGCGCGTTTAACTGTAATTACAGAACATTCAATTGGTCATTTGTCGAATTAGATCAAAGTAAAGTCACACCGAGGACATTTGCATCAATGGATGTTGCGATGCAACCCGTGAAACAAGCTTTGTCTCATCTACGTGACCTTTGAAATTGCAATCTAGTTTTCATTAGATTCTAATGAAATTAGATTTCAATTGCATCGTAATCAACTTGTATATACTCGTATATACAAGGCTTATTATATATTATTATATATATTATACATTATTAATAGAGTTTTTTAATTACTAGCCGTGTACCCGATGGGATTACATTTCAGGAACAATTAGATTTTTCTTAAACGATACTTTTTGGGTTACTTGCTTTTAGCATACTCTCCTTTTTACCTCCTGAGTTTCGAATTTTTTTCTTCCCCGGTTAACATTTCCATTTTGATACACCAAAACCCTTGAACCTGTCAAATTGTGGTTAAAACGACGTCATATATTATTGACGTTGTCCGTTCTGCAGCAGAATAAGGACTGTCAGCATCCCAGTTTTCCAGTTTTACAGCCGCATTGCCACCAGATAAGAAATGCGACAAGCAAAATAAGCATTGCCGCGCCGTGGCGTGAATGTCATACAGTCAAAGTGTAACTCATCACTGGGTATACACTCCTTTTAACCTCGTGTGTTTCGAATTTTTTTCTTCCCCAGTTGACATTTCTATTTTGATGCACCAAAACCCTTGAATCTGTCAAATTGTGGTGAAAACGACGTCATATATTATTGACGTTGTCCTTTCTGCAGCAGAATAAGGACTGTCAGCCTCCCAGTTTTCCAGTTTTACAGCCGCATTGCCACCAGATCAGAAATGCGGTAAGCAGAATATACATTGCCGCGCCGTGGCGTGAATGTCATACATTCAAAGTGATGAGTTAACGCCATATACTTTGAGAATATGGTTAAGGCTTACAGGCAACTTTAAATCCAGTGGTGTGCATTATTTATTGCCTAACATTATTTATTGCCTACATTTGTTATTGCCTACTTTTTTTTAGGGTAACAGTGCCCAAATTTAGGCCCTTAGAAGTTAAATTTTGAAAAATCCTTTCGTGGTGCTTACCTACGTTATATGTTACCTTCGTGTGTAACCTTGTAGAGCCCTCGTTTAGGGTGTACGTTGTCTGTCAGTCAGTGTTAAAGTATGTGAGTAAAGTTTCTTAACAAGTTTTTCAATTTTGTACATAATATACTACCACACTAATCTATTTTGTGTTCTTAATTATCTTCCCTACTCAAACTTTGCGCAGCCGCAATCACGCTATTTTATCACATTTATTTTAAATCGAACAGCATACTCTGCTGCTTATTTTATTACTTGGAAAAATTAAAGGATTAAACATGCTCGAAGGTAAAAAAATAAATATTTTGAATCATTTATTGGCTCTATCTTCCAGATCTGAGCCAAAAGAACTATTAATTGGCATCAAAAAACTTGTTTTTAAATTTAATATCTATGCTGCTTAATCGTATAATTGATATTTTTAACCCTTACTGTGTAGAATTCTTCAATAGTCATAACTAATTAACTCTATTAATAATAAATACAACAAAACATAGTAAAAATTGTGAAATTTTTAAAGTTTCTTTTTTTATTTATTGTTAATAAACTTTATTAATGACAACCCGTGTATCCGATGAGAGAACATTTTAGGAACAATTAGATTTTTCTCAAACGTTACTCTTTGGGTAACTTGATCTGGGCATACTCTCCTTTTTACCTCGTGTGTTTCGAATTTTTTTCTTCCCCGGTTGACATTTTTATTTTGAAGCACCAAAACCCCTAAATCTGTCAAATGGTTAAAACGACGTCGTATATTATTAACGTTGTCCGTTCTGCAGCAGAATAAGGACTGTCAGCCTCTCAGTTTTCCAGTTTTACAGCCGCATTGCCACCACATAGAAAATGCGATAAGCAAAATAAACATCGCCGCGCCGTGGCGTGAATGTCATACAGTCAAAGTAATGAGTTAACGCCATATACTTTGAGAATATGGTTAACGCTTACAGGCAACTTTAAATCCAGTGGTGTGCATTATTTATTGCCTAACATTATTTATTGCCTACATTTTTTATTGCCTACCTTTTTTAGGGTAACAGTGCCCAAATTTAGGCCCTTAGAAGTTAAATTTTGAAAAATCCTTTGATGGTGCTTACTTACGTTATATGTTACCTTTGTGTGTAACCTTGTAGAGCCCTCGTTTAGGATGTTCGTTGTCTGTCAGTCAGTGTTAAAGTATGTGAGTAAAGTTTCTTAACAAGTTTTTCAATTTTGTACATAATATACTACCACACTAATCTATTTTGTGTTCTTAATTATCTTCCCTACTCAAACTTTGCGCAGCCACAATCACGCTATTTTATCACATTTATTTTAAATCGAACAGCATACTCTGCTGCATATTTTATTACTTGGAAAAATTAAAGAAATAAACAGGCTCGAAGGTAAAAAAATAAACATTTTCAATTATTTATCGGCTCTATCTTCCAGATCTGAGCCAAAACAACTACTAATTGGCATTAAAAAACTTGTTTTTAAATTTAATATCTATGCTGCTTAATCGTATAATTAATATTTTTAACCCTTACTGTGTAGAATTCTTCAATAGTCATAACTAATAAACTTTATTAACAATAAATACAACAAAACATAGTAAAAATTGTGGACTTTTTAAAGTTTCTTTTTTTATTTATTGTTAATAAACTTTATTAATGACAACCCGTGTATCCGATGAGAGAACATTTCAGGAACAATTAGATTTTTCTCAAACGTTACTCTTTGGGTAACTTGATCTGGGCATACTCTCCTTTTTACCTCGTGTGTTTCGAATTTTTTTCTTCCCCGTTTGACATTTCTATTTTGAAGCACCAAAACCCCTGAATCTGTCAAATTGTGGTTAAAACGACGTCATATATTATTGACGTTGTCCGTTCTGCAGCAGAATAAGGACTGTCAGCCTCCCAGTTTTCCAGTTTTACAGTCGCATTGCCACCAAATAAGAAATGCGACAAGCAAAATAAGCATTGCCGCGCCGTGGCGTGAATGTCATACAGTCAAAGTGTAACTCATCACTGGATATACACTCCTTTTAACCTCGTGTGTTTCGAATTTTTTTCTTCCCCAGTTGACATTTCTATTTTGATGCACCAAAACCCTTGAATCTGTCAAATTGTGGTTAAAACGACGTCATATATTATCAACGTTGTCCGTTCTGCAGCAGAATAAGGACTGTCAGCCTCTCAGTTTTCCAGTTTTACAGCCGCATTGCTACCAGATAGGAAATGCGATAAGCAAAATAAACATCGCCGCGCCGTGGCGTGAATGTCATACAGTCAAAGTGATGAGTTAACGCCATATACTTTGAGAATATGGTTAACGCTTACAGGCAACTTTAAATCCAGTGGTGTGCGTTATTTATTGCCTAACATTATTTATTGCCTACATTTTTATTGCCTACCTTTTTTAGTCATAACTAATAAACTCTATTAACAATAAATACAACAAAACATATTTCAAATTGTGGAATTTTTAAAGTTTCTTCTTTTATTTATTGTTAATAAACTTTATTAATGACAACCCGTGTATCCGATGAGAGAACATTTCAGGAACAATTAGATTTTTCTTAAACGATACTCTTTGGGTTACTTGCTTTTAGCATACTCTCCTTTGTACCTCCTGAGTTTCGAATTTTTTTCTTCCCCGGTTAACATTTTCATTTTGATACACCAAAACCCTTAAATCTGTCAAATTGTGGTTAAAACGACGTCATATATTATTGACGTTGTCCGTTCTGCAGCAGAATAAGGACTGTCAGCCTCCCAGTTTTCCAGTTTTACAGCCGCATTGCCACCAAATAAGAAATGCGACAAGCAAAATAAGCATTGCCGCGCCGTGGCGTGAATGTCATACAGTCAAAGTGTAACTCATCACTGGGTATACACTCCTTTTAACCTCGTGTGTTTCGAATTTTTTTCTTCCCCAGTTGACATTTCTATTTTGATGCACCAAAACCCCTGAATCTGTCAAATTGTGGTTAAAACGACGTCATATATTATCAACGTTGTCCGTTCTGCAGCAGAATAAGGACTGTCAGCCTCTCAGTTTTCCAGTTTTACAGCCGCATTGCCACCAGATAGAAAATGCGATAAGCAAAATAAACATCGCCGCGCCGTGGCGTGAATGTCATACAGTCAAAGTGATAAGTTAACGCCATATACTTTGAGAATATGGTTAACGCTTACAGGCAACTTTAAATTCAGTGGTGTGCATTATTTATTGCCTAACATTATTTATTGCCTACATTTTTTATTGCCTACCTTTTTTAGGGTAACAGTGCCCAAATTTAGGCCCTTAGAAGTTAAATTTTGAAAAATCCTTTGGTGGTGCTTACTTACGTTATATGTTACCTTTGTGTGTAACCTTATAGAGCCCTCGTTTAGGGTGTACGTTGTCTGTCAGTCAGTGTTAAAGTATGTGAGTAAAGTTTCTTAACAAGTTTTTCAATTTTGTACATAATATACTACCACACTAATCTATTTTGTGTTTTTAATTATCTTCCCCACTCAAACTTTGCGCAGCCACAATCACGCTATTTTATCACATTTATTTTAAATCGAACAGCATACTCTGCTGCACATTTTATTACTTGGAAAAATTAAAGGATTAAACATGCTCCAAGGTAAAAAAATAAATATTTTGAATCATTTATTGGCTCTATCTTCCAGATCTAAGCCAAAAGAACTATTAATTGGCATAAAAAAACTTGTTTTTGAATTTAATATGTATGTTGCTTATTTGTCTAATTGACATTTTTAACCCTCACTATGTAGACTTGTTCAATATTCATAACTAATAAACTCTAAACAATAAATAAAAAAAGTGATTTTAAAAATTCCACGATGTTTAATATCTTTTGTCGTATTTATTGTTAATAAAGTTTATTAATGACTAGCCGTGTACCCAATGAGAGAACATTTCAGGAACAATTAGATTTTTCTCAAACGTTACTCTTTGGGTAACTTGATCTGGGCATACTCTTCTTTTTACCTCATGTGTTTCGAATTTTTTTCTTCCCCGTTTGACATTTCTATTTTGAAGCACCAAAACCCCTGAATCTGTCAAATTGTGGTTAAAACGACGTCATATATTATTAACGTTGTCCGTTCTGCAGCAGAATAAGGTTTGTCAGCCTTTCAGTTTTTCAGTTTTACAGCCGCATTGCCACCAGATAAGAAATGCGATAAGCAAAATAAACATCGCCGCGCCGAGGCGAGAATGTCACACAATCAGTGATACGCCATCTACTTTAAGAATATGGTTTATTTCAAATCCAGTAATGTGTATTATTATTGTCTACCATTACTTATTGCCTGCTATTATTCATTGCCTACCCCTTTTATTGCCTACTTTTTTATTGATTACCTTTTTTAGGGTTACAGTGCTAATTTTTACACCCTTAGAAGTTGAATTTGGAAAACCCTTTAGTGGTGCTCACCTACGTTATACGTTACCTTCGTGCGCAACCTTGCAGAGCCACCCATTTAGGCTAAGGTTGCTCTAATGCGTTTCGATAGACAAGCTATCATCTTCAGAGAGATACAGTATCTAGATGATAGCTTGGACTACTGTGTTTCACCAAAAAAAAAATACATTCAATTTAAATCAAACAGCACATTTTGTTGCATATTTTATTACTTGAAACAATTAAAGGAATAAATACGCTCGAAGGTAAAAAAATTAATATTTTGAATTATTTATAGGCTTCCCATCTTCCAGATCTAAGCCAAAACAACTATTTAATTGGCATCAAAAAACTTTCGCAAACAAATAACTGCATTCATCTTAATTGGGGAAGCAAACAGGATGGCAATTTAGAGTCTGGAATAGCAAAATAATGGAATTTTTCCTCCTTTTATTCGTTAGGAAGTTTCCCGTTCATTTGCGAGCTTTGTCTACGGCAAGAGTTGATTTTAAAACGCCTTTTAATACTATTAGCCGTGATAAATTCGGAAAGTTTAGATCAAAAGATTCAGAATGTCGGTTTTAGCGAAGTTTTAATGATCTTCATCTTTTAAATTTCGCCGATTTGTCGAAGGGGGTACGATTAGCTTTTGTCGACGCCTGGATAGCTATAAGTTACGTCCTCGTTAATTATCCAGTAATATTCCCTAACTAAGCTTTCAGTTATATGAAAATGGGGCCAAAACTTTTACTGAAACTTTAAAAGGAAACATTTTGAATGTTTTTCGAAATTTAAATTTGATTAAAAAAATTGAAACACAAATCTTGTTTCCTGAAACCCAAAAAAACCAAAAACCAAAAAAAGATTAATAAACACAAGGAAGGTTGCTGCTTCAACGGATTTCGACAGCCAAGCTATTAAATTTCTTGGTTTCAGGGGACAAGATTTGTCTTGTTGTGTCTTTTAAGTTTTAAAACTAAGCTGAAAATTGTTATCAACTAAATTTTATTAAATAGTATTTTTGTTGATTAGTTTACATGTTCAAATCAAAGTCACTTTTATGATTTAATTTTTAGCTGACCCTAGACCATTTCAGAAATTAATTATTTCTTACTCAAGAACTGACAGAAGAATGCAATTTTTTTAGTCGAGTCATTAATGCAGCAATTTATATTTGCAGAAGGTTTCCCAATCGTAGTTGTGTTCTGTTGTTGCTCTACACCGGCAAAAACAAAGATAAATAATGTTCATAGTTTTGACGGTTCAATTAAAATTTAATTTACTTTTCCGTCAGTTCCTCTGCGAGGTTGAAATGCGAAAAGAAAAATTAGCATACGAATGCACACGGTGAAATTTTATTAATTGAAACAGCCGGGTAATCACTCACACTTAAAATAATTGCTCCCCAATCTGTCACTTTTATTTGTTTGGTTGTCCCCCGAGAGATGGCTCTCCATTAAATCGCCGGAGAAGCGACCAATTTGCTAAAAGCGAATGATGCAGTTTTCTTTATTAATTGAAATTTTCGTCGTCGACGGTGATATTGCATTCTGTTTTAATAAATTTTAATTAGCGACGGGGTTGGTCTAATGTAAAACATGACAAGGGGTTAGGAATGACGGATAGCATTCGGGCGATAAATCACAACGTATGTGGCGGATTAGCTCATCTGATATTAAATTTATCAGAAGTGGGAATATCACCTAGCAGCTAGAATATTAGTTTTGGGCGATATTAATGATTTGCTCTCTTATGTGGTAGAAATTAAATACGGAATAATTTATTTCCTGTGGGTCCTAATTTAACTTTTCATGAATGGTTAAACAGCAGGTATAATTAAAATCAAACACGTTTGATCCAACCATATTCGCAGCCTCAGGCAGGAATGAATTCTTGTTACAAATTAAAGAAGACATTTCATTAATAATTTATACTAAACGTATTTCCTGGCAATGTCTTGTTTAAAAATTGATTTTTTCTCAAATTCTAGTTAACTACAAAGAGGATTTTTGCAAATACACGCAGTTCTATCGATTGTATTTTATTTAATGAAATGACCCTTATAATTTAACCTGCCGTTACCACCTAGGCTCCAACGATCATACCCGCGAGGGTGATAGTTGTTCCAATTCACGATGTAAGTCAAAACGATACAAATTTTCTCATATTGGCTAATATCGTTAGCGTAACATGCAAAAAATGTTCTCATTGGTCGAGTTATATTTCTATTGGAAAATGTAACATATACTTTTCCATCTGATAAAATAGAAAAAAAATAAGTTTGTTTATAAACATATACACATAATTTTTTAATGATTACATATTTTATGGAGTTATTTCAGTAATCCATCGTACATTTTATAAATCGGGAAACTGTTCAGAAAGGTTTTCTTCTGTTTTCTTTTTTTAATTTCTCCTCTTTAACACTGTCAATTTTTAATTTGGATGCCTTATGACCAAAGAACGTTTCACCCCTTTTCCACATCGGTGTAGTAAAGGGGTGAAACCTCCTTTGGACATAATCTCAAGCCACAGTGTTTAGTTCAGTGCTTTAGTGGATGCTTTACATAGATCTGAAACTCAAAATATCCAAATTTCTCTGAAAATCTTGACCTTAATTTTAAAGCTTCAACTTCACATTTGAAATTGAAGTCAACATTTTCAGAGAAAGTTGGATATTTTGGGTTTCAGATCTACATTTTAAAATTAAAAAAGGATTGGCCGATTTTCGGTCATTGGATTAGAATTAGCATTAAACGCAAAAGGTAATGACAGACTGGTGGATGCGCCGGGTTTATTCTGCTCCTTTACACCCCGCAGTCTTAAAATGGCACTAAGAGCGTTAATATCGGTACAAAAATGTGTGTCGTTCGAGTTCAAGGTTTTCCGGTTGTCGGTTCGATTCGAATCGATAAAATAATCGCAAACGGCGGGGAAACCGCCCCGAAGGGGGTCAAATCTGAAATGCACTTAAAATAACGCAATTAAGGTTATTTCAGGGGCGAATGGATTCTACAACATTTTACAACATTCGCTTTTTCTTCGAGAGCGTCTAGCCCACCTAATATAATAAAAAGCGACACTAAAAGCAATACTTCAAAATCTCGCCATTAATGTTCATCGCGAGCGATATTACTAATCTAATAAAAAAAAATTTCGAGGGTTTCTTTTACGAAAGTATCTGCTGTTCTTGCGCCTCGCTTTGAAGCTGTGTCGAGATTGAATCCTTTTTGTTTTTGACGTCATTTTACCGAGTATGGGCAACTTTTTTTTTTTCATTATTTCCAGCTTTATCTTCTAGTAAAAAAACATACTTTCGCGAAAAGGGTTGATTAATCCAGTAAAAAATTGAGCAGTATTATCTCGAAGGCGACATTTTTCAAAATTATGGGTTAATTTAAGTTAAGTTAAGTTAGGTTAAGTGAAGTAAAGTAAAGTAAAGTAAAGTAAGGTAAAGTAAAGTAAAGTAAAGTAAAGTAAAGTAAAGTAAAGTAAAGTAGAGTAGAGTAGAGTAGAGTAAAGTAAAGTAAAGTAAAGTAAAGTAAAGTATAGTAAAGTAGAGTAAAGTTAAGTCGAGTGAAGTGAAGTGAAGTGAAGTGAAGTGAAGTGAAGTGAAGTGAAGTGAAGTGAAGTGAAGTGAAGTGAAGTGAAGTGAAGTGAAGTGAAGTGAAGTGAAGTGAAGTGAAGTGAAGTGAAGTGAAGTGAAGTGAAGTGAAGTGAAGTGAAGTGAAGTGAAGTGAAGTGAAGTGAAGTGAAGTGAAGTGAAGTGAAGTGAAGTGAAGTGAAGTGAAGTGAAGTGAAGTGAAGTGAAGTGAAGTGAAGTGAAGTGAAGTGAAGTGAAGTGAAGTGAAGTGAAGTGAAGTGAAGTGAAGTGAAGTGAAGTGAAGTGAAGTGAAGTGAAGTGAAGTGAAGTGAAGTGAAGTGAAGTGAAGTGAAGTGAAGTGAAGTGAAGTGAAGTGAAGTGAAGTGAAGTGAAGTGAAGTGAAGTGAAGTGAAGTGAAGTGAAGTGAAGTGAAGTGAAGTGAAGTGAAGTGAAGTGAAGTGAAGTGAAGTGAAGTGAAGTGAAGTGAAGTGAAGTGAAGTGAAGTGAAGTGAAGTGAAGTGAAGTGAAGTGAAGTGAAGTGAAGTGAAGTGAAGTGAAGTGAAGTGAAGTGAAGTGAAGTGAAGTGAAGTGAAGTGAAGTAAAGTAAAGTAAAGTAAAGTAAAGTAAAGTAAAGTAAAGTAAAGTAAAGTAAAGTAAAGTAAAGTAAAGTAAAGTAAAGTAAAGTAAAGTAAAGTAAAGTAAAGTAAAGTAAAGTAAAGTAAAGTAAAGTAAAGTAAAGTAAAGTAAAGTAAAGTAAAGTAAAGTAAAGTAAAGTAAAGTAAAGTAAAGTAAAGTAAAGTAAAGTAAAGTAAAGTAAAGTAAAGTAAAGTAAAGTAAAGTAAAGTAAAGTAAAGTAAAGTAAAGTAAAGTAAAGTAAAGTAAAGTAAAGTAAAGTAAAGTAAAGTAAAGTAAAGTGAAGTGAAGTGAAGTGAAGTGAAGTGAAGTGAAGTGAAGTGAAGTGAAGTGAAGTGAAGTGAAGTGAAGTGAAGTGAAGTGAAGTGAAGTAAAGTGAAGTAAAGTGAAGTGAAATAAAGTATAGTAAAGTAAAGTAAAGTAAAGTAAAGTAAAGTAAAGTAAAGTAAAGTAGAGTAGAGTAGAGTAGAGTAAAGTAAAGTAAAGTAAAGTATAGTAAAGTAGAGTAAAGTTAAGTCGAGTGATGTGAAGTGAAGTGAAGTGAAGTGAAGTGAAGTGAAGTGAAGTGAAGTGAAGTGAAGTGAAGTGAAGTGAAGTGAAGTGAAGTGAAGTGAAGTGAAGTGAAGTGAAGTGAAGTGAAGTGAAGTGAAGTGAAGTGAAGTGAAGTGAAGTGAAGTGAAGTGAAGTGAAGTGAAGTGAAGTGAAGTGAAGTGAAGTGAAGTGAAGGGAAGTGAAGTGAAGTGAAGTGAAGTGAAGTGAAGTGAAGTGAAGTGAAGTGAAGTGAAGTGAAGTGAAGTAAAGTAAAGTAAAGTAAAGTGAAGTGAAGTGAAGTGAAGTGAAGTAAAGTGAAGTAAAGTGAAGTGAAATAAAGTAGAGTAAAGTAAGTAAAGTAAAGTAAAGTAAAGTAAAGTAAAGTAGAGTAAGTAGAGTAAATAAAGCAAGTAGAGTAAAGTAGAGTAAAGTAGAGTAAAGTAGAGTAAAGTAACTAAGTAAAGTAAAGTGAAGTGAAGTGTAGAGAAGTGAAGTGAAGTGCAGTAAGTGAAAGGAAGTGAAGTGAAGTGAAATGAGGTGAAAGGAAGTAAGTGAAGTGAAGTGAAGTAAGTAAGTGAAGTGAAGTGAAGTGAAGTGATGTGATGTGAAGTTAAGTAAAGTGAAAGGACGTAAAGTAAAGTGAAGTGAAGTGAAGTGAAAGGAAGTGAAATGAAGTGACGTGAAGTGAAGTAAAGTGAAGTAAGGTAATGTAGAATAAAGTAGAGTAAAGTAGAGTAGAGTGGAGTAAAGTGAAGTAGAGTAAAGTAGAGTAAAGTAGAGTAGAGTAGAGTAGAGTAAAGTAGAGTAGAGTAGAGTAGAGTAGAGTAGAGTAGAGTAGAGTAGAGTAAAGTAGAATAGAGTAGAGTAGAGTAGAGTAAAGTAGAGTAGAGTAGAGTAAAGTAAAGTAAAGTAGAGTAAAGTAAAGTAGAGTAAAATAAAGCAAAGTAGAGTAAAGTAGAGTAAAGTAGAGTAAAGTAAACTAAAGTAAAGTAAAGTGAAGTGAAGTGTAGAGAAGTGAAGTGAAGTGCAGTAAAGTGAAAGGAAGTGAAGTGAAGTGAAATGAGGTGAAAGGAAGTAAAGTGAAGTGAAGTGAAGTAAAGTAAAGTGAAGTGAAGTGAAGTGAAGTGATGTGATGTGAAGTTAAGTAAAGTGAAAGGACGTGAAGTAAAGTGAAGTGAAGTGAAGTGAAAGGAAGTGAAATGAAGTGACGTGAAGTGACGTGAAGTGAAGTGCAGTGAAGTGAAGTGAAGTGAAGTGAAGTAAAGTGAAGTGAAGTAAGTAAAGTAAAGTAGATTAAAGTAGAGTAGAATAGAGTAGAGTAGAGTAGAGTGGAGTAAAGTGAAGTAGATTAAAGTGGAGTAGAGTAAAGTGGAGTAAAGTAAAGAAGAGTAAAGTAGAGTAAAGTAAAATAAAGTAGAGTGGAGCAGAGTAGAGTAGAGTAAGGTGGATTAGAGTAGAGTAGAGTAGAGTAAAGTAGAGTAGAGTAGAGTAGAGTAGAGTAAACTATAGTAGAGTAGAGTAAAGTAGGGTAGAGTTGGTAGAGTAGAGTAGAGTAGAGTAGAGTGGAGTAAAGTAAAGGACAGTAAAGTAGAGTTAAGTAGAATAAAGTAAATTAAAGTAAAGTAGAGTAGAGTAGAGTAAAGCATAGTAGAGTAGAGTAAAGTAGAGTAGAGTAGATAGAGTAGAGTAGAGTAGAGAGAGAGTGGAGTAAAGTAAAGAAGAGTAAAGTAGAGTAAGGTAAAGTAAAGTAGAGTAAAGTAAAGTAACGAAGGTAGAGTAAAGTAGAGTAGTGTAGGGTAGAGTAGAATAGAGTAGAGTAAAGTAGAGTAGAGTAGGGTAAAGTAAAGTAGAGTATAGCGGAGTAAAGCAGAGTAGAGTAAAGTAGAGTGGAGTAGAGTAGAGTAGAGTAAAGTAGAGTGGAGTAGAGTAGAGTAGAGTTGAGTTGAGTTGGGTAGAGTAGAGTAGAATAGAGTAGATTTGAGTTGAGTTAGGGGAAGTTAAGTTAGGTTAAGATAATTTAAATCAAGTTAGGCGAAGTTAGGTTAGGTTTATTCAAGTTAAGTATAAGTTAAGTTAAGCAAGGACAAGTGAAATAAGGTTAAGTCAAGTTAAGTTAAGTTACAAAAAATTATGTTAAGTTAAGTTAAGACAAGTTAGGTTAGGTTAAGTTAAGTTAGGTTAAGTTAAGTTTGGTTAGGTTAAGTTAAGTTAAGTTAAGTCGAGTCGAGTCGAGTCGAGTCGAGTCGAGTCGAGTCGAGTCGAGTCGAGTCGAGTCGAGTCGAGTCGAGTCAAGTCAGGTTAGGTTAAGTTAAGTTAAGTTAAGTTAAGTTAAGTTAGGTTAGGTAAGGTTAGGTTAGGTTAGGTTAGGTTAGGTTAGATTAGGTTAGGTAAGGTAAGGTAAGGTTAGGTTAGGTTAGGTTAAGTTAGGTTAGGTTAGGTTAGGTTAGGTTAGGTTAGGTTAGGTTAAGTTAGGTTAGGTAAGGTTAGGTTAGGTTAGGGTAGGTTAGGTTAGGTTAGGTTAGGTTAGGTTAGGTTAGGTTAGGTTAGGTTAGGTTAGGTTAGGTTAAGTCAAGTTAATTAAATTAGGTTATGTTAAGTAAAGTAAAGTTAAGTTAAGTTAAGTTAAGTTTAGTTAAGTTAGGATAAGTAGTTAAGTTAAGTAGTTAAGTTAGGTTAAGTTAAGTTATGTTGAGTAAGGTTGGGTTAAGTTAGGTAAGGTTAAATTAAATCAAGTAAGGTTAGGTTATGTTATCTTATGTTATGTTATGTTATGTTAAGTTAAGTTAGGTTAAGTTAAGTTTAGTTAGGTTAGGTTACGTTAAGTTAAGTTCGGTTAAGTTAGGTTAAGTTGAAGTAAGTTAGGTCGGCATAGGTTGGGTTTGGTTAAAATAGGTAAGGTTAAATTAGGTCAGATTAGATTAGGTTAGGTTAGCTTACGTTAGGTTAGGTAAAGTTAGGTGAAGTTCAATTAGGCTAGATTTGGTTACATTAAATTAGTTTAAAAAATGTTGACATTTTCAGTAAAAGTTACAAATTTTCAAAAGTAACTATTTTAAAAAAGCTGAAATTTCCAAAATTGAGCCGTAATTTTCAAAAAATAAACCAAAACCTTAACAACGAGTTTTTTTAAAAGATGTCGAAAATTTCACAAAAAATTTGAAATTTACAAAAAAGCATTAAAAATTTTATAAAGAAATCGAAATTTAGGAAAGGGAAAATTTCAACAAATGTCAAAATTTAAAAAGAAATTCAAAAACTTAGATTAGATTACGTTAGCTTGGATAACATTAGTTAAATTAGGCTTGATTTGGTTAGATTAAATTAATTTAAAAAATGTTGACAATTTCAGTAAAAGTTACAAATTTTTAAAAGTAACTATTTTAAAAGAGCTGAAATTTCCAAAATTTAGCCGTAATTTTCAAAAAAAACCAAAACCTTCACAACGAGTTTTTTCAAAAGATGTCGAAAATTTCAAAAAAAATTGGAAATTTACAAAAAAACAGTAAAAAATTTTATGAAGAAATCGAAATTTAGAAAAGAGAAAATTTTAACAAATGTCAAAATTTAAAAAGAATTTCAAAAACTTAGATTAGATTAAGTTAGCTTAGATAACATTAGTTAAATTGGGCTTGATTTGGTTAGATTAAATTAATTTAAAAAATGTTGACATTTTTAATAAAAGTTACAAATTTTCAAAAGTAACTATTTAGAAAAAGCTGAAATTTCCAAAATTGAGCCGTAATTTAAAAAAAAAACCAAAACCTTTACAAAGAGTTTTTTCAAAAAGTGTCGAAAATTTCAGAAAAATTCGAAATTTACAAAAAACCAGTAAACATTTTATAAAGAAATCGAAATTTAGAAAAAGGGAAAATTTCAACAAATGTCAGATCGAAATTTTTAAATGTCAGAATCTCCGAGACAATACCAAAAATTAAAAGGTATCAGAAAAAATTTTGAAAACGCTAACTATTTTTAAAAAAGCCAAATATAGAAAAAGTCACAATTTTGAAGAGGTCAAAAGTTGGAAATTTTGAAAAGGCATCGCAATTCTTGCAATCCACACCTGTAAATAGTAAAAACGGGTATCGATTTTCCAGCCACACTCCAAAAAGGATCAGGAATCAGATGAAAATTTCAAAATATATTTGAACTTCGAACAAAAACACGAAATATTTAAAAAAAGTTAGCATTTAAGATAAAATTGGTGTTTTAAAAAAATTGAAACTGTGCAATTGAAAAGGATGCTAATTCACAAATTATAAGCCGAATTATTCAAAAAAATTCGAAATTTGAAAAAAAAATTCAATTTTTTAGCAAAATAGATACAGATTTTTAAAAACTAATTTTAAATATTTGGTCAAAAATTAAAAAAAAACTTACAATTTGGCAAAAGCAAAATAAAGGTTTTCAAAAAAAGTGCAAATTTTCAACAGTTTTAATTCTAAGACAAATCGAATTCTTCAAAAAATGTTTTCAAAACCAATCAAAATGTGTTGATATAGTCAGAAAGCGGAAATTTTTTAAAAAAAGAAGGATAATCGGAAATGTCTAATGCCTCAAATGATATCGATATTTTTGGACAAATTATAAATTTATAAAAGTAGTTGAATTTGTTATATGAAATTTAAAACTTCAAATTTTAAAAAACTGCACTTCTAAATACGTAAGTTCTGTCCGTTAGGAGAGGTTTTACTGTATATTGAAGTTAAAATTTAGATTTTTGATGGAACGGACTGGTCCTTGGTTATCCTCAAAATTTGAAATACAGAACTTGTCCCCTGAAACCAAGAAAGATTAAAAAACACAACAAAGGTTGCTCTAATGCGTTGAGTTTTTAATTTCTCTCTGAAGATGGCAGCTCGGCTGTCGAAACAAGTTAGAGAAACCTTTGTTGTGTTTCTTAATCTTTCTTGGTTTCAGGGGACAAGTTCTGTATTTCAGTTTTTAAAATTTAGAAAAAAACTAGAAGTGAAGTTTAAAAGGTACAATAAATTAAAAATTTCAAAAGAATAGTTTTTTTTAAGAGAAGTGGAAAAGAAGTAAAAGTGGTCTCCAGAAAAAATTACAATTTTGAATAAACTAAGCAAAATAATCGAAATTTGTAAAAAAAAGTCAACATTTTGAGAAAAAGACTAAATTTGCAAAAAGACGAAACTGTTCAAAAAATGTATCGATATTTTGGTACAGACAATTTAAAACATGAAAAAAAAACAAAATGTTAAAAAAAGGTCAAAGTTTTCAAATAGCAGAGTAGAAAGTTTGATTAAAAAGTATAAATTTTGTTAGAAAGTGGAAATTTTGAATGACGAAAGTTCATAACTATTAAACCTTATTAACGATTAAAAACCCAACAAAATTTAAAATTCCACAGGAAATTGCTGGTATGACCGCCGATGATCCAGTAATGCGAAACCTGGTCCGGTGTTAGCGAATATTTATCGAACACCTTGTGAAATTTTTAAATGTTGTTGCATTTTTTATCGTTAATAAAGTTTAATAGTTATGAATATTAAACAATTCCACGAAGTAAGGGTTGGAAATGTCAATTATATGACGAAAGTGTTTCAACAAAGTTGAGTTCCCTTCAAAAAAAAGGTCAACTATTTAAAAAGAAAGTGATTTGGACAAAAATATAATTCATAAAAATGAGTGGAAATTTTTGGCCAATAAATAATGTAGATGTCGATTTTTCTAGAGTGGGCAACAATGACAAAATAGGACTTTTTGTAACAAATAGGGTTAAGATTATCAAATAAAAAACTTAATTTAGTGTTAAGTTTTTTCAAACAAAAAACTTGATTTAGCCATATCATGAAATGTAGACCATATTTGTGTGTTACATTATTTCATTTAGATGAATATTTTCGGAGTAAGCACAGGTTTATTAAATTGCACGCAATACAGTAATTGCGGTTCGAATCGAACACTTGATTTCATCAATTGTAAAAAAAGTATATACCTATTTAGAATTAGGGAATTTTTTCATTTTTCAATTATAACAGAAGAAAATTTTTATAAAGGTTCAATTTCGTACGTAGGTAAAAAGTAAAAAGATTTATCATGAACCGGAATTTGTTTTTAGAAATTTATTGGTACAAGATACATACATGGAAGTTGTTAACTATTTTTCTACATAATCTTCTGATTTTGTAACACATTTTGGGATTGGGAGCATTTTAATGCCATCGTCATAAAAAAGAGAGGCATTTTTGCAGCCATTTGCGCACAAATGTCCCCACAGTAACATCATCATAGAATCGATTCACCTCCTCGAGCTTCTTTTAGTGGCCCAAACATATGATAATCGCATGGTGATAAGTCGGGACTATAAGGAGAGTGATCTAATGTTGCCCAATGCATTTCCTCTAATTTTTGTGGGGTCAGATTGACTGAGTGTGGGCGGGCATTGCCGTGAAGCAAAATCACATTTCTTTGAAATTTGCGCCTCTTCCGCCAATATGCACGTTTTGCTTCGTCCAATAGCTGGTAGTAGTAGGCAGCCTTAACCGAATGACGTTTATGCAGAGAATCCACGTGCACAACTCCTTTAAAATCCCAAAACACTGTCACAAGAACCTTTCCAGCTGAGAGGGGAGTGTTTGCCTTGATAGGTGCACGTTCCTCCTTTCTTCTTCACTCCATGCTTGCTTGATTAGATTCAGGGCTGCACCTTCCTCCTTTCTTCCCACTCCATGCTTGCTTGATTAGATTCAGAGGAGCCAAGTGTCATCACACGTAAGGATACGTTGCAAAAAACCATCACCTTCACATTGAATACGCCCAAGATGGCGCTGACAAATTTCCTAGGCATTGTTGTTTCTGTTCTTCAGTCAAAAGACGAGGTACACACCTGGCAAAAATTTTTTGAAACCCCAGCTCATTTGTAATGATGGATTGAACACTCCCAAAGCTTATCCCTAACTAAGCTTGCAATTTCACCAACTTTTAAATGACGATAACCTTCAAAAAGGCGTTGAACAGCGTTAGTACTTATCTGCAGTCCATACTGGTTTGAGAATGACGGCTATGGGGTTCATTTTCAATTTAAGTTCGTCCTTCCAAAAATTTCTTGGGCCTATTCATACACACGAGTTTTCCTTCAAAGAAGTATCCCCAAACTGTGCTTCTAGTCTACGAAGCATTTCGGCGGGTTTTACACCCTCAACTGGCAAGAAATTTAATAATAATGCGATGCGCAACGTGCGGATGAACCTCTTGCTCACTCATTGTATTTACAACTGAGAAACGGCGTGAACGGAATTCGCTTGGGCGCAGGAAGTCTTGTAACATGTCTAAGAGTATGCACACACTACGGACGCCCTGATAACGACATGATAGAAATTCCGGTTCGTATTTGATTTACCCTTGTAGCTTAGCTTCTCCATTCGAACGAGGCCGGGTCAGATCTCCAAAGTGGAATAAGAATTGTGTTTTTTGTTAACTAATCGTAGGAAATACGAATGGATATATATTTTTCACTAAGAATGTTTGGTTCAAAACGACATTCTTAGATAATGGGTCTCGGCTAGCTTAGCCCCACACAAATACCCTACAATTAATTAATTTTTCTCCATTCTTTAAGCATTCCTACACATTCTTCCTAACGATGTGCCCATCTAGTGCCCAATCATCTCGATCTATTTATAACTCGATAAAAAACTCACACCACTCGAGCGAAAATGTTGCCTTTGACGAATTGGTCCTTTCACGTGTGTTCCTTACATATTTATAACTGTCACAAATAATTGATGATGCGAACGCGTCAAGCGATCCAATTTACTCGACATTTAAATGCGCTCAAAAATGTAACGGGCGCGCCAGATTAGAAATTTCAGAAAGTCGCACTTTGAAACGCCGTCGACTTATCCTTATCAAAACGAAATAGGGAATTGGATATTTCGCATATTTCCCGTTACGAGAGAGAACGTGGGCGTCGAAAACAATTGATTTCGATTTACCGCAAAATAGCTGCTGACACGTTCGATTTGGATGCCTTATTGTTGGATATTAAAATTGTTACAGTGGCAGTAAAACAAATTAAATTTCTTATATGTTCGGTGAAAACAGTAAATGGCGCGAACGTGAATCTGCAAAGAAATGAAATTTGATGCGAAATTAATATTTGTTGGAATGGCGGAAGCTGTTTCGCGCTCGTTGGACGGGCTTGCACTATTACAATTTGAGCAATTTAAATGCCCGTTTGAAATATATACGCCCCATTTTTTTTTTAAATTGATAATCAATCTAAAGTTAAGATTTATGCCACTTGCGTTTGACTTGCAATTGATTACTAAATTTATATTAGTTTCACAGAGTCCAGTTTGTAAAATATCGATCGAATTTTGGGTTATGAAAAACTCTTTTTTTTTTATTTGTATCTAAACTTTCCCCTCTAGGGGTCAAATATTCTTTAAAACGAATTTTGGGGTATGAAAAAGTCTTTTTATTATTTGCATCCAATCATTTTTTTAGGAGTTAATTATTCTTTATAAATAATTTTGTGTAATAAAAAACTATAGGTTTGGTGGAATGGACTGGTCCTTGGTTATCTTCAAAAACTGGAATACAAATTTTGTCCCCTGAAACCAGTATCTCTCTGAAGATGACAGCTTGGTTGTCGAAACGTGTTAAAACAACGATTGTTGTGTTTTTCAATCTTTCTTGGTTTCAGGGGACAAGTTCTGTATTTCAATTTTTGAAGATAACCAAGGACCAGTCCGTTCCATCAAAAATCTAAATTTTAACTTCAATATACAGTAAAACCTCTCCTAACGGACAGAACTTACGTATTTAGAAGTTCAGTTTTTTAAAATTTGAAGTTTTAAATTTCATATAACAAATTTTTAATCTTTCTTGGTTTCAGGGGACAAGTTCTCTATTTCAATTTTTACGAAAAAACTAATTTTAATACCCATTAAATTGAGTCCGATTTTAAGACATTTTAACTCACATGAAATTTGGATTTTTTTTGTAATTTTCCTTTGACAAATGCAGTTGAAATTTCGAATTAAAACTTGAAACGCGGAAAAATTAAAATTCAAATTAAAATTCGGAATTTTGATTAAGATATTTTGAGCCAATATTCGAAATTTCCAATTAATGAAATGGAAACTTTGAAAGATTAAATGGAAAAACCTAATTTTAGTTCCCATACCCAAATTGTATAGGCAAAAATTGAGACTTCGAGATCAACGACACCATTTTGAGTAAAAATAAATTAAAATTTCTTGCATCAAGGATAATATTCTGAAAAAAAAATATTTTCATCTAGAAGACAAAATGTTATGCAAATAAATAAATAAAAAATGTTCAGTTTAGGTAAAACCTTACGAAAAAAGCTTTTTGTAAAAACTGATATCTTATAAAAAAAATGGAGCTCTAACACATAAATTCAAGGTAACATTTCGAGGACATTTTGAGTTTTGGCTCAAAGTTTTAAGAGATAATAATCGATCGCTGAGTTGAGTTGAATTGAGTTAAGTTAAGTTAGGATAAGTTAGGTTAAGTTAGGTTAAGTTAGGTTAAGTTAGGTTAAGTTAGGTTAAGTCAAGTCAAGTCAAGTCGAGTCGAGTCGAGTCGAGTCGAGTCGAGTCGAGTCGAGTCGAGTCGAGTCGAGTCGATTCGAGTCGAGTCCAGTCGAGTCCAGTCGAGTCCAGTCGAGTCCAGTCGAGTCGAGTCGAGTCGAGTCGAGTCGAGTCGAGTCGAGTCGAGTCGAGTCGAGTCGAGTCGAGTCGAGTCGAGTCGAGTCGAGTCGAGTCGAGTCGAGTCGAGTCGAGTCGAGTCGAGTCGAGTCGAGTCGAGTCGAGTCGAGTCGAGTCGAGTCGAGTCGAGTCGAGTCGAGTCGAGTCGAGTCGAGTCGAGTCGAGTCGAGTCGAGTCGAGTCGAGTCGAGTCGAGTCGAGTCGAGTCGAGTCGAGTCGAGTCGAGTCGAGTCGAGTCGAGTCGAGTCGAGTCGAGTCGAGTCGAGTCGAGTCGAGTCGAGTCGAGTCGAGTCGAGTCGAGTCGAGTCGAGTCGAGTCGAGTCGAGTCGAGTCGAGTCGAGTCGAGTCGAGTCGAGTCGAGTCCAGTCGAGTCGAGTCGAGTCGAGTCGAGTCGAGTCGAGTAAAGTTAAGCTAAGTAAGTAAAGTTAAGTAAAGTAAAGTAAAGTAAAGTAAAGTAAAGTAGAGTAAAGTAAAGTAAAGTAAAGTAAAGTAAAAAGTAAAGTAAAGTAAAGTAAAGTAAAGTAGAATAAAGTAAAGTAAAGTAAAGTAAAGTAAAGTGAAGTAAAGTAAAGTAAAGTAAAGTAAAGTAAAGTAGAGTAGAGTTAAGTAAAGTAAAGTAAAGTAAAGTAAAGTAGAGTAGAGTTAAGTAAAGTAAAGTAAAGTAAAGTAAAGTAAAGTAAAGTAGAGTTGAGTAAAGTAAAGTAAAGTAAAGTAAAGTAAACTAGAGTAGAGTGGAGTAGAGTAGAGTAGAGTAGAGTAGAGTAGAGTAGAGTAAAGTAGAGTAGAGTAGAGTAGAGTAGAGTAGAGTAGAGTAGAGTAGAGTAGAGTAGAGTAGAGTAGAGTAGAGTAGAGTAGAGTAGAGTAGAGTAGAGTAGAGTAGAGTAGAGTAGAGTAGAGTAGAGTAGAGTAGAGTAGAGTAGAGTGGAGTCGAGTCGAGTAAAGTTAAGCTAAGTAAGTAAAGTTAAGTAAAGTAAAGTAAAGAAAAGTAAAGTAAAGTAAAGTAAAGTAAAGTAGAGTAAAGTAAAGTAAAGTAAAAAGTAAAGTAAAGTAAAGTAGAGTAAAGTAAAGTAAAGTAAAGAAAAAAGTAAAGTAAAGTAAAGTAAAGTAAAGTAAAGTAGAGTAAAGTAAAGTAAAGTAGAGTAAAGTAAAGTAAAGTAAAGTAAAGTAAAGTAAGTAAAGTAAAGTAAAGTAAAGTAAAGTAAAGTAAGTAAAGTAAAGTAAAGTAAAGTAAAGTAAAGTAAAGTAAAGTAAAGTAAAGTAAAGTAAAGTAAAGTAAAGTAAAGTAAAGTAAAGTAAAGTAAAGTAAAGTAAAGTAAAGTAAAGTAAAGTAAAGTAAAGTAAAGTAAAGTAAAGTAAAGTAAAGTAAAGTAAAGTAAAGTAAAGTAAGAAGTAAAGTAAAGTAAAGTAAAGTAAAGTAAAGTAAAGTAAAGTAAAGTAAAGTAAAGTAAAGTAAAGTAAAGTAAAGTAAAGTAAAGTAAAGTAAAGAAAAAAGTAAAGTTAAAGTAAAGTTAAAGTAAAGTAAAGTAGGTAAAGTAAAGTAAAGTAAAGTAAGTAAAGTAAAGTAAGTAAAGTAAAGTAAAGTAAAGTAAAGTAAAGTAAAGTAAAGTAAAGTTAAAGTAAGTAAAGTAAAGTAAAGTAAGTAAAGTAAAGTGAAAGTAAAGTAAAGTAAGTAAAGTAAAGTAAAGTAAAGTAAAGTAAAGTAAAGTAAAGTAAAGTAAAGTAAAGTAAAGTAAAGTAAAGTAAAGTAATAGTAAAGTAAAGTAAGTAAAGTAAAGTAAAGTAAGTAAGTAAATTAAAGTAAAGTAAAGTAAAGTAAAGTAAAGTAAAGTAGCGTTGAGTAAAGTAAGTAAGTAAAGTAAAGTAGAGTGAGTAGAGTAGAGTAGAGTAGAGTAGAGTAGAGTAGAGTAGAGTAGAGTTGAGTTGAGTTGAGTTGAGTTGAGTTGAATTGAGTTGGGTTGAGTTGAGTTGAGTTGAGTTGAGTTGAGTTGAGTTGGGTTAAGTTAGTTTAATTTAGCTTAAGTTAAGTAAGGTTAGGTTAAGTTAAGTTAAGTTAGGTTACTTTAAGTAAAGTTAGGTTAAGTTGAAGTAAGTTAGGTCGGGTTTGGTTAAATTAGGTAAAGTTAAGTTAGGTTATATTAGATTAGGTTAGGTTAGGTTAGGTTAGGTTAGGTTAGGTTAGGTTAGGTTAGGTTAGGTTAGGTTAGGTTAGGTTAGGTTAGGTTAGGTTAGGTTAGGTTAGGTTAGGTTAGGTTAGGTAAGGTTAGGTTAGGTTAGGTTAGGTTAGGTTAGGTTAGGTTAGGTTAGGTTAGGTTAGGTTAGGTTAGGTTAGGTTAGGTTAGGTTAGGTTAGGTAACGTTAGGTGAGGTTAGGTTAGGTGACGTTAGGTGAGGTTAAATTAGGCTAGATTTGATTAGATGAAATTAATTGAAAAAATGTTGACATTTTCAGTAAAAGTTTTCAGTAAAGTTAAAATTTCCAAAATTGAGCCGTAATTTTCAAAAAGAATCAAAATCTTTCACAACGAGTTTTTTCAAAAAGTGTCGAAAATTTCAGAAAATTTGGAAATATACAAAAAAGCAGTAAAAATTTCATAAAGAAATCGAAATTTAGAAAAGGGAAAATTTCAACAAATGTTAAAATTTAAAAAGAAATTTTAAATTTTGAATCAAATCAAAATTTTTAAATGTCAGAACTCCGAGACAATGCCACAATTTTGAAGAAGTCAAAATATTCAAATATTGGAAACTTTGAAAAATCTAACCACTCAAAATACTCGCCAATTTCAGAAAATTAAATAATTAAAAAAATTTTAAATTTAAACAAAATCAAGCTAGGAAAATAATTGAAAATTTGGAAAATATCAAGTCTTGAATAAAATAAAATTTAGAAAGATCAAAAACTCCAAAAAATCGAGATTTAAATAATTTAACCACTCAAAATACTCGATATTTTCAGAAATATTAAACATTTTTAAAATGCCAAATTCAAGCAAAAATTGAAACTGAAATAAGATTGATATTTTGGAAAATCAAATTTTTAAGAAAATAAAATTAACGAAGCCAAAAACTCAAAAATATCGAAATCTAAAATAATTTAACCACTGATAATACTCAACATTTTTACAAAATTTAAAAATTTTAAACTTCAAGACGAAAATCAAGCTGAAAATAGGTTGATATTTTGAAAAAGTCAAATCTTGAAAAAAATTAAATTTAAGAAGGCCAAAAACTTCAAAAAATCGAAATTTGAAAAATATTACCACTCAAAATACTCGACATTTTCCGAAGATTTCAAAATTTCAAAAATTAAAATTTAAACAAAAATCAAAACTGACAAATAATTGAAATTTTAAAAAAGTCAAATCTTAAAGGAAATAAAATTTACGAAGCCAAAAACTCAAAAAATTTAACCTCCCAAAATACTCGATATTTTAGAAAATTTAAAAATTTTAATAATTCTAAATTCTGACAAAAATCAAAATTGAAAAATGATTGTAATTTATAAAAAGTTGAAGTAAATAAAATTTAGGAAGTGAAAAACTCCAAAAACCGAAATTGAAATAATTTAATCCCCTAAAATACTCGACATTTTCAGAAAATTTAAACTTTTAAATTTTAGGAAATATAAAAATCTACACGATCTACACGAAAAAGATTGAGAAAAATTGTAAGAGAATATGGAGCCTCGAAAAAACTTTTGGATTTAAACTTACTATTAAAAAAGTCCAGATTTCGTGTTTTACATTGAAATTTGGAAAAAAAATAACAATTTCAGTAAAAAAATACAATGTTGCCTCTTTAATTTTAAATTTTTGAAAACTTGAAATTTTCAGCAAGTCCATATTTTTGAAGGATAGTCAAAGAGGTTGCTTTAGAGCTACCTCTGTTGTGTTTTTTAAACTTTCTTGGTTTCAGGGGACAAGATTTGTATTTCAATTTTCAATAAACTTTTAGATTTTAGAAAATATAAAAATCTACACGATCTACACGAAAAAGCTTGAAAAAAATTGCACGAGAACATCGAACCTTGAAAAAAAACTTTTGAATTTAAACTTGCAATTACAAGAGTCCAAATTTTGTGTTGAAAAATAAAATTTGAAAATAAATTAACAATTCCTTAAAAGAAAAATATAATGTTGCCACTTTAATTTTAAATTTTTAAAAAATTTAAAATTTCAGCATAAAGTCCATATTTTTGAAGGATACTCAAAGAAGTTGCTTTAGAGCTACCTCTGCTGTGTTTTTTAATCTTTCTCGGTTTTTCAGGGGACAAGATTTGTATTTCAATTTTTAATAAACTTTTAGATTTTAGAAAATATAAAAATCTACACGATCTACACGAAAAAGCTTGAAAAAAATTGCACGAGAACATCGAACCTTGAAAAAAAACTTTTGAATTTAAACTTGCAATTACAAGAGTCCAAATTTTGTGTTGAAAAATAAAATTTGAAAATAAATTAACAATTCCTTAAAAGAAAAATAAAATGTTGCCCCCTTAATTTTAAATTTTTAAAAAAATTGAAAATTTCAGCATAAAGTCAAAATTTTTGGAGGATAGTCAAAGAGGTTGCTTTAGAGCTACCTCTGTTGTGTTTTTTAATCTTTTTTGGTTTCAGGGGACAAGATTTGTATTTCAATTTTCAATAAACTTTAAGATTTTAGGAAATATAAAAATCCACACGATCTACACGAAAAAGCTTGAAAAAAATTGCACGAGAACATCGAACCTTGAAAAAAAACTTTTGAATTTAAACTTACAATTAAAAAAGTCTAAATTTTGTGTTTTAACGTAAAATTAAAAAAAAAACAATTCCAGGTAAGAAAAATAAAATGTTGCCTCATTAATTCTAAATTTTCAAAAAATTGAAATTTTCAGCATGGAGCCAAATTTTTTGGAGGATAGTCAAAGATTTAAAACAGAAGTGAATATTTTTAGTTTAAACTAGAAAGTCGATAATTTTAAAGAAATTAAAACTTTACAAAAAATAAAATATTTTGCAAGGAGCGCTGTGGTTATAATTTCTCTTTAAATGGGAATTGTTTGTACGCACGGATTCAAAATGAGTCACATTTTTTTTAACTCAAAACTCCATATTTTTTTTTTGAGGTGTTCATTTCTCAGAATATGTTAACTTTTCAGATATTGTTACTTTATCATTTACTATTTTGTTTACTGTTGAATAATTTTATAAATAACACACTAAAAAATTACTGCCATAAGTTTTAACAAAACCAATTACAAATTTTTATGTCAAATAACGACGCATTCTGGATTGGTTCCACAAAAAAAAACTTAAAAACATCCCTATCTTATGATAGGGACCCCTGTACCCCTGTAGCGAGCCCTGTACATCGTACACTGTTGCCCCCTCATATCTGAACCACATATTTATTTAAAAACAAACAAGCCAAGGTTTTAAGAAAAAAGAATAAAAAACATAATTTGAAATCTTTTGTTTGGAGCCTAAATGTCGAAAAAAATTTGAAGTGTCAAATTTTCAGTGAAAATTAGAGTCAAAATTTAACATTTTCTATTTAAACAAACTTTATGAGAAGAGCAAATTTTGGAATAAATGGGCACAAGATTTTGTGAAAAAAATTTGAAATGACCAGTAAATTCAAAATATTTTAAGTTAAGTTAAGTTAAGTTAAGTTAAGTTAAGTTAAGTTAAGTTAAGTTAAGTTAAGTTAAGTTAAGTTAAGTTAAGTTAAGTTAAGTTAAGTTAAGTTAAGTTAGTTGAGTTGAGTTGAGTTGAGTTGAGTTGAGTTGAGTTGAGTTGAGTTGAGTGAGTTGAGTTGAGTTGAGTTGAGTTGAGTTGAGTTGAGTTGAGTTGAGTTGAGTTAAGTTAGAGTTAAGTTAAGTTAAGGTTAAGTTAAGTTAAGTTAAGTTAGGTTAAGTTGAAGTTAAGTTAGTTGAGTTGAGTTGAGTTGAGTTGAGTTGAGTTGAGTTGAGTTGAGTTGAGTTGAGTTGAGTTGAGTTGAGTTGAGTTGAGTTGAGTTGAGTTGAGTTGAGTTGAGTTGAGTTGAGTTGAGTTGAGTTGAGTTGAGTTGAGTTGAGTTGAGTTGAGTTGAGTTGAGTTGAGTTGAGTTGAGTTGAGTTGAGTTGAGTTGAGTTGAGTTGAGTTGAGTTGAGTTGAGTTGAGTTGAGTTGAGTTGAGTTGAGTTGAGTTGAGTTGAGTTGAGTTGAGTTGAGTTGAGTTGAGTTGAGTTGAGTTGAGTTGAGTTGAGTTAAGTTAGTGTAAGTAAGTTAGGATTAAGTAGTTAAGTTAAGTTAAGTTAAGTTAAGGTAAGTTAGTTAGTAAGTAGGTTAAGTTAAGTTAAGTTAAGTTAAGTAGGTTAAGTTAGGTTAAGTTAAGTTAAGTTAAGTAAGTTAAGTTAGGTTAAGTTAGGGTTAAGTTAAGTTAAGTTAGTAAGTCTAGGCTAAGTTAAGTTAAGTTAAGTTAAGTTAAGTTAGGTTAAGTTAAGTTAAGTTAAGTTAAGTTAAGTTAGTTACGTTAAGTACGTTAGTTAGTTAGGTTAGTTAAGTTAAGTTAAGTTAAGTTAAGTTAAGTTAAGTTAGGTTAAGTTAAGTTAAGTTAAGTTAAGTTACGTTAAGTTAAGTTAGGTTAAGTTAAGTTAAGTTAAGTTAAGTTACGTTAAGTTAAGTTAAGTTAAGTTAAGTTAAGTTAGGTTAAGTAAGTTAGTTATGAGAAGAGCAAATTTTGGAATAAATGGGGCACAAGATTTTGTGAAAAAAATTTGAAATGACCAGTAAATTCAAAATATTTTGAGATTAACGTTAAAAAAAGATTGAAATACTTTTATCCCGAAACCAAGAGAGAAATTTTTCTTGGTTTCAGGGGACAAGATGTGTATTTCAATTTTTAGTAAACGTTTAAATTTTAGGAAATATAAAAATCTACACGATCTACTCGAAAAAGCTTGAAAAAAATTGACAAGAGAACATCGAGCCTCGAAAGAAAACTTTTGAATTTAAACTTACAATTAAAAAAGTCAAAATTTTGTGTTTTAAATTAAAGTTTGGAAAAAAATGAACAATTCCAGTAAAGAAAATAAAATTTTGCCTCTCTAATTCTAAATTTTCAAAAAATTGAAACTTTCAGCATGGAAGTCAAATTTCTTGGAGGCATAGTCAAAGATTTAAGACAGAAGTGAATATTTTCAGTTTAAACCAGAAAGTCGATATTTCTAAAGAAATTAAAACTTCACAAAAAATAAAATATTTTGCAAGGAAGCGCTGTGGTTATAGTTTCACTTTGAATGAGAATTATTTGTAAGCACAGATTAAAAGTGGGTCACACTTTTTTTAACTCAGAACTTCATATTTTTTGTTTTTTTTTGAGGTATTAATTTTTCAAAGAGTGTTAACTTTTCAGATATTGTTACTTTGTCATTCATTATTTCATTTACTGTTCAATAAATTTATGAATAATACAGTAAAAAATTACTGCTATAAGTGTTAACAAAACCAATTACAAAATTTTATGTCAAATAACCTCGCATTCTGGATCGGTTCCACAAAAAAAACCTAGAAACGTACCTATCATAAGGAACGAGCCTTATACATCGTACACTGTTGCCCCCTCATAGGTAAACTACAAATTCATTTTAAAAAAAAACAAACCAAGGTTTCAATGAAAAAGATTAAAAAATACAATTTCGAAATTTTTTGTTTCGAGCCTAAATCTCTAAAAAAATTCAAATTATCAAGTTTACATCGAAAATTATAGTCAAAAGTTAACATTTGCTATTTAAAGACATTTTAGAAGAAAAGGCAATGTTGGAAAAATTGAGGCACAAGATTTTGTGAAAAAATGATGAGTAAATTCAAAATATTTCAAGATTATTATTAAAAGAAGAAATAAGAAAGTTGGTGAACGTTTAAATTTATAATAACTCAAAAGGTTTAATCTTAAATTCTTAATAAAAATGTAAGGATCAAATTAAGATTTTTACATAACATAACAAGAGTGTTAACTTTTCAGATATTGTTACTTTGTCATTCATTATTTTGTTAACCGTTGAATAATTTTGTGAATAACCCAGTAAAAAATTACTGCCATAATGTTAACAAAACCAATTCCAAAATTTTACGTCAAATAGCGCTGCATTCTGAATTGGTTTCACAAAAAAAAACTTGGAAACGTCCCTATCATAAGGGACGAGATTTATACATCGTACACTGTTGCCCTCTCACAGCTACAAATTTATTAAAAAAAGACAAACCAAGGTTTCAATAAAAAAGATTAAAAAACACAATTTCGAAATTTTTTGTTTAAAGCCTAAATGGCTAAAAAAATTTGAACTATCAAATTTTCAGTGATATTTTAAGTCAAAAGTTACCATTTTCTAGTTAAAGACATTTTAGAAAAAAATGAAATTTTGGAAAAAAGTGGGGCACAAGATTTTTGTGAAAAAAAAATTGGAAATGATGAGTAAATTTAAAATATTTCAAGATTAATATTAAAAGAAGATTAAAATACCAAACTTGTTCCCTGAAACCATAAAAGAAATCCTTCTTGGTTTCAGAGGACAAGTTTTGTATTCCAATTTTTGAAGATAATCAAGGACCAGTCCGTTCCACCAAAATTAAAAGAAGAAATTGGAGTTTTGGTGAACGTACAAATTTATAAAAACTCGATGGGCTTAATCTCAAATTTTTAATAAAAAGTAAGGATCAAGTAAGATTTTTACATAACATGAAAAGTTCTTAAAAAAAATCAAAAGTTGGAGCTAATATCTAGGAAATTTTGTGGAGATTCGAAGCAATTATTGAAAATTTTAAGAAAAAATCCTTACAAAAGGACTCGAAATTTCTATTAAACAATAAATCTGTAAAGCAGAAAAACAGGAAAACAGAAAAATTTGTGTTTTAATTCGATATTTTAAATACCTTTGCGAATAGCTCCTAAAAACGTAGATATTTTCTATATAAAGTCACAAGTTTCAGAGAGAAATCAAAATCTCACTGGTTGAACCCGAAAAAAAGTCACAGTTCTGCTAAATCTATCCAACTTTGCTAGGAATAAATTCAATAAAAGTAAACCAAAATATTTGTTGTTGTTATAAGAAGTGATATACCTACGTCTTTGAAGGGAAATAACCTTTCACTAATTTTTCGTGAATAAGTCTTATAATATATTTTATAATAATAAAAAACTAACCATATGCAGTTTTCCTACCTTCAGTAACAAAGATCTCGAGAGTTTTCTTTGATACGTTAATATTACGTATATTTGACCACGTTTTAACACAGTAAAACGTATTCATTCATCCAGTTCAACGACTCCAAAAACTGGCGGATGCGCCGGGCTCAATAATTCGACTATTCATGTTGGAGCTTAAAATTACATTATTTTGTTGATTGTTGGGTCAACTATATCCATTAGACATACTCGCTAATGCAATAACGAGGCATTAAGGTAATGAATTAACATTAAATTTGAGTTGATGTGTCCCCGAAACGAAGTAAAACAACGATAAACCGTCACGCCGCCCGAGCGCTAATACGCCCGACATTAGTATTAATGTGCGAATATTTACACGAGGCGGCGGGCGGTCGTATTATTTAGTGATTTATTAATACAGCAACTATTACTTTACGTTTATGGGGAGGCATCGATTTTTTGCCCTTACTTTGATAGAGTTGTTTATCGGATGGATTTTTCATTATGATTCTGGGGCGAAATGGCCTCGTATTTCCTATTTCTTGTTTGTGAGTTACTCAACGAAATATATTGAACGGAATTCGCGTTATCCAAACTTTTACTGCTTAGAATTTGTCGATGAAAATCGGCAGCGAATTTAAAGGTAATCAGAATTTATAATTACACGAAATCCACGGGGTAATTGTTATAGCGTTCTTAATTAAAAGTTTTCGGTTCGGCTTCGAAGGAAGTTTGGGATTTTCAAAATTGTTTTATATAAAAGACAAGTTTGGAAATTGGGGTGTAATCAAGGGTACACACTAATTATTCCCCTATATTTTAACTTTACCACAATCGATACTTTGTGTCTAATATGAGAAGGACCAACACTAGCATCTTAGATTGACAAAACTCAAGTAGTTTGTACCTAATAATTAGTGATCATTGAAAATTAAAAAAAATAGGTTACTAGGCATCAATTTATTTGATTTTTAATGGCGCGACTTTTTCCTATTTAATATAATTTCACCTCTTGTTATTTTCGAGTTATTCGTATTGGTTTTTCTTATCTAGGACACAGTGTGGTCTAGTTTTGGCAAAATTAGTCGTTCAAATTAAATTTCGATGCTTGAAAATTTTAATTTTATTAACCTAACGTAAAACAATAGTCGATAGAATCGTTTTTAAATTAGGCACTTACCTATAGTCGTAATAACAGTCAAAGAATAAAGGAATGCTTGAGGGAAACTCCATTGTTCCTTGTAGGTCAGTAGGTTGCCGTCGTAACCTCTCCTGACGACCATCACGATCCTCCTTTGATATTCCAAAAGGGCATCGGTGATATTTTGCCTGGTCTCCTTAGGCTTAAAATTGTTCTCCTGAAGCGTCATGTTCCAGAGTAAATCGGCCGTCAAATTCCTGGATAAATCCAAATACGCCTTGTATTTGAGATTGTAGTCCCTCTCGATCGTGCTAAACATAAAAGCACCGGCGAGAGTGTACCCCAACTGAAAAAATAATTCATTCAGCCACGTAAACAAGCACAACGAAATCGTAATATTTTGAACTTGAGTAAATATATTAAGGTACAACACCCTGTATATGATGAAATCCTGATGAACAAAATCCCCTAATTGGTAATTAATTTAAAATTTATTTAAATGAATTATTTGAATATTTTCAAAAATGGGATCAGTGAGGCTAAAATGAATTTAGTGTCGAGTTAACAAGGATCCAGAATAAGAAGAAATAATTGGTTTTGCTCACTTCTGCTATATGTTTCATTTGAAGTTTGTGAAGGTTGGAAGGTTTTTGTTTAAATTAATATTACTTTTGCTATAAGTGGAGCTGTATTTGTCAAAGTAATGATCGATAAAATCCATTATGACAAAAAATTTAAACGGCTCTAATTCGAAGGTTATAAAATTATTTATTTACCTTATACGACTAGTGCAGGTAGTATATGTTTTAGAAATAATTATTGATAAAATTCATTATAAAAAAACATCTAATGCACAGATGAATAGGCTTAAATTCAAAGTTTGATAACCAAAGGCCGGTTGTCTGTGCATCAGAATCCAGTCTTCTGGGGCTTTCCTAGAAAGCAACCTCTTTGCTAAGCGTTCGTGGTTCAACTCCTAATAGTTAGGCCACTTATGTTCCACTATACACGCCTAGAGGGCTGCATACTAGATTCCAGGTTGCATTCTATTTACAAAAACATCTAAATGACACAAAAGGTTTTAAAACTATGATTTCTTAAAAATTTTAAAATGATATAAAAATCTTGACCCCTGAAACCAAAATTTTGGTGAAACGAACTGGTTCTTGGTTATCTTCAAGAATTGAAATACAAATCTTGTCCCCTGAAGCCAAGAAAGATTAAAAAACACAACAAAGGCTGCTCTAACGCGTTTCGACAGCCAAGCTATCATCTTCAGAGAGATACTAAACATAAAGCGATACTGAAACATGGAGCATTAAAATGAATTTTCAGCATCTCTCTGAAGATGTTAGCTTGCCTGTCGAAACGCGTTAGAGCAACGTTTGTTGTGTTTTTTAATCTTTCTTGGCTTCAGGGGACAAGATTTGTATTTTAATTTCTGACGATAACCAAGAACCAAACCGTTTCACCAAAATTTTGGTTTCAGGGGAAAAGATTTTTATTCCATTTTAAGAATTTTTAAGAAACCATAGTTTTAAAAACTTCAAATTAGTGTCACTTAGATGTTTTTGTAAATAGAATGCAACCTAGAATCTAGTATGCAGCCCTCTAGGCATGTATAGTGGCTCATAAGTGGCCTAACTATTAAGAGTTGAACCACGAACGCTTATCAAAGCGGTTGCTCTCTAGGAAAGCCCCAGAAGACTAGATTCCCTGAAACCAAGAAACATTAAAAAACACAACAAAGATTGCTTTAACGCATTTTCAATAGCCAAGCTATCATTTTCAGAGAGATACTGATAATTCATGGTAATGCTCCATGTTCCAGTATTTATTTAAAAAATCGATAAACACTAAATTAAATTCTTGAGATTTCTGGTACAAGATTTTAAAATTGTTTGTTGGCAGTCTCTGTAAATAAATCCCCTTTTATGAAAATTGTGGAAGTATTTAGTTTCAATGTTGCGAGTAGCTGCAACACTCCTTCAAAGAGAAAAATTGATGAAAAATTCAGTCGATTGCGAATTGAGCCACCTTCCGGCTCTAATTACGTTTCCTTTTAAAACAAACAAGTCTGCGTCAGTAATTTAATTAAATTTCCTATTTGCTTATGCACGAATTTAACGCTAATTATCCCCCAATCAAATCGAATTTATCCCGCGACGCTACAACGGCTGCTAAAGAATTGACAAACTTTCCTTCAAACAAGTCGACAATTATTCGCCCCGGGGGCACATCAAAGCGATTTCGACTGAATTTCGCAGCGAACGATCAGTAATGTGCTTCGAGGAGATTAATAAGAAGTTAATCTTATATTTTGAAGCAAGAAATTTTTCAAGAATCTCTCCCCATGAACGCTCATTGATTGTTTTGATTACCAACACTTGCTTGTTCTAGGCAATTTTTTGTGATATTGTCGTAGGTTCAAGTGAAGGGTTTACATTTTTTCCAATCGCAAAGACGATTTTTGTAGTTCTGATCTTAAAAAAAAAGATATCTACATGTATGTATAGTGTATATACTATTCTATAATTGTACTGTGAAGCTACCTAATACTTTGAGCTCGACAATCTCGCATAGACAAGACTAGTGTTCAGATTTAAATTGTAAATACAACGTAAAAAACGTTTCTTATTTACTCGAAAATCTTGTAAGCAGTAGGCATTAGTAAAATTGATTACCAAAACATTACTCTTTATTCTTTACTCTCTACTCTATACTCTATACTCTCTACTCTCTACTCTCTACTCTCTACTCTTTACTCTTTACTCTTTACTCTTTACTCTTTACTCTCTACCCCCTACTCTCTACTCTCTACTCTCTACTCTCTACTCTCTACTCTCTACTCTCTACTCTCTACTCTCTACTCTCTACTCTCTACTCTCTACTCTACTCTCTACTCTCTACTCTCTACTCTCTACTCTCTACTCTCTACTCTCTACTCTCTACTCTCTACTCTTTACTCTTTAATCTTTACTCTTTAACTCTTTACTTTCTACTCTCTACTCTCTACTTTCTACTCTCTACTCTCTACTCTCTACTCTCTACTCTCTACTCTCTACTCTCTACTCTCTACTCTCTACTCTCTACTCTCTACTCTCTACTCTCTACTCTCTACTCTCTACTCTCTACTCTCTACTCTCTACTCTCTACTCTCTACTCTCTACTCTCTACTCTCTACTCTCTACTCTCTACTCTCTACTCTCTACTCTCTACTCTCTACTCTCTACTCTCTACTCTCTACTCTCTACTCTCTACTCTCTACTCTCTACTCTCTACTCTCTACTCTCTACTCTCTACTCTCTACTCTCTACTCTTTACTCTTTACTCTCTACTCTTTACTCTCTACTCTTTACTCTTTACTCTCTACTCTTTACTCTCTACTCTTTACTCTCTACTCTTTACTCTTACTCTTTACTCTTTACTCTTACTCTTACTCTTTACTCTCTACTCTTTACTCTTTACTCTTTACTCTTTACTCTCTACTCTTTACTCTTTACTCTTTACTCTTTACTCTTTACTCTTTACTCTTTACTCTTTACTCTTTACTCTTTACTCTTTACTCTTTACTCTTTACTCTTTACTCTTTACTCTTTACTCTTTACTCTTTACTCTTTACTCTTTACTCTTTACTCTTTACTCTTTACTCTTTACTCTTTACTCTTTACTCTTTACTCTTTACTCTTTACTCTTTACTCTTTACTCTTTACTCTTTACTCTTTACTCTTTACTCTTTACTCTTTACTCTTTACTCTTTACTCTTTACTCTTTACTCTTTACTCTTTACTCTTTACTCTTTACTCTTTACTCTTTACTCTTTACTCTTTACTCTTTACTCTTTACTCTTTACTCTTTACTCTTACTCTTTACTCTTTACTCTTTACTCTTTACTCTTTACTCTTTACTCTTTACTCTTTACTCTTTACTCTTTACTCTTTACTCTTTACTCTTTACTCTTTACTCTTTACTCTTTACTCTTTACTCTTTACTCTTTACTCTTTACTCTCTACTCTTTACTCTTTACCTCTTTACTCTTTACTCTTACTCTTTACTCTTTACTCTTTACTCTTTACTCTTTACTCTTTACTCTTTACTCTTTACTCTTTACTCTTTACCTTTACTCTTTACTCTTTACTCTTTACTCTTTACTCTTACTCTTTACTCTTTACTCTTTACTCTTTACTCTTTACTCTTTACTCTTACTCTTTACTCTTTACTCTTTACTCTTACTCTTTACTCTTTACTCTTTACTCTTACTCTTTACTCTTTACTCTTTACTCTTTACTCTTTACTCTCTACTCTTTACTCTCTACTCTTTACTCTTTACTCTCTCTCTTTACTCTCTACTCTCTACTCTCTACTCTTTACTCTCTACTCTCTACTCTTTACTTTCTCGTCTCTCGTCTATCATCTTTCGTTTTTCCTCTCTATTATTAGTTTACCCAAATGGAAAGTAAAAGTAAATTTTCTTTTCATTTTATATTGACTCCTAGTGCCAACTAGTAAACAATTTTCCCGTTTCTATTTGGTTGAGAATGGGCGCCAAATTGGAATTACAATTGAAATTTGAACACCGTCGATGGAAGTTGTAAATTCGTACACACCACTAGGCCGATAATGCCGACATTGCTGAACAGGAAGGCAATAAAGGATCGGCAATATTCTTTACATTTCTTGGCAAACGGACGTTCATATCTCCTCTGTCTTCTGACAGATCTCTTGCGTTCCATTTTATTGAGACCAAGTCATATTTGATTTGGGCTTCGCCCTCGTCCCCATATTACGTTTGTGTTCGACGGTTCTCCGTCCACCTGAAAAAATAGAGAGGGAGTATTAATATTAGAGTATTTTTTTTATCGTGGGCGCGAATATTTGCGCGTGATATAATTACGGTTTTATGCAAATTATTCAGCTTGAAAAACTCATTTACTGATGTACTGTTACTTCGAAAGTATTCCAATTAGAGGAATTGTAAAAACAGCTTCAATAATTAGAGCATTTTAATCAAAGTTCTCAAAACATCATTTAACTCAAATGAGTTAAATGATGAATAAATATTTCAGTTAAAATTATTGGACAGATTTTGCCTGTTCAAGTCAATGAGGTAAAGTTACATTTTTTCTTACGTTATAGAGACCATAGCGATCAAATCATTCGATATTCTTGTTGTATTTCCAAAACAATGTTTTGCCGCAGGCTCTTCTAAAACCACATTCAGCGAAATGGTGACCAACCACCTAAGGGTGGCCATCATTGACAAAAAGGACTGGAACTCCAGTGCACTTGGCCGGCTTACAGCCCACCAAGCTAAACTGGTAAAGGAACGGTTGGCACCTCAATCACGGGGATAGCACAATGGGCCCGGAAAGGGTGGCCTAAGTGCTGGCCTAAATTTTTAGGCAACCCACAACGAATCCAGAATCCAGAATCCAGAATGTTTTTTTTTTAAATTTCAGTCATGCCAATATTTCACAAAAAATTACATGGTTATTTAAAAGTTTTTGGAAAATCCAAAAAGAAAGTGGAGTCTAGAGCAAAGATTTCTAAAATAGTTAAAATTTCCTGAATAAAAATTGAAATACAAATCTTGTCCCCTGAAAACAGAAAGATTAAAAAACACAACAAAGGTTGCTTTAATGCGTTTTGACAACCAAAGTATTACCTTCAGAGAGATAATGTGAATATTAAAAATTACTATGAAACAACACTTCTTACAAGTTTGACAATAAAATAAAAATTTTGAGGAGAAAGTCGAAATATCGACTTTTTTTTCTAAAAGTTCAAGTTTACTCCATAAATATCATAAAATTATGAAATACTGAAATTCTAAGATTAAAATTGAAACCCCAAAAATTTTGATATATTATTTCGAGAAAAAGTTGAAATTTGCGGAAAACAGTCACATGTCGAGATTCCAAAAATTAATTTTTCCCGAAATTATTGCTGCTTTTCTAAAATTGTCGACTTAATTTTGTTAAAACAAAGAAAATTTGAGATTGAGAATAAAAACGTAACTAAAGAAGTAAGACGAATTTCGACAAAAGAACTGAAATTTCCAAAGATGTTTTATTTCATAATTTTCAATTTTCTTATTTAAATTTTGACATAGTTTTGAAAAGTTAAAGTTATGCAACTATAATTTTCTCGATTTAATTTCTGTTTTTTATTTAAAATTTAGCCTATTTCTGTGAGAAAATGTAAAAGAAATTTAGGGAAAAAAGTCGAAATTTCAGGAAAGAAGAAATGTACAATTTTCAGTTAGAAGTCGTACTTTTCCAGAAACAGTTACGCAAAACAAAAAACGAATTTTGAAAAAGAGTTAATCATTTTAAATTAAGACGAATTTTGAGAATTCAAATTTGCAGCAGCAAGTGGGAAAAATAACGTCGAATTTTGAAAAATATGACAGTATAAATAGGGCCATATTTAGGGCAAAAAATACCATATAGATTTCCATGAAAATACTGAATTTGAATAGTATTTCTGTAGAAAAGGTCATCTTTAAGTAAAAAAGAAGAATTTTTCCAAAAAAGGACTAATATGAAACAAAATTTCGAAATTTCAATAAAAATATAGGAATTTCAAAGAGAAATTGAAAATTTACAAATATGTTATATCAAAGGTTGAACTTTGGAAAAATTTTCAAAATTTTGAGAAAAAAAAATAAAGTTTGAAAAAAAATCATTTTTGGAAATCCGAATTTAAAAAATCTGATTTTAGAAAATGCCTAATTATTAGAAAACGAAAAAATCTCGATAGAAAAACTTTTCTAAAAAAATCATGAACAAAATTTTTAAAACAGGCGAAATTTAAAAAACATATTGTGAGCAAATTAGATTTTGAAATAAATAGGCTTTTTAATGGAAGCCCTAACCTACAGACCAACGTTAAAAAAACTAGTTCGTAAAAAATTTTAAACCCTCAAAATACAATTAAAATTACCAAGAGTATTTTACTCCATATTTTTACATTTTTTCTAAAATTTGGACTCATTTTCGAGGTAAAGAGAATTTGAAGAGAAAAATAACATTTCGAGAAGTACTAGAGAATCGTCGAAATTTTGAGATAAAAGTCAACTTTCGCAGAAAAATCCTGACTGAGAAAAATGAAAAAACAGACCGAAGTTTGAAGGAAGTCGAAATTCCAAGTTAAAATTAAACACATTAAGAAAAAGTTGAATTTCTCAATAAAATGTCAAATTTGGAGAAATATATTCAAATTTTGGAATAAAAGGTTGACATTTTGAAATAAAGGCGAACCTTTGGAAAATTTCGAGCAATTTAATAACATTTTAAATTATGAGAAAAATAAGAACTGGAAAAAAAGGAGGTATTTAAAAAAGCCGCATATTTACAAAAAAAGAGCGGAATCAACGAAATTCAACCACTTCTAATTTTGGTAATAAAGTCCAAAATTTCAAAAAAATATAATTTTGTTTCAAGCTATATTGTTTTTACACTACTTTGAATTCATGTATTCATGTGACATTGAGTTTATATGACCTTAAGCTCCCTTGATGTTGAGTTCACGTGACATTGAGTTCACCCGACCTTAAGCTCACATGACCTTAAAACCATGAGGCTAAACTTACATGACCTTAAACCCACGTGACACTGATATCACATGACCTTAAGCTAACATGATCTTGAATTCGCGTTACCTTCAGCTAACGTGGTATTGAACATGCGCAACCTTGGTTCGCGTGTGTTCAGGACAAAGCCACGTGACCTTGATCTCACTTGACCTTAGGCTCACATAACCTGGTGACCTTAAAGCCACGTAACATTGATATTACGTGACCTCAAGCTACCATAATATTAAACTCGTGAACGTGGTCTTGAACATGCGCGACCTTGGTTAACGTGCGTTCAGGACTAAGCCATGTGACCTTGATCCTCACTTGACCTTAAGCTCACATAACCTTGAGACCACGACGCCGAACTTACATGACCTTAAAGCCACTTACATTGATATTACATGACATTAAGCTAGCATGATCTTAAACTCGTGAACGTCATCTTGAACATACGCGACCTTGGTTAACGTGTGTTCAGGACTAACCATGTGACCTTGACCTCACTTGACCTTGAGCTCACATAACCTTGATACAACGACGCCGAACTTACATGACCTTAAAGCTACGTGACATTAATATTACTGACCTTAAGTTAGTTTGACCTTGAGCTCACATAACCTTGATACAACGACGCTGAACTTACATTACCTTAAAGCCACGTGACATTAATATTACATGACCTTAAGTTTGACCTTGAGGTCACATAACCTTGATACAACGACGCTGAACTTACATAACCTTAAAGCCACGTGACATTTATATTACATGACCTTAAGCTAGTTTGATCTTGAATTCGTGTCACCTTGAGTTAACGTGGTCTTGAACATACGCGACCTAGGTTAGCGTGTGTTCAGGACGAAGATACCTGACGTTTACTTCACTTGACCCTGGACTCACATGACCTTAAGACCACGACGCTGAACTTACATTACCTCAGAGCCACGTGACATTGATAGTACATGACCTTGAGCTAACATGATCTTGAACTCGCGTTACCTTCAGCTAACGTGGTA
The DNA here is from genome assembly GCA_028583605.1 of Dastarcus helophoroides. Taxonomy (NCBI): domain Eukaryota; kingdom Metazoa; phylum Arthropoda; class Insecta; order Coleoptera; family Bothrideridae; genus Dastarcus; species Dastarcus helophoroides. The sequence continues at coordinate 10,912,476 of CM053334.1, forward strand.
TTGAACATATACAACCTTGGTTCACATGTGTTCAGTACAAAGGTACGTGACCTTGACCTTACTTGACCTTGAGCTCACATGACCTTGAGACCATGACATTGAATTTACATGACCTTAAACTCACGTAACATTAATACCACATGAACTTATGCTAACATGATTCTTGAACTCGCGTTACCTTTAGCTAACGGAGGACAAAGCCACGTGACCTTAACATCACATAACCTGGAGACACGACGCCAAACACTCATGACCTTAAAGCCACGTGACAGTGACATTACATGACCTCAAGCTAGCATGATCTTAAACTCGTTAACGTGGTCTTTAACATGGGCGACCTTGGTTAAGGTGTGTTCAGGACTAAGCCATGTGACCTTGACCTCACTGGACCTTAAGCTCACATAACCTTGAGACCACGACGCCGAACCTACATGACCCTAAAGCAGCCTAACATTGATATTACATGACCTCAAGCTAGCATGCCTTAAACTCGTGAACGTGGTCTTGAACATACGCTACCTTGGTTAACGTGTGTTCAGGAGTAAGCCATGTAACCTTGACCTCACCTGACCTTGCGCTTACATAACTCTGAGACCACGACGCCGAACTTACATGACCTGAAAGTCACGTGACATTAATATTACATGGCCTTAAGCTAGCATGACCTTGAGTTCGCGTCATCTTGAGTTAACGTGGTCTTGAACATACGCGACCTAGGTTAACGTGTGTTCAGGACTAAGCCATGTGACCTTGACCTCACATGACCTTGAGCTTACATAACCTTGAGACCACGACGCCGAACTTACATGACCTTAAAGCCACGTGACATTGATATCACATGACCTTAAGCTAATATGATCTTGAATTCGCGTCATCTTTAAGTTAACGTGGTCTTGAGCATACGCGACCTAGGTTAGCGTGTGTTCAGGACGAAGCTATCTGACCTTCACTTCACTTGACCCTGGACTTACTTAAGACTACGACGCTGAACTTACATTACCTCAGAGCCACGTGATATTGATAGCATATGACCTTGAGCTAACATGATATTGAACTTGCGTTACCTTCAGCTAACGTGGTATTGAACATATGCAACCTTGGTTCACGTGTTTTCAGGACAAAGTCACGTGACCTTGATCCTACTTGACCTTGAGCTAATATAACCTAGAGACCACGACGCCAAACTTACATAACCTTAAAGCCACGTGACAGTGATATTACCTGACCTTAAGCTAACATGATCTTGAATTCGCGTCATCTTGAGTTAACGTGGTCTTGAACATACGCGACCTTGGTTAACGTGTGTTCAGGACTAAGCCATGTGACCTTGACCTCACATGACCTTGAGCTTACATAACCTTGAGACCACGACGCCGAACTTACATGACCTTAAAGCCACGTGACATTGATATTACATGACCTTAAGCTAATATGATCTTGAATTCGCGTCACCTTTAAGTTAACGTGGTCTTGAGCATACGCGACCTAGGTTAGCGTGTGTTCAGGACGAAGCTACCTGACCTTCACTTCACTTGACCCTGGACTTACTTAAGACTACGACGCTGAACTTACATTACCTCAGAGCCACGTGACATTGATAGCATATGACCTTGAGCTAACATGATCTTGAACTTGCGTTACCTTCAGCTAACGTGGTATTGAACATATGCAACCTTGGTTCACGTGTTTTCAGGACAAAGTCACGTGACCTTGATCCTACTTGACCTTGAGCTGACATAACTTAGAGACCACGACGCCAAACTTACATAACCTTAAAGACACGTGACAGTGATATTACCTGACCTTAAGCTAACATAATCTCGAATTCGCGTCATCTTGAGTTAACGTGGTCTTGAACATACGCGACCTTGGTTAACGTTCAGGACTAAGCCATGTGACCTTGACCTCACATGACCTTGAGCTCACATAACCTTGAGACCACGACGCCGAACGTACATGACCTTAAAGCCACGTGACATTAATATAACATGGCCTTAGGCTAGCATGCTCTTGAATTCGCGTCACCTTGAGTTAACGTTGTCTTGAGCATACGCGACCTAGGTTAACGTGTGTTTAGCACGAAACTACCTGACCTTCACTTCACTTGACCCTGGACTTACATTACCTCAGAGCCACGTGACATTGATAGCACATGACCTTGAGCTAACATGATCTTGAACTCGCGTTACCTTCAGCTAACCTGGTATTGAACATACGCAACCTTGGTTCACGTGTGTTTAGGACAAAGTCACGTGACCTTGATCTTACTTGACCTTGAGCTGACATAACCTAGAGACCACGACGCCAAACTTACATGACCTTAAAGACACGTGACAGTGATATTACCTAACCTTAAGCTAACATGATCTTGAATTCGCGTCATCTTGAGTTAACGTGTTCTTGAACATACAGGACCTTGGTTAACGTGTGTTCAGGACTAAGCCATGTGACCTTGACCTCACATGACCTTGAGCTCACATAACCTTGAGACCACGACGCCGAACGTACATGACCTTAAAGCCACGTGACATTAATATAACATGGCCTTAGGCTAGCATGCTCTTAAATTCGCGTCACCTTGAGTTAACGTGGTCTTGAGCATACGCGACCTAGGTTACCGTGCGTTTAGCACGAAACTACCTGACCTTTACTTCACTTGACCCTGGACTCACATGACCTTAAGACCACGACGCTGAACTTACATTACCTCAGAGCCACGTGACATTGATAGCACATGACCTTCAGCTAACATGATCTTGAACTCGCGTTACCTTCAGCTAACGTGGTATTGAACATATGCAACCTTGGTACACGTGTGTTTAGGACAAAGTCACGTGATCTTGATCTTACTTGACCTTGAGCTCACATAACCTAGAGACCACGACGCCAAACTTACATGACCTTAAAACCACGTGACAGTGATATGACCTGACCTTAAGCTAACATGATCTTGAATTCGCGTCATCTTGAGTTAACGTGGTCTTGAACATACGCGACCTTGGTTAACGTGTGTTCAGGACTAAGTCATGTGACCTTGACTTCACATGACCTTGAGCTCACATAACCTTGAGACCACGACGCCGAACTTACATGACCTTAAAGCCACGTGACATTGATATTACATGGCCTTAAGCTAGCATGATCTTGAATTCACGTCAGCTTGAGTTAACGTGGCCTTGAACATACGCGACCTAGGTTAACGTGTGTTTAGCACAAAGCTACCTGACCTTCACTTCACTTGACCCTGGACTCACATGACCTTAAGACCACGACGCTGAACTTACATGACCTCAGAGCCAGGTGACATTAATGGCACATGAACAAAAGCTAGCATGATCTTGAACTCGCGTCATCTTGAGCTAACGTGGTTTTGAACATACGCTACCTTGGTTAGCATTTATTCAGAATGAAGACACGTGTCCGTGACCTAACTTGACCTTGACCTGGTATGACCTTGAGACCATGACGCTGATCTTACATGACTTTCAAGCCACGTGACATTGATATCACATGACTTTATACTAGCATGATCATACTCGCGTCACCTTGAACTAACGTGGTCTCGAACATACGCGACCTTAGTTAGCATGCGTTTAGGACAAAGTCACGTGACCTTGTCCTTACTTGACCATAAGCTCACGTGACTTTGAAATAACGACGCTGAGCTTACATAATCTTAAAGCCAGGTGACATTGATAACACATGACTTTCTTCTAGCATGATCTTGAACTCGTGTCACCTTGAACTAGCGTCGTCTTGAACATACACGACCTTGGTTAACGTGTGTGCAGGACAAAGCCACGTGATCTTGACTCCTTTTGGCCTTAAGCTCACACGACCTTGAGACCACGACGCTGAAATTACATGACCTTAAAACCACGTGACCTGGATATCATATGACCTTAAGCCAGCATGATCTTGAACTCGGGTCCCCTTGAGCTACGCATCTATGGTTAACGTGTGTTCAGGACAAACGTACCCTTGACCTCACATGACCTTGAAACCACGACGCTGAACTTACTTGATCTTAAAGCCTCCTGACCTTAATATCACCTGATCTTAAGTGTGTTCAGGGCAAAGCCACGTGACCTTGACCTCACTTGACCTTGAACTCACGCGACCTTGAACTCATGCAACCTTACATGCAAACGACCTTGACTTTCCCTCTTTTCCATATGACCTTGACCTTGAGCTCATGTGATCTAAACCTTACGCGACCCCGACTTTGGGTGACCTTAAACTAACATAACCTTGAACTCACATGAACTTAAGCTTACGTTATCTCGAGCCACATGATTTTAAACGCACGTGACCTTAGACTAGTGTAATTTAGAACTCATGTGAACTTGAGCTCATGTGACCATGAATTTAAAGAACTATTCACCTAATTGTAGATGAGAATTTCGCCGAGTCTCTGGAATTATTAGAGGACATGTATCTCTTTTCTCTATATACTTTCACGAAAGATGCTCGCAGTAATTCATGGGTTTGATTTTCCCAAAGACAACATTCTTGAGACCTTCAAGACAAATTAGTATTAACAACATACGCGACCTTTGTTGTCCCAAAGACAACATTCTTGAGACCTGCAAGACTAATTGAAGTTAATAAACGGAGGAAGCTTTGAGAAGAAAAAAGTTTAACATTTGGAAAATATACTAGAGTTAAAAGCTGAAAGGTCACTTATGCGACATCCCCAAAAATATTTTACGACTTAAGCGCCTGCGGGTAACGGCCGCACAAAGCAATATTTTTTCCGCATTCTTTAAACACTAGCTCGGTGTTTTCTCTCAACCCCCGCGAGGGAAATTCCGGAAAGTGGAAGAGCCAATATATCGCAACTTTTTCAGCTCGAATCGACCATTCTCGTTAAAGTTATATAGAAAATCGAGAACATCGGGCGAGATGTCTTATCTGCTATCCATTTGTGACTGTACAAACACGAGTGTTGGAAATAATTTCCATTAGAACATAAAGTAGTTTTATCTGTGCTATTAGGTGATGGTTTTAGCTGAATTTTTGAAATTTACGAGTGAAAACGGCGTTTTTCAGATGAATTTTTGAAACTTATGGTTAAAGGCGACATAATTGTGAAACTTTTTATTATTCTCCAACGCTCCAGATATGGTCAGTCGATAGACACAAGGTTGTTATGAAGCTTTAAGCGATTTCAAGAATGCTGCTGGATGCATTTTATGATATTAAGGACATTCACTAGCGAAGTATTACTGCTTTTAGTAGAATTGTAAATACAACTATCAATTTTAAACAGATGGCGGCTAGAAGGGGAAGGATCGCAGCCATCCCTTTTCCATTACACTATGTGAAGGCTTAGGTCTTTATGATTAATTTGGTTAACAACTTGTAAAGTGTTGGTAGAAAATATTTTGGAGAAAAATAAAAAATGTAAATGTTCAAACCTACTGATCTGTGCATTAGAATTCTTGTCTTCTGGGAACTTTCCTAGAGAGCAACCGCTTCGCTAGGTGGCAGTGTTTCAACTGTTGGTAATTCAGCTACCTATGATTCACTATACACGCCTGGAGGGCTGCATGAATTTGTAGTCTAGGTTGCATTCTACTTGCATAAGTTTTTTCGATGTTGCTCCAAAATTTTTTTCACACATTTTTACACTAAATTAACCAAAAATACATAGGTTTTCATATAGTGTAATAAGAAAACCTTGTTATTGTTTAAAAAAGACTTCATTCTCTTCCCATCGCCACTGGTTACATTCGAAAATTGGCAACTTTTGAAGAATTTGCTCGGACAGGTCAATTTTTTTTGGAGAATGAGCTTTGGTAGAATCCAATTTTCAAAAATTCAACCAGTAGCGAGTAGCGGATTTTACACAATAACCAACTTTTATTACTGCACCTTAGGTCATTCTGATTAATTTCGTGTGCAAGATGTAAGAAAAATTCTCTAGAAAAATGGTTAAAAAAATCGTAACTCTGAATTTCGCATTTTTCATACTAACCCTCTTTTTTATATTCTTTTAATTTTTTTTAAATTCAATATTTTACTTGATGTTCCGGACATTTCAACCCTTTCTAGAAATGTTGTTGCTTTAAGCGAAATTTCCAATTTGGAAACCGAGATTACCAGAAGAAAGTTAAATATTTAATTCTAAAGACTCGTGTATAAATTTTTTTTTACCTCAATATTAAGCATTTTTTACGAAATTTTGCGTGTTTCTAAAAAATTTAAGTTTAAATTTGCAATTATTGAATCATAATAAAAAATATCTAAGCCATTTCTTTCCAAACGTTTCCAGTTTGTCAGCTACCCTCTACACGTACTCTAACCATCCGATAAATACAATCAGTTATAATTGATCGTGTTCAAAGTCAGACTGTTTAAAATTAGCTTGATGGTAAGACATTTAATATTTCCTTTATAATAACAGCCGGCAATTGTCAATCAGAATTCCCACCTAATTGACTTGTTCCCCTTATTGACCGACTCTGTCGAAAATATCCTTTCGAACGGATGCAATCGAGATATTTAAAAATAAAAATATATTTATGAATCACACACACGAAACATATTCTTCAGCTTGAGTTTAAAAATAATCGATAATGTATGGGGCATTGTCTTTCAAAAGTAGAATGCATATTTTTAAAATCAATAAATTTCAACAAATCATGGGATGCGAGAACTTGCCCAGCAGTATTTCTATGTGAAAAACCTTGTTGTTAAATCTTGCCACAAGAGACACTCTATCTCTTTGAAGATACAGTCACTATCAAAACGCGTTAGAGCAACTTGCATTTTTTAATCTTGTCCTCTTCAGGGGACGAAATATTTGTATATTAATCGTCAATTGCCACCCTTCTTTTGAAATATCTATTAAGAAGGAAGTTAAATTTCAGCTCAAATTCTCCTAATTTCGATTTCTTTTCAAAAGTATGGATAACTTTTCAAGATTTCGCGTCATAAGTTAATATTTCTATTAGGACGCCTGAAGCAGCAGCATTTTTGGCCTTAGTGATTGGCCTAAAATCCATAAGCCCATAGACTCAATAAAAGAGCCTAAAGAAACCAACATTAATTCGAAATGGGAAAGCTGCAGCTTCGGAAGCGAGCTAGGCAGTGGCGGCTGGCCTATAGGCACTGTGGAAATGCAGCACCCCCAAGTTCGCTTACGAGTTTTTTTCTCAAAATTTTCTGAACACTTTTCATTACACAATTTTTTGTAGAAATTTTTAATTTTCTTTGATTTCTTTTTTTAGAAAATTTAGGTTTCTTTCACAAGATTACGACATTTGAAAACCTATTTTAATTTTAATTTTGAACTTTTCTAATAATTTTTCTAAAAGACTTCATTAAGTCTCCAGGAATATAAAAGATTGAATTTTGAGATTAACCCGAAATTTCTTAAAAAGTTGAATTTTGAGAAAAATATCGAAACTTCCCAAAAAATACGAATTTTAAGGAAAAAGTTGATGAGAATTTTACACAGAAAGTTAACTCTTGAAAAAAATCGTTTATTAAAAGACGAAACTTGAAAAAAAAATCGAAATTTTGAAAAAGAGGCGAATTTCGAGGAAAAAAAAATCAGATTTCCAGGAATAGAAAGGATTGGATTTTGAGATTAACCCGAAATTTCTTAAAAAGTCGAATTTTGAGAAAAATATCGAAACTTCCAAAAAAATACGAATTTTAAGGAAAAAGTTGATGAGAATTTTACACAGAAAATCAACTCTTGAAAAAAGTCGTTTATTAAAAGACGAATTTTAAAAAAAAATCGAAATTTTGAATAAAAGGCGAATTTCGAGGAAAAAAATCAGATTTCCAGGAATAGAAAAGATTGGATTTTGAGATTAACCCGAAATTTCTTAAAAAGTTGAATTTTGAGAAAAATATCGAAACTTCCAAAAAAATACGAATTTTAAGGAAAAAGTTGATGAGAATTTTACACAGAAAATCAACTCTTGAAAAAAGTCGTTTATTAAAAGAAGAATCTTAAAAAAAAATCAAAATTTTGAAAAAAAGGCGAATTTCGAGGAAAAAAATCAGATTTCCAGGAATAGAAAAGATTGGATTTTGAGATTAACCCGAAATTTCTTAAAAAGTTGAATTTTGAGAAAAATATCGAAACTTCCAAAAAAATACGAATTTTAAGGTAAAAGTTGATGAGAATTTTACACAGAAAGTCAACTCTTGAAAAAAGTCGTTTATTAAAAGACGAATCTTGAAAAAAAAATCGAAATTTTGAAAAAAAGGCGAATTTCGAGGAAAAAAAATCTGATTTCCAGGAATAGAAAAGATTGGATTTTGAGATTAACCCGATATTTCTTAAAAAGTCGAATTTTGAGAAAAATATCGAAACTTCGAAAAAATACGAATTTTAAGGAAACAGTTGATGACAATTCCAGAACCATAAAGTATTTGATGAGATAAAGATAAAGATGAGATAATAAAAATGGCAAACTTTTGAAATGTGTTTCCAGAAAAAAAAAATTCCAACAAAAAAAAACGAATTTTTGAAAAAAATTCTAAATATAGAGATAAAGATCAAAATGTTGAGATAAAGATCACAATTTTGAGCAAAAGGCAAATTTTAATAAACTAGTCAAAATTTCTAAAAAAAATAGATTCTAAAAGTAGCAAGTTTTAAAAAAAAACTCAATGTTAGGAGAAATAACGTAATTTCGAAAAGAAGGCGAAATTTCGAGCAAAAGTTTTCAAGAAGTCAAATTTTGAAACATAAGTGGAATTTAGCGAATAAAATCAAAATTAAAAAAAAAACAATTTTCGAAAAAAAGAGTTCAATTTTCAAGAAAAAGACGAATTTCGACGAACACCAACTTTCAGAACTTCACACAGGAAGTCAAACTTTGATAAAACAGGAAAATTTTGAAACATAAACATTTACGAAATCGAAATTTTTGGGACTAAGCTTAGATTATTAAAAACATCATCATATTTCGACAAAAGATCGAAATTTCAAAAAAAGATTAAAATTTTGGAAAAATGATCGAAATTTTCAGAAAAACTCGGAATTTCGAGACAACGGCAAATTATGAGAAAAATTCGAAATATCAAAAACCAATCACAATTTCTAAAAACGAGCGCGAATTTTGAATTATTTTTTCAATATTGACTTGTATTTGAAAATTTCAAGTTTTTTCTTAATACTTCTGCTTGTTCTCAAAGTTCTTCCTTTTTTCGAACATTCGACAAAATTTAAAACTTACAATTTTAAGAATAACTCAAAATTTCGAGAAAAGCTTTCAACTAATTGATTGAAATTTCAAGAAAAAAGTCGAAATTAATAAAAACTCGAAATTTTTTGGAATTTTGAAGAAAGGGAGAATTTTGAGAACAAGTCGACGTATCAAAATTTTCTGAACACTTTTAATTACACAATTTTTTGTAGAAATTTTTAATTTTCTCAGATTTTTTTTTTAGAAAATTTACGTTTCTTTCACAAGGTTACGACATTTAAAAACCAATTTTATTTTTAATTTTGATCAAAATCACATTTTCAAAAACTAGTTTTTGTAAAAGTTTTGAGAAAGAAATCAATATTTCGAGCAGGAATTAAAATGTTATCTTAAAATTCTTTCAAAATGTCAACATTTTAAGAAAATAATTTCAATTTCAAGAGAAAATCTAAATCCAACTAACTCAGCTCGCATTTTACTATTTCCCTAAAAAATAACTTAATACGGTATCTTCGTCTTTTTACCTCAAATCTCATTTGGTTTAAAAATTTTGAGTTTTTTCAGATATTTTAGGAAATTTTGATTTTTTTTGCAAAGTTTCCATTTTTCTTAAATATTTTATAAAAAGAAATTTTCTCGAAATTTTCATTTTTCCTGAAAGTGAGGTTCTAAAAATTTCTTCTAGAAATTCCAACTTCTCCAGATTTTTCTTTGTGTTCCTCTAATTAGCTTTAAAAATTTTAAATTTTAAAAGTTTTTTCACGACACTTTGACAATTTAAAGTTCATTTTATTTCGTGTTTTGACAAAAAATGTTTGGAAAAAACCCTGAAAGCTCTGTAAAAATTTCAACATATTGAGAAAACAAAAGATTTCGACTTTTTTATAAAGATATTTCAATTTTTTTTCAAATTTCGATTTCTTCTCCAAGAAAATTGCTTTTTTTCCCTATGCAATTTGTGTTTTTCTCTAAACATTTTATACAAAATTTTTTTTTGAAATTTTGACTTTTCCTGAAGATTTTAACTTTAAAACATTTTTTCTTGTAGACATTTTGATTTTTCTCTAATTTGTTTTGAGAATTGAAAATTTTTTTAAAGAAATTTTAATACTAAAGCACTGAACTAAACTCTGTGGCTTGTGAGTAAGTCCATAGAAGGTTTCACCCCTTTACCACATCGGCAATTAAATAAATAATTAGCGATACGTATTTCGCCAGCAGAACTGGCATTTTCAAGCTCACTAATCTTAAAAGATTAGCAAAAGATGCATCGACGTCATCTGCATTGAGATTCAAATCGATACTTTAAAGTTTATTTTATTTTGTAATTTTGATAAGACACTAAAAATTGTTAAGTATAAATTTAGGGAAAATAAACTTCAAATCTGCCTAAACATAAGAAAACTTTGGGAAAAATATTGAAATTTCAAGAAAAAATGAACCTTGTAAACTTCAATGATATTTCTTTAAAAAATTACTACTATAGGACCAAAGAAAATTCTAAATCGTAATTTCCAATTTCTCTAGACATGTTACATTTATTCCTGAAATTCTAAAGTTCGTATTTAAAATTCAAATTTCGATAAAAAAGATCGAAATTTAAAGATTAAACTCACAATTTCAAAAGAAAGAAGATCATATTGCTAGAAAAAGTTGAAATTTCTTATTTGTAAACATTTTTCAAAAGAAAGTAACCTTTTCGGAATTAAAGAAAAAAAAATTTTTTTTTAATAAATTACTTGTCAAAAATATTCCTTTAATTTCGACTTTTAAAGAGGGAATTATTGAAATTTTTGAGAAATAGAGTCAATTACAATTTCAAGAAAAAATCTAAATTCAAATCATCTCTCATTTTACTATTTCTCTAAAAAAATAAGTTAATACGGCATCTTCGAATTTTTACCCCAAATCCGATTTTGTATGAAAAATTTGAGTTTTTTTCAAATACTTCGATTTTTTTTAGGAAATTTTGATTTTTTCTGCAGTTTCCATTTTTCTAAATATTATATAAAAAGAAATTTTCTCTAAGTTTCCATTTTCCTGAAAGTGTTTGATTTTTTCTTCAAAGTTTCTTTTTTTCCTAAATATTCTTAAAAAGAAAATTTCTAGAAATTTCTATTTTTCCTGAAAGTGTCGTTCTTAAAATTTCTTCTAGAAATTCCAACTTCTCCAGATTTTTCTTTGTGTTCCTCTAATTTGCTTTAAAAATGTCAAGTTTTTTAACGACACTGACAATTTAAAGTTCATTTTATTTTGTAGTTTTGACAAAAAGTTTTTGGAAAAAACCCTGAAAGCTTTATAAATATTTCAACATTTTGGGAAAAATAAAAAATTTCGACTTTTTTGTAAAAATATTTCAAATTATTTCCCAAATTTCGTTTTTTTCTCTAAGAAATTTTGCTTTTTTTTCCCTATGCAATTTGTGTTTCTCACGAGACATTTTATACAAAAAATTTGTTTTAAATCGACTTTTCCTGGAATTGTGTTTTTGAAATATTTTTTTGTAGAAATTTTCATTTCTCTCTAATTTGTTTTGGAAATTTAAAAGTTTTCTAACGAAATTTTAATATTTTAAAGTTGCTTTTATTTTGTAATTTTTGATAAAACTCTGAAAATTATTAAGTATAAGTTAAGGGAAAATAAACTATTTTCTCGAAATTTTCATTTTTCCTAAAAGTGTTATTAAAATTTCTTTTCCAAAATTCCAACTTCTCCAGATTTTTCTTTATGTTTCTCTAGTTTGCTTCAAAAACTTTGGCAATTTAAAGTTTATTTTATTTTATAGTTTTGATAAAAAATGTTTGGAAAAAACCCTGAAAGCTCTATAAAAATTTCAACATTTTGGGAAAAACAAAGAATTTTGCCTTTTTTGAAAGATATATTAATTTTCTTTCAAATTTCGACTTTTTTCTCAGTAAAATTTTGCTTTTTTTTCTATGAAATTTGTGTTTTTCTCTAAACATTTTATACAAAGAATTTCTTTAGGAATTTTGATTTTTTTTGGAGATTTGGTTTTTAAAATATATTTTCGTGCAGGAATTTTGATTTCTCTCTAATTTTTCTCTAATTTGTTTTGGAAATTTAAGAGCTTTTTAACGAAATGTTAACATTTTAAAGTTCATTTTATTTTGTAACTTTGATAAGAAACTGAAAATTATTTAGTATAAAGTTAGAATTTAAAATTCAAATTTCGATAAAAAAAATCGAAATTTAAAAATTAAACTCAAAATTTACGGAGAAAGCAGATCATATTTCTAGAAAAAGTTAAAATTTCTTAATTGTCAACATTTTTCGACAAAAAACTAACATTTTAGGAGTTAAAAAAAATATTTTTTTGAAACAAATTATTTGGCAGAAATATTCTTATAATTTCGACTTTTAAAGTAAAAATTATTAAAATTTTTGAGAAAAATAGTCAACATTCTTAGAAGAGTATTGAAATTTTGAAATTAAAATGAACCAAAATGTTGAAAAAAATTCATTAACAATTTACTGCTCTAATTTAATTTTTTTCTAGAAATTTTCAAGTTCCAGAGAAATTTCAAAGCTTCCAACTTGAAGCCAATTTTTTGTGATTAAAATTCAAATTTTGGCAATTTATTTGCACATAAAATGCAAGTTTTTTTTGGAAATTTGTGTCAAAATTTTGCACAATTTTAAAAATAGGAGTTTTTGATATTTATTTTTTTATTTCCAGTGTTATTTCGAAATGTTTCTCAAAAAATGTAATTTTAAAAAGAAAAATATTACCACTTTTAAAAAACTTAAGCTAAATTTAATTTTCAAGCGAAAGCAGATAATATTTCTAGAAAAAGTTGAAATTTCTTATAAGTAAAAAACATGTTTCAAAAAAAATAACATTTTCGGAATCAAAGAAAAACATTTTCTTTTAAATAAATTAATTGTCAAAATTATTCTCATAATTTCGACTTTTAAAGTGGGAATTATTGAAATTTTTGAGAAAAACAGTCAACATTTTTAGAAGAGTCTCAAAATTTTGAAAGTAAAATTAATCGAAATGGTAAAAAAAATTCATTAAAAAATTACTGTTCTTTAAGTCTGCATAAAAATAAGAAAACTGCGAAAAATATTGAAATTTCAAGAAAAAATTAACTTCGTAAATTGAAACCTTTTTTAAAATTTGATATTTCTCTAAAAAATTACTACTACTGTATGACCAAAGGAAATGCTGAATCGGAATTTTCATTTTTTTTAGAAATGTTAAGTTTATCCTTGAAATTCTCAAGTTAGAATTTAAAATTCAAATTTCGATAAGAAAAAGATCGTAGTTTAAAAATTAAACTCAAAATTTCAAGCGAAAGCAGATAATATTTTCAGAAAAAGTTCAAATTTCTCATTAGTTAAAAACATTTTTCAAAAAAAAATAACATTTTCGGAATTAAGGAAAAACATTTTTGTTTAAATAAATTAATTGTCAAAATTATTCTCATAATTTCGAATTTCAAAGTGGGAATTATTGGAATTATTGAGAAAAACAGTCAACATTTCTAGAAGAGTCTCAAAATTTTGAAAGTAAAATTAATCGAAATGTTAAAAAAAATTCATTAAAAAATTAATGTTCTTTAAGTCTGCATAAAAATAGGAAAAATTTGGGAAAAATATTGAATTTCATGAAAAAATGGACCTTGTGCAAATTTCAACTTTTTTACAATTTGATATTTCTCTAAAAAATTACTACTACTGTAGGACCAAAAAAAATTCTGGATCAGAATTTCCAATTTTTCTAGAAATGTTAAATTTAGTCTTGAAATTGTCAAGTCCAAATTTAAAATTCAAATTTCGATAAAAAAAGATCGAAATTTAAGAATTAAACTCAAAATTTCAAGAAAAAGCAGATCATATTTCTAGAAAAAGTTTTTTATTAGCAAACAACATTTTTCAAAAAAAAATAACAGTTTCAGAATTAAAAAAAAAAAAGTTTTTTTGAAATAAATTAATTGTCAGAAATTTATTCTTGAGATTCTCAAGATCGATTTTAAAATTCAAATTTCGATGAAAAAAATCGAAATTTAAAGATTAAAGTCAAAATTTAAAGAAAAAGCAGATTATATTTCTAAAAAAAAGGTGAAATTTCTTATTTGTAAACATTTTTCGAAAGAAAAACATTTTAGGAATAAAAAAGAAATACTTTTTTGAAACAAATTAATTGTCAAAAATATTCTTATCATTTCGACTTTTAAAGTGGGAATTATTGAAATTTTGGAGAAAAAGAATCAACATTTTTAGAAGAGTCTCAAAATATCGAAATTAAAATTAATTGAAATTTTGAAAGAAATTCATTAACAATTTACTGTTCTAATTTAATTTTGTTCTAGTAATTTTGAAGTTTTAGAGAAATTTCAAAAATCAAATATTTCAGCTTGAAGCCAATTTTTTGTGATTAAAATTCAAATTTTGGCAATTGTATATAAAATGCAAGTTTTTTTTTGAAATTTGTTTTAAAACTTTGCGCAATTTTAAAAAAAGAAATTTTTGTTATTAATTTTTTTAAATTCAAGTGTTATTTCGAAATTTTTCTCAAAGAAATATAAAGTTAAATAAAAAAAGTAAAGTTAAAATTGTCAGAAAAGTCGAATTTAAAAAAAAAAAGTCAAATCTTAAAAAATTTTGAAATTTTCATAGAAAGACAAATTTTCAAAAAAAGATAAGGATTTCAATTTTTAAAATGGTCGACATTTTCGATAATTTTGGAAATGTCAATGAAAGACGAATTTTTGGAAAAATATCGACATTTAAATTAATTTGCAGAATTTTTAACTAAATTTTCAAAGAAGCTGAATTTTTTGAATATTGTAGAAAACTCAAATTTTTAAAATGGTCGACATTTTCGATAATTTTGGAAATGTCAATGAAAGACGAATTTTTGGAAAAATATCGACATTTAAAATAATTTGCAGAATTTTTAACTAAATTTTTAAAGAAGCTGAATTTTTTGAATTGTAGAAAACTCAAAATTATCGAAATATTCGTAATTATTAAAAAAGTTGAAATTTTAGAAAGATAAAATTTTGAAAAAAGTCGAAATTTTCAATAGTTCAATTTTGAAAGGGATCTTTTCTTTTAAGTCGAAGATTTAATAAAAAATGTTTAAAAAATGTATAAATATAATTTTAAAAAAGTTTGAACTTTTCAAAAAAAAGTCAAGTTTTCAGAGTCGAAATTTCGAAAAAATAGAAATTTTTTCTTATAAGTCGAAGATTTAATTGGAAATGTTTAAAAATATATATAAATAAAATTTTTAAAAAAAGTTTGCACCTTTCAAAAAAAATCAAGTCTTTAAAAAGAGTTGAAATTTTGAAACAAAGTCGAAGTTTTGAAATGGAGTCGAAATTTACAAAATATTAGTCGAAAATTTCAATAAAAGGTTTTAAGAAATATCTGACTTAAAAAAAAATCACAATTTTCAAATAAAGGATCGACAGTTTGCAAAAAATGTCAAAATTTTGAAAATAATTGAAACTAACAAAATAGTCAACATTTTTAAGTTCTCCAAAAATTAAAAATTTTGGAAAATGACTAAAATTTTCGAAAAGTAACGTTTTGAAATGTCGAAATTTTCATTAGAAAATTTAAACATTTTAAAAAGCTAAACATTGTCGCAGCACCCCCATTAGTTGTGGCTGCGAGCCGCCACTGAGAATAAGAGTAAAAAATTTCACAAAAAGTGAAATTTGAATTAGTTCTAAAGTTTAATTTTCTACGAAAAAATTAAAATTTTAAAATCAACAACAAATTTTCAATTTTAAAGACGAAATTTTGTGAAATTTTTAGAATACATTTTTAACACAAAAGTTTAAGTATCAAAGGGTCGAACTTGCAAAGGACCAAATTTTTGAATTTATACCAGAGGTTTGATGAAAGCAATTACATAATATTTAGGAGAACACACAATTTTGACTTCGACATTCTAAACAAATCACTGTTTTAAGGCTTGAGGAAAAAATCAAAGCTTTCAGAATAAAAATTACTATTTTAACGTAAGCAAAATTGTTGCAACTTTAAGTTATACATTTTCTAACATGTTACCACTACGAGTTTACTGTAAAAAGTTCGTCCCCAATGTCAAGATCCCGGCTTTAAATTGGAATATCATGTTGGATTTTTGGTTAAAATTTTGACTTGAAATTTAAACATTTTTAGGTTAAATTTGAAACTGCGAGATTTTAGCGAAAATTTTTAGAGAAAAATCATATTTTGGGATTTTTGGAAGATTTAGAAAGTTAGCAGCAGGAATTTAAATTTGGGATCTCGAAAAAAAATTGAAATACTAAAATCAAAGTAGAATTTAAAGAAAAAAAGTTTTTGAAAAATTGAAAATGTGATTAATAACTTCAAAAAATAGAGGTATCAAATTAAGAGAAGAAAATTGAAAAATTGAAACACAGAACTTGTCCCCTAAAACCAAGAAAAATTAAAAAACACAACAAAGGTTGCTCTAACGCGTTTCGACAGCCAAGCTGTCATCTTCAGAGAGAATCTCTCTGTCGAAACGCGTTAGAGCATCCTTTGTTGTGTTTTTTAATTTTTCTTGGTTTTAGGGGACAAGTTCTGTGTTTCAATTTTTGAAGATAACCAAGGACCAGTCGGTTCCATCAAAAAAACAAAAGAAAATTGAAAGTCAAAGAAAGAATTAAAAAAAAAAGATTCCAAACAAATTTCTAGAAAAACTCGAATTTGCAAAAAAATTGTAAGGAAAACCGAGTCTCTCTAGCTTCAATGAAAAACGTGCACTTTATTCCAAAGATATAACAGAGGAAATTGTTTTCATTTTAAACTCGAAATTTTAGAGGAAGAAAAGAAATATTTCGAGTAATTTCCAGATAAAAGTCCAAATTTCAAGAAAAAGTTGAAAATCTTGATAAAAGATTCGAGTTAAAGCTTAAATTTTTATTAGGGTTGAAAATGTGAAAATTGTGTGCTTCTAATCTAATCTAATCAGAAATGAGAGATGAAGATGAGATGAAAGTTGCAGGGAATTGTGTACATTTTTGAAATAAAAATTTAAATTTCGAAAAAAATTCATTCCAATCTGAAGTATAAAATAAAAAATATTTTAGGTATATAAATTCGACGAACCGAAATAAATCGATATTTTTTTCGGTTTCGTTCCGGCGAAAATAACGGTTTTTTTCGGTTTTCGGTTTCGGTTCAGTTCCGGTTCGAAGCCCTGGTTTCCATACTAATCCAACGCCTGAAAAAAATTTCAAAATTTAACCTATTTTTATGAAAATTCTGTGAACTCTCTCTCATGTTAAGATACGTAGCTAGATGAGATGCTTGTGTCGACGACGTTTCGTCGCGTCTCGTTTCGTTTAGATTTCAGTAGTTTACCCAGGTGATGTTTAAATGATTGTTAAACGGAATCACAGTTTGGCACAATTCAGTTTCAAAGAGGAAACCATTAAATCGAAATAAAACGGCTCGTCTACAACGCCGTTAGCGTAAGATTGTTTATTTATGTGAATGCGCGGAAGTTATGTTAAAAAAAGGAACTTCAACCGCAACCGAGCAAACAATGGATCGAAACAAGAGAGTTAGAATCTTTTCCTTCTCAAAAATGTCAACTATTTTTCCTATAATTGAACACAAAATAAAATAATGTTTCATTTGAATGTTTACTGCGTAAAATTGTAGATAGCTGCTTCATGCACAAGTCAATAGATTTGAACATTTATCAGATTTGAAGTTTGACAATCAAAGACCAGTTTCGATTTTATTAGGGCTCGTCAGGTTGACATATTCAACTCGAATGGCTCGGCACTTTATCAATTAGATTTTAGTGGATTCCCAATTATAGCGCCATCTATCGGCCCCCCACCACAACTTTCTTAGATGCAGTTAAAATTCATATTGTCAGCAGATTTTTCTTCATTAGTGTAATGGGTCGCGGGTTCAAACCCCGCTGTCGATAACACGTTTTTTTAATTCAATAACACGTCTTACTCATAACTACATAACACTCCTAACATAAGAGCATGTTGGTAACGCTAATTAGCGTGATGGTGGCGCCAAACCATAGGATTTCCCCATTCAAAAACGTGCCTAAAAAAACTTTCACTTCAGGAATCATTGTGTAGCTCAAATGACCTGAAAATTTCAATTTGATTGGCCTCTACTTGTGAAAGTGAAGTAGCTACAATTGATATGTAGAGATGTAGATGTAGATGAGCCAGCGTAGCGTCTGGCTTTTTTCACCTCCATGCAATTGATCTTAAAATGCCATTCCCTCGAAGTTTTGCTTGCTACTTGTGTCGCTGCTGAACGTAAATCAGTAGTGACAAATCGCTGAATTATTAAGGTGTCATGACCACCAACTCCATACACGATAGTCTTTCGAATTCAACTGAATTTTTATTGGAAGCGAATAAAATAAATCGCCTTTAATTGCGACTTGTCGATGTTCACATAAATATTTAAAGCTGTCGGCCAAAGCTCGTTTGTAAAAGGTTTCAAACAGGATCTGGATAATATACCGTTTTGATATATAATTAGATGTGGCATCTGTATATTTACAAATATGGCACAGCGAGTTGTCTAAGTGCTTAGTAAATAAAATTTCACTCAAAGCATTAGTCAACAGTATAAAAGGCATTAATCTAAACCTCCAACTTAAAAGTATTTTCTTCCAAAAGAAATAAATACAGTTTCCAAAATTTTTATACATTTTATTAAAATAATAATAAAAATCAAAAGAACTGCTTTCTTAGAACCAATGGATAAAAACTTTCCTCAAAAAAAAATGCCTTCTACAACTTTTTATAAGTTTGAAATAAAAATCTTGTCCCCTGAAACCAAGAAAAATACAAAAGAGGTTGCTCTTGCGTTTGAATAGCTAAGCTATCGTCTTCAGAGAGAAAGCTTGGCTATCACAAAATTAGGACACCAGGCTCTGCAATTTCGAGAAGATTGCAGGGGCATTACCATGGTGGCGGCTATGGAAAAATTCTCCGCCCAGATGGAGACCCTCTTGAAACTGTTTCAAGAGGTTAAAGCCGAGATCAAGGAGTTGAAACAAAGTATCGACGCAGAGCAAAGGAGGGTTGACGTTCTCTATTCCGAGAGAATACTCAAACCCGACAACACGTCAAGCGAAATGAGCGACAGCGATGTAAGCGTTGTCAGTGAAGCGCCCAGCGAGGTTTCTGTAGGGAAACGTGCTCGCTCAGGTCGTTTAGAAGCGACAGAGAAGGAAGAAAACCGCGAAACGGTTAGAAATCTCGGAAGAGTCGTCTGGGGACGTCGCCTGAACCAAGAAAGGGGAAGAAGACGTCAGAGAAGTCTCCAAAAACCAACAAGGCAGCCCCCGTGAAACCCCGGGAAGAGGAAACGACGAAGGAAGCCAGCGGAGACGAAAGCCGAATTCCACCGATTATTATCAGGGATAGCGATAAGTGAAAGCACATTAATTCTTTAATGTATTCCAGAAAAATTGGATTCACAAAGGCGAAGTGCGTCTTTGAAGGAATCCGAATTCAGCCGGCATCAGAGGACGATTTCAGAGCGATAACAAGGTTCCTGGAGAATAAAATGGTGCCTTATCACACCTTCTCTCTTCCAGGAGACATAAACGTCAAGGCAGTGATTAGAAATGTTCCAAAGGACATCCCGGAGGAAGATTTTAAAACTAACCTTGAAGAGGAGGACTTCAAGGTTGTCAACGTGCGAAGAATGAAAAATTCTCGCACGAAGAAGACTCACAGTCTAATGTTCGTGAAGCTGCAACACGAACAAGAAGGTATCTTCCAGACGACAAGGTTAATGGGGCTGGATATCCAGGTGGAGATCCCAAGGTCCAACAACCTGGCGAAGCAATGCCACAGGTGTCAGCGTTTCCACCACGTACAGACGAACTGTCGCGCCGAGGCAGTTTACGTGAAGTGTGCTGGGAAACACCGCACGAAAGATTGCAAGCGGCCGAGGGACAAACCGGCCAAGTGCGCCAACTGCAAAGGAGACCATGTAGCGAGCTACAAAGGATGCCCTGCCTTTCCAGCGCCAAGGAAGCAAAAGGCCACTCAGAAGATGACCCCAACTTCGAAAGCCAAACCGACAGTAAAGGCAACAACAACAGTCAATCCTCCAAAGGCTGTGCCGGAACCGGTCGGAACCTCCAACCCAAAGGTAAGTGGAAACACTTATGCCTCAGTTGCAGACAGCGCAAAGAAAATCCCCAAAAAGACTTCGGAAACGACAAATCAAGTCGTATTGGACTTGATTAGGGCCGTCTCTGAAGCCGGGAACAGCCAAGAGGCCATCGTAAGCATCATGATATGCTTCCCAAGAAAATCTCTCTAAAACATTAATGGAGAGACGCCAGGAGAGGAGAGAGAGAGAGAAACCCTGCTCGTCACCAGAATCTCAAGGCAGATTTCTGGAACTGCAACGGACTCCAAGGCAACAGGAACAAACTCGAAGTTTTCGCAAGGGAAAACGACCTGGACGTACTGATGCTGAGCGAAACCAGATTGACGTTCAGATCTAAGGATCCCAAAATCCGAGGATATGTTATTCACCGCAGAGACAGACCAACTGGCCCAGGATGAGGTACAGCTATCTACGTAAGTAGAAAGCTAACTTATTTTGCTGCATGCACCCCGGAGTTAGAAAAGCTGGAAGAAATTGGAGTAACAATTCAAATTGCGCAGGGACCTCTGACGCTGGTGTTTTGTCACTCCATAACCAACGCCCTCACAGAGACAGATTTGGCACGCATCTTCGAAATAAACAATAACAATGTTATTGTAGTCGGAGACCTTAATGCCAAAAACGTCGAGTGGGGCAGCAGAGTCAACAACAAAAACGGGAGGACACTTCAAAGGTTCACAGCACAGAACGGAATCGATGTAATGGCTCCAGAAGAATCAACCCATCATCATCTCGCCACAGGAATACCAGACATCCTGGACGCTGCACTGATGAAAAATGTTTGATACACTGTTGAGTTAACATCAGTTAGTGAGCTCAGCTTGGACCACAACCCAGTGATGATGACTATCGGAGATGATCGTGGACCCAAGCCTCCAGAGACTTGCAAGAAAACAAACTGGACACTGGACACTGGACAAACTGAAGTTCAGGAAGTATCTAGCAGCAAACTTGGAAGAGCCTGGAGAGATGAACACAAACGATGACACCAACGCAACGGTGGAAAGACTGGAAATCACCATAACAGATTCAATTCTGGCAGCGACCAAAACTTTCCGGCGCATAGAAGGAAGGGAACCACTGCCAAATCACTTGGTGGAACTGATTAGAAGGAAAAATCGTGCCAGGAAGGGAGCAAGGCGGACCAATCTGCAAACAGATAAGGCGGAAGTCAACAGGCTCATCCATGAGCTCAGGTATGAACTCAGAGAGCACAAAATTTTTAATTTTCAGGAACACCTAAGAAGTTGCAACCTCGAAACTTCATCAGATCTCTGGCGCACAGCCAAAGTTCTAAGAGGAAATGGGAAACCTATCCCACCGATACACGGACCTCAGGAAATGGATTACTCAAATCAGGATAAGGCCGCAGCTTTCGCTGAGACCTTTGAACGACACTGTCAGGACACACTTGAAAAAGCTGACTTAGACTTCGCAGAGGAGGTGGACGAAGAGGTTCAAGTTCTTCAGGAAGAAGTGCCAGAAGAAGACACCGCCATCCAACCGACTAACGAGGAGAAAATCCAAAGCTTTCTGCGCAAGCTAGACATCAAAAAGTCTCCAGGTCCAGACGGAATTCCAAACCAAGCTCTGAAGTCTCTTCCGGACCAAGCTGACAAGTACTTTGAAGCAATAGTCAATTCCAGGTTTAAATACCGGTATTTTCCAATAAGATGGAAGACTGCAAACGTTATCTTCATTCCTAAGTCAAGTAAGGATGGGAAATTTTCCCAAAATTACAGGTCAATAAGCCTCTTATCCACCTTGGATAAGGTGGCGGAAAGAATTTTGAGAAAGCGTCTGCAAAATATCATCAGCGGTCGCGACATCATTCCTAAGGAACAATTTGGGGTCCAACCTATGCACTCTACCTCAGACCAACTTATGAGAGTGGTTAAAACAATTACTCAACGCATGAACTGGAATTAGATAGTTGGAGCTATTTTCTTCGATATTTTAAAGGCATTTGACACAGTTTGGCACCAAGGACTAGTCTACGAGATGCACCAGTTTGGAATACCTCTAATTATGGTTCAAATGGTAAGCTGGTTCCTGGACCAACGCTCATTCAGAGCAAAGGTGGGACAGGAACTATCCAGCAGGTGGTTGGAGCTATTTTCTTCGATATCTCCAAGGCATTTGACACAGTTTGGCACGAAGGACGAGTCTACAAGATGCACCAGTTTGAAATACCTCTAACAATGGTTCAGATGGTTAGCTCGTTCCTGGACCAGCGCTCATTTAGAGCAAAGGTGGGACAGGAACTATCCAGCAGGTAGTTGGAGCTATTTTCTTTGATATTTTGAAGGTATTTAACACAGTTTGGCACCAAGGACTAGTCTACAAGATGCACCAGTTTGTAAAACCTCTAACAATGGTTCAAATGGTAAGCTCGTTCCTGGACCAGCGCTCATTCAGAGCAAAGGTGGGACAGGAACTATCCAGCAGGTAGTTGGAGCTATTTTCTTCGATATCTCCAAGGCATTTGACACATTTTGGCACCAAGGACTAGTCTACAAGATGCACCAGTTTGTAAAACCTCTAACAATGGTTCAAATGGTAAGCTCGTTCCTGGACCAGCGCTCATTCAGAGCAAAGGTGGAACAGGAACTATCCAGCAGGTAGTTGGAGCTATTTTCTTCGATATCTCCAAGGCATTTGACACAGTTTGGCACCAAGGACTAGTCTACAAGATGCACCAGTTTGGAATACCTCTAATAATGGTTCAAATGGTAAGCTGGTTCCTGGACCAACGCTCATTCAGAGCAAAGGTGGGACAGGAACTATCCAGCAGGTAGTTGGAGCTATTTTCTTCGATATTTTGAAGGCATTTGACACAGTTTGGCACCAAGGACTAGTCTACAAGATGCACCAGTTTGTAAAACCTCTAACAATGGTTCAAATGGTAAGCTCGTTCCTGGACCAGCGCTCATTCAGAGCAAAGGTGGGACAGGAACTATCCAGCAGGTAGTTGGAGCTATTTTCTTCGATATTTTGAAGGCATCTGACACAGTTTGGCACCAAGGACTAGTCTACAAGATGCACCAGTTTGGAATACCTCTAATAATGGTTCAAATGGTAAGCTGATTCCTGGACCAACGCTCATTCAGAGCAAAGGTGGGACAGGAACTATCAAACCAGTTTAGGCTACAGTATGGGGTACCTCAAGGTCTTGTCACCTCTGCTGTATTCTCTGTTCACTGCAGACATTTCGAGAACCAATCCAACAATTGACCACACATTTTTGGCAACTTACGCAGACAACACAGCTTTGGTGGCGTACTCTTACAGTCCAGAGTTGGTCACCAGACAACTTCAGGAGGCAACAGACAGTCTAGTAGATTACTTAGGTCAATGGAGAATCCAAGTCAACGCAGACAAGACCCAAGCAGTATTTTTCACCTGAAGAAGACTCCAACCGTATGGACATGTAAATGTTCATGGGCAAAACGTCGACTGGAGACTTCAGGCAAAGTATCTAGGTGTAATTCTTGATAAAAGACTTACATTCCAGGCACACATCGATTATGCAGTGTCCAAAGCCAAAATGCTGAAGGGACTGCTGCAAGCGATGATTGGTAGAAATAGTAACCTGTCCATTGGACTTGAAGTGTTACTATACAAATCAATCATAAGACCAGCGATGACCTACGCATCTGTAGCTTGGTCACAGGCGACGTATAATCAGATGAAGAAACTCCAGGTGTTCCAGAACGTATTTTTAAGACAAGCAATGGACGCTCCATGGTTCGTGAGAAACAATCAACTCCAAGGGAAAGCTGAACGACCTTTGGTAAGAGATTTTCTTAGGGAAATTAATATCAGCGCGATGGTGAGAGCGGAAACGCATCCCAACTAACTAGTTCGACAGGCAGTTGGCTTTTAAAAATGTAGATTCTATTTTCAAATATTCAGACAACTTTTGAAAGCCTTGATTTTTTGAAAATTTCGACGTTTTAATCAAAATTCCCCTCCAAGAATTTTTACTTTTCTAAATTTAATCTTTTTTTTAATTTCAACTTTTCCACAAAGTTCTACCTTTTTTGAAAACTTTGGATTTGTATTAAACATTTCTTTCAGATTTTGACTTTATTCGAATAGGTCGAGCTGTTTAAATCGCGACATTTTCTTAAAATATCAGCTATTTTGAGGAATTTCAATTTTTTTGATACTTTCGCTCCTTTTTAAGATTTTCAATTTTTTTTTTTTTATAAAGTTCAACTTATTTCAAAGTGGCGACTTTCTGCAGCTTTTTAAAGATTTTTTTTTAAATTTCAACATTATTTTCAAAATTTCAATCTTTCTAAAAATATTCAATCAAAAATGTTGACTCTTTAAAAAAATGATTAAATTTTGTTTTTTTATTTTAACTAACAAAAATGTTCTGCTTCTCAACATTTTTACTCTTCTTTTCTAGTTTATTAAAAAGTTTAGAATTTTTTGGAAGTTTTTACTTTTCTTTAATATTTAGGTTCTTTGAAAATTACTGGTTTTTTTTTGAAAATATAACCGAAAATCCTTCATTTTTAAAATTTTAAAATTTCTTTAAAATTTTAATTATTTTTGAAATTCCAATTATTTTTCAAAATTTTAACTTTTCTAAAAGTTCTTTTGAAAATTTGTTTATTTTATCAAAATACTTCAAAATGGTGACATTATTTTTTAATAGTTTGATTTTTTAAATTCTAATTTTCAATGAAAATTTCGACAATTTTCGAAATTTCGTCATTTTTCAAAACATTGACTTTTTAAATGTCCATTTTTTTACAACTTCGCCTTTATTTGAAAATATCATTTTTTTTATCGACTTCTGTTAAAATTTTGTATTATTTTGCCTAAGTTCGTTGCATTTTAAACTTTTTGAATTATATCGAAAATTTGAATTTTTTTATCTCTTTTAATTGAATTCTTTCTTAAGATTAGCGACTTTTTAACTTTACTTTCTTAAACTTCTAACTAACAAAAATTTCGAAATTTTTGATTATTTTGAGTTATCGGAAATTGGGCTTTTCAAAAATTTAGGTTTTTAGGAGATTACACTGAAAATTCATTTTTTTCAAATCTCGAAGTTTCTTTATAATTTCGAATATTTTTAAATTTTAGACAATTTTTTAAAATTTAACCTATTTTTTTGAAAATTTGGCTATTTCTTAAAATGTTGATTTTTTTTTAATCCTAAACCCTTGGGCAAGTTTAACTTTCTATAAAAACTTCGACGTTCAAAATTTTGACTTTTTTGGAAATTTTGACTGTGTCGAGAATTTCCACTTTCTTTAAAATTTTGACATATTTTAAATAAATTTAAATTTTCATCAAAAGTCAAAATTTCCAAAAAATCAATATTTTCAAAAAATATGAAGTTTTGAAAAATATTTAAATTAAATTTAAAAAAATCGAAATATGAAACAGTCAAAAATGTCAAAAAAGTGACATTTTGAAAATAAATAAAAATTTTTCGAAAAGTCAAGCAGTCTTGAAAAAACCACACATTTTAAAAAACCTAGATTTTTAAGAAACAGAAAAACGTTCAACATTTTGAAAAATAGATGAATTTGCAAAAAAATTCGCAATTTTTAAAAAAGAAAAATTTTTCAAAACCGTACAAATTTGAAAAAAAAAGGAGAAATTTTAAACCAAATTTTGAGAAATGTCGAAATATTATAAAAAGTTTAAATGTTCAAAAAAATCAGTCGAAATTCTGAAACGAAATTCGTATAAACTTAAAAATCAATATATTGAAAATTGGTTAGAAAACTCAAAAAAGCGATTTTCAAAATAAGTCAAAATTTTCAAAAAGAAATGGACAAAATAGTTAAATTTTCAAAAGTATTCGAAATTAAAATAGTGTTTCCAAATTATATTTCGAAAAAATTTACTTTTTAAAAGTCCAAATTTAGAGAAATAGATAAATTTTAAAACAATTTCGAAATTTTAATATAAACATTAAAAATTTTAAAAAAATGGAGGTGTTTAAAAAGAAGTAGCAAGTTTCAAAAAAAGTCAAAAAGAAGTTTGAGAAAATCGAAATTTGCCAAAAAAGTGGACATTTTTTTAAAAATTTTATCGAAAAATAGAATATTGAATAATCGGAATTTTCGAGGAGATTTTAAGCTAAAAGTCTGAAACTGAAAAAAACAGTCGAAAATTTGAAAAAATATCGAAATCATCAATAATGTTGAGATTTTCAAAAAAAAAATCGAAATTTTCGAAAAAGTATTTATTTCTAATATTTCAAGATTTTCAATAAAGTTGAAATTTTTAAAAAGATCAAACCTTTCAAAAGTCGAAGTCGATATTTTAAATAGAAAGTTTGAAAATTGAAAAAAAGTCGGAAATCTTAAAAAAGTGCACATTCTGGAAAAAGAATTCTGAAATAAAATCATAAAAATATTTCAACCTTTTAATAGGCTCAACATTTTCGAAAAAAGTTTAAAAACTGAAATTTTTATAAATAGTTGAAGTTTTCAAAGTTTAATTTAAAAAAAAAAGAGTTTCTTATTAAATGTCGAATTTTGAAAAAGTCAACATTTTAAAAAAGTCGATAACTTGAAATAAGTAAAAATTTGTTTTAAAAAGTTGGAATTTTGAAAAAAGGGAAATTATAAGAGGCGTACCTTCGCTGGTTAAGAAGTCCTGCTGTATGGGATTGGATTTATATGATACATCAAATATCGAATAAATTTACCGATGTATCAAAACATATCGATATATCTTTTTTGATACATCAATTGACTACAGTATCGATGTTTTAAAAACTTTGTGTCCTAGCTGAAAACCGATCTTGTGTCTTTTTCAGACATAAAAATAATTAATAAAATTGCAAGCAGTTTTTTACTGATTCACTCTTTACTGTAGGAATTAATTATGTTACATAATTACCTAAGATGTAATGTTATCATTTATTTAAAGATAAATATAATCCAATGCAAACGGCTGCTCTAATATAAAAACATAAGCCGATGACAGTTGATAGGTGAAATGAAACACGGGAATTCCCTGAATCGTATGAATCGTAAACATCATCAGGTTTTATTTAGCCCTTGCAGTTGGCAGCACTTGTGGCACTGGTACAAAAAATTTCAACAATGTGAAACAGAAGGAAAGAAGCATTTATTGGAGTGAATGAAACAGATATCAGCGCGATAACTATCACGCAATAGAGCAGCGAGTCGAGTTTTATAATGCGCGGCGTAAAGCGCGAAGTTCAAATTAACATTAGAATTAGTACACTATTGCACGAGTGTGCGAGGCCCCTGCAAGAGCGAGGCTCCGGGCGGTTGCCCTGCTTGCCACCCCCAAAGGCCGTCTCTGACGATCCAGACATCCAAACTAGGATTAGGAGACCAAGGATGGTCCTCTAGGCTACGACTTCCATTTCGAAAATTTTTTGTTTTATTTGTTTCTTATGTTTCAGGCAAAACAGCTTACAATAGTGCTCCAGCACTATTGTACTGTTCCGAAGAAGGAATTGGGGACCAAGGGCCCGGCCCGAAGTAAGGGTTTTTAGTCGGTACCTGTAGTTCGAGCGGAAGTCCGACACTATCGAGGTCATCTTTCTAGATGTCCGTAACGGATTTTCCCCTACTTTAAACAAAAATGTATACGATATTGTTGGCGATGGCCATACTTTTCTCTATGGACCAATTCGGAACATTTGTTAGCATTTAAGTTGGATATACCAAACTGACAAGATCTAACAAGATCGAAACCGGTCTTTGGTTTCCAAACTTCGAATCTAATAAATGTTCAAACCTCTTGGTCTGTGCATTAAAATCCTTGTCTTCTGGGAACTTTCCTAGAGAGCAACCGCTTCGCTAGGTGGCAGTGTTTCAACTGTTGGTAGTTCAGCTACCTATGAATTCACTATACACGCCTGAAGGGCTGCATGAATTTGTAGTCTAGGTTGCATTCTACTTGCATACGACATTGTTGGCGATGGCCATAGTTTCTCTATGGACCAATAGGTGGTAGCACTAAGAGTCACTCGCTTGACGCCTGTGAATGTTTTAGTACTTACTTGTCGGAACATTTGTTAGCATTCGAGTTGGATATACCAAACTGACGAGATCTAACAAGATCGAAACCGGTATTTGGTTTCCAAACTTCGAATCTAATAAATGTTCAAACCTATTGGTCTGTGCATTATAGAATCCTTGTCTTCTGGGAACTCTCCTAGAGAGCAATCGCTTCGCTAGGTGGCAGTGTTTCAACTGTTGGTAGTTCAGCTACCTATGGATCCACTATACACGCCTGAAGGGTTGCATGAATTTGCAGTCTAGGTTGTATTCTACTTGAATACGAGAAATATGTATCTTAACTATTTCAAGTCTAGATTTAAAAAAAATTAGGTTACATTTAAAATAAAAAATAACTAACAAAGTAAATAAAAGTTTTAAAAAGTAAGAATTGTTTGCTGTTATATTCGAACTTCTACTTATTAAAAAAAATCGATTTAATATGTTTTATGAAGTCTTGGTTCTAAAAATACTTTAAACGCAAATTTTCGACTTTGTTGAGGAAATTTTGGACACAAAATCGAAAAATTGGGTACTTTAAACTGAAAATTTTTAAATTTTGCCAGACAATCATACAAATTAAAAACATTTTCTGGATTTTCTTTTTCTAAATTTGAAGTTTTTAATTTTGGACTTCAAATATCAAAAGTCAAAGTCGAATTTTTTAACTTTTTTAATTTAAACTATCGATTTTTCTGAAAAGTTGTGGGTAAAAAGTAAAATGTTTGTGGTTAAATCAAAATTCTAAGAAAACTTTAGTTAAATTGAAAATTTTAATAATGAATTTAAAATATTTAATCAAATTCAAAACACTGGGAAAAATTTTTTGAACAAATTTTCGAAATGTAGAAATTTTAGATTTAAATTGGAAATTTAAAGAATATGAGGACAACGTATCTACAATTTTTTTTATTTTAAATTTAAGCACCGATTTTGAATTTTTCTCCTTTCTTTCCAAAAATGTAAGGATACAGTCGAGTATGTGGTTGGGCCCCAACTATGAATTAATTTTGAAAATGATAGTTATATTTCTAGAATAAAATAGAGATTTTAGGAAAAAATTCGGAGAAAATTCTTAATTTTGAATTAGAAAATCCCAATTAATGAGCGAAAGTTCCACCAACACTCCAAATTTCTAAATAAATTCAAAATTTGGAAGAAGCTTCAAAATCAATTTTTAATTTTGGTAAAAAAGTGAAATCTTTAAAAAATAATTTTTTACCCTTTTTTTGTTGTTTGCATTTTTTAGATTTTTTTTTGTTTAAAATTTATACTTTTAATGACGAATTATGAACCCAATATTTTGGCTCCAAATTCGAATTTTCTGCTTAGAAATTTTCGACTTTCGAAAGTTTTTGTCTAATTAAATTCTGGTTGCGAGTATAAAATACTATGGAAAGCCATTGTAATTTAGAATATGGTAGCAAAATTTTCTGTTACAACGAATAAATGACCCGCCGCAGTAGTTTAAGATTGAGCATCACTTTAATTTGCGAAAGTTTAAATTTTCAATTATAAATTTAAGCTCTTGATAAGCCGCCATAGTTTAAGATATCAGATTGCGGGGCCCTGATGCTAAATTACAAAATTAACTAGTTGTTAATATTCCCGTTAGTGCAGCAATTAAATTCCTTATCATTCACCAACCAGGCTTTGTTTTCACGAACAACGAAGAAAATATCCCGTTTAACGAAAATTTATAAAACGTGTTTTGTGCTCGCCAAATTAATTTATGCGTTGGGGTGTTAGTTAAGATACGTGTCAAGGATATGTTTCGAAAGACGGTGTGTGTATATGCCAAAAATTAATAATTTACTCCGTTACCACATCTTAATCATGATTAATAGGAAGCGTATCGTTTTTTCTTGGCGAGGATGCTTATAAAAACTGCAACAGTGTTTATTACCTTCGGGATATAAATATGACAGATTGAGTGTATTTTTAAGAGCAGGCGACGAGTGGTTTTACAGGAATATTATCGCGAAATATTTAAAAAAAATTGGAACACAGAACTTGTCCCCTGAAACCAAGAAAAATTAAAAAACACAACAAAGGTTGCTCTAAAAAAAAAAGCGAAATATCTACACAAAAGATACGACAAAGTTAAATCAAATATTATTCAAAATAAGAACCCTCGTCTAGTATTGCATAGGGTCGGCAAACTTTTAAGCCAAAAGAGCCAACCGCAATAAAAAATTGGTTTCGTGAATTTCAAAGGGCTACAAATTTTTATTTCTGATTTTACATTTTATTTCACAATTAAATCAGATAAACTAGACAAGATATGGGACAGAGACAGACCCCTTTGACTTATGTAATCAAACAAAAATATATTCAACCCAAAAGACCTTTCATTTCTCAAAATTTAGCACTTTCTTTTAAAATTTGCCTTTTTTTCGCAAATTCGACTTTTTTAACTCTTCTTTATATTCGTCTTTTTTTTTAACTATGTATGCTAAATTTTCAGAATAAATTTGCAATTTCCAGAACAAGATTAATTAAAATAAACTCAAAATTTTCAGATAAAATTGAATTTTAAGAAAATTGGTAAAATGCTTTCGAAAGAAAATTCCAAGAAAATTTTGTGAAGTGTTAAACTTTAAAAAAAGTCAAAATTTTCCAGAAAAAGCCAAATTTTAAGAAACAGAGAAAGATTTCTAAAAAAAAATTGGGAATAATTAAGTGATTTACCTAATTGGAAAAATGGAATCGAAAAAAATGAATTTAGCGAAAGTTCTCAAAAAAATTTAAAAAAAAACCTGGAATTTCGACAATAGATTGAAACCCAAAACAAATTTAAAAACCTGAAATTTGTTGACAATTTTGAATTTTTCGAAAAATTACAAAATTTCGAAAAGAAAAATTACAAGAATAAACTGAAAGTTTAGAGAAAAATGTTGAAATTTAAAAAAGTCGAAGTCTTTCAGAGAAGAAGAAAAAATTCAAATTTTAGGAAAAACTTCAAGGAAAAAGTCTAAATTTTAAGAAATAGAATAAATTTGAAATTTCGAAAACAAGCGGATTTAAGAAAAATCCGTATTTTCAGATAAATTCGAATTTTGAGAAAATTGGTGAAATATTTTCGAAAGAAAATTTCAAGAAAAAGTGTTTAACTTTAAAAGAAGGTCAATATTTTCCAAAAAGAATTTCGAGAAAAAGGAAGAGATTTCGAAAAAAAATTGGAAAAAATGAAGAGATTAAAAAAATGAAATTTTCTAAAATTCTTAAATAAGGGCAGAATTTCAGAAAAAAAAGCGTGGAATTTCGACAATAGATTGAAACCCAAAACAAATTTTGAAAAAAAAAACCTAGAATTTCGACAATAGATTGAAACCCAAAACAAATTTAAAAACCTGAAATTTGTAGACAATTTTGAATTTTTCGAAAAATTACAAAATTTCGAAAAGAGAAATTACAAAAATAAACTGAAAGTTTAGAGAAAAATGTTGAAATTTAAAAAAGTCGAAGTCTTTCATAGAAGAAGAAAAAACTCAAATTTTAGGAAAAACTTCAAGGAAAAAGTCTAAATTTTAAGAAAAAGAATAAATTTGAAATTTCGAAAACAAGTGGATTTAAAAAAAATCCAAATTTTCAGATAAATTCGAATTTTGAGAAAATTGGTGAAATATTTTCGAAAGAAAATTTCAAGAAAAAATGTTTAACTTTGAAAGAAGGTCAATATTTTCCAAAAAGAATTTCGAGAAAAAGGAAGAGATTTCGAAAAAAAATTGGGAAAAATGAATGTTCCTAAAAATAGACTTTTTTCCTCTAAATCTTCGTTTCTTCTTAAAACTCGACAATCTGTAAAAATGTTTACTTTTTTTTTTTAATTTGACTCAGGAAGATTCGACTTTTTCTCAAAAATTCATCTTTTGTCGATTTTTTTAATAAAAAAGTAAAAATTTGAAGTAATAATTTGGGGATGTTAAGTTTTTGAAGATTTCGACATTTTTCTCAAAGTTTTCTTTTTTCTAAATTTAGATCTATTCCTAAAATTGACTTTTTTTCCAAAATTATATTTTTTTGACTTTGTTCTAAATTGCGACTTATTTCTCAAAATTTCTATTTTTTCAAATTACGTTTCCTTTCCAAATTTCACCATTTCCCCCAATTATTGACTTTTACTGAACATTTAAACTTTTATTTATTTTCTGGAAATTTCGACCTGTTTCGCAGAATTCGGTGTTTCTCGAAATTTCAACTTTTAACTAAAAATTCGATATTTTATTATGTCTGTGCCAGCTGCGATTTTATCTAGAAAATTTATCCATTTTCAGAATATATGACTTTGTCTAAAAATTTTGAAGTTTTTTTTTTAAATTTGACTTTCTCTGGGAAATGTTGACCTTTCTTTAAAGTTCAACACTTTTCTCGAGAGTGGAAGTTTATTCGACATTTCTTTTTATTTACAAATTATTTTACCAATTTTCCTAAAATTCGAATTGTCCTGAAATCTTAAAGTTTTCTTTTTATTCGTCTTGTTCTCGAAATTTCAAATTAATTATCAAAATTTAACTTTCTCTGAAAAATTGCAAATTATTTATTTTCTTCTTCTCTGAAAAACTTTGACTTTTTAAACTTCGACAATTTTTTCAAAGCTGTTTTTACAATTTCCCTTTCCGAGATTTTACAATTTTTCACAAAATTCAAATTTGTCTAAAAATTTCAGGTTTTTAAATTTGTTCTGGGACAAAATTCGACTTTTTTTTTCTAAAATTTTGCATTTTTGAGACTTTTTGACAAAATCATATTTGTTGAAATCTCTTTTTTTTTCAAAATTCCGATTTTTCCGGAAATATCAACATTTATTTCGAACTAAATTCATCTATTTTCAAATCGCAACATTTAATTTACTTCTAAAAATTTCACTTTGGCTAGGAAATTTTCCCTTTTTTTATAACGTTTAACACTTCTCGAAATTGGTAATTTTATCAACATACTCTTTCCTTTACAAATTATTTTACCAATTTTCTCAAATTTGATTTATCTGAAAATGTGGAGTTTTTTTTTTAGTTATGTTTAGGAAATTTCAAATTTGTTCCCAAAATTTTATTTTCTCCAGAAAATTACATATTTTTATCGAAATTTGGAACCTTTCTCAAAATGCTTTTTTCTTGAAATTTTTCCTAGAATTTGACTTCTTATACTTCTCTGAAAAACTTTGATTTTTTTAAAAACCGACACATTTTTTAGCTTCCAGTTTATTTTAACAATTTCTCTTTTATATAAATTATTTCAAGTTTTTAAATTTGTTTTGGGTTTCAATCTATTGTCGAAATTCGGCGTTTTTTTTTCTGAAATTTTGCCCTTATTTGGAAATGTTTTTTTCAATTTATTTA
This sequence comes from Dastarcus helophoroides, assembly GCA_028583605.1. Classification (NCBI taxonomy): domain Eukaryota; kingdom Metazoa; phylum Arthropoda; class Insecta; order Coleoptera; family Bothrideridae; genus Dastarcus; species Dastarcus helophoroides. The sequence goes on from CM053334.1 coordinate 10,946,169, forward strand.
ACATTTCTTCGGCCCAGTTTGGAAATATTTAAATTTTTATGGTTTGTTGACAATTTTCTAAACAATTTTTGAAATGCGACTACGTGATATTTAAATTTATTGAAAACTTATTTGGATATTTTAGAAAATTTCATTTTTTTATTCTCTTCATTTTTCCCAATTGTTTTCGAAATCTCTTCCTTTTTCTCGAAATTCTTTTTGGAAAATATTGACCTTCTTTTAAAGTTAAACACTTTTTCTTGAAATTTTCTTTCGAAAATATTTCACCAATTCTCTCAAAATTCGAATTTATCTGAAAATTTGGATTTTTTTTCAAATCCGCTTGTTTTCGAAATTTCAAATTTATTCTATTTCTTAAAATTTAGACTTTTTCCTTGAAGTTTTTCCTAAAATTTGAGTTTTTTCTTCTTCTATGAAAGACTTCGACTTTTTTAAATTTCAACATTTTTCTCTAAACTTTCAGTTTATTCTTGTAATTTCTCTTTTCGAAATTTTGTAATTTTTCGAAAACTTCAAAATTGTCTACCAATTTCAGGTTTTTAAATTTGTTTTGGGTTTCAATCTATTGCCGAAATTCTAGGTTTTTTTTTCAAAATTTGTTTTGGGTTTCAATCTATTGTCGAAATTTGACGTTTTTTTTCTGAAATTTTGCCCTTATTTGAGAATCTTAGAAAATTTCATTTTTTTAATCTCTCCATTTTTCCCAATTTTTTTCGAAATCTCTTCCTTTTTCTCGAAATTCTTTTTGGAAAATATTGACCTTTTAAAGTTAAACACTTTTTCTTGAAATTTTCTTTCGAAAATATTTCACCAATTTTCTCAAAATTCGAATTTATCTGAAAATTTGGATTTTTTTAAAATCCGCTTGTTTTCAAAATTTCAGATTTATTCTATTTCTTAAAATTGAGACTTTTTCCTCGAAGTTTTTCCTAAATTTGAGTTTTTTCTTCTCCTCTGAAAGACTTCGACTTTTTAAATTTCAACATTTTTCTCTAAACTTTCAGTTTATTCTTGTAATTTCTCTTTTCGAAATTTTGTAATTTTTCGAAAAATTCAAAATTGTCTACCAAATTTCAGGTTTTAAATTTGTTTTGGGTTTCAATCTATTGTCGAAATTCTAGGTTTTTTTTCAAAATTTGTTTTGGGTTTCAATCTATTGTCGAAATTCGACGTGTTTTTTTCTGAAATGTTGCCCTTATTTGAATATTTTAGAAAATTTCATTTTTTTAATCACTTCATTTTTCCCAATTTTTTTTCGAAATCTCTTCCTTTTTCTCGAAATTCTTTTTGGAAAATATTGACCTTCTGTTAAAATTAAACACTTTTTTTTGAAATTTTCTTTCGCAAATATTTCACCAATTTTCTCTGAATTTATCTGAAAATACGGTTTTTTTTTAAATCCGCTTGTTTTCGAAATTTCAAATTTATTCTATTTCTTAAAATTTAGACTTTTTCCTTGAAGTTTTTCCTAAAATTTGAGTTTTTTCTTCTTCTATGAAAGACTTCGACTTTTTTAAATTTCAACATTTTTCTCTAAACTTTCAGTTTATTTTTGTAATTTCTCTTTTCGAAATTTTGTAATTTTTCGAAAAATTTAAAATTGTCTACAAATTTCAGGTTTTTAAATTTGTTTTGGGGTTCAATCTATTGTCGAAATTCTAGGTTTTTTTTTCAAAATTTGTTTTGGGTTTCAATCTATTGTCGAAATTTGACGTTTTTTTTCTGAAATTTTGCCCTTATTTGAGAATTTTAGAAAATTTCATTTTTTCAATCTCTTCATTTTTTCCAATTTTTTTTCGAAATCTCTTCCTTTTTCTCGAAATCCTTTTTGGAAAATTTTGACCTTCTTTTAAAGTTAAACATTTTTTTCCTGAAATTTTCTTTCGAAAATATTTCACCAATGTTCTCAAAATTCGAATTTATCTGAAAATCTGGATTTTTTTTTCAAATCCGCTTGTTTTCGAAATTTCAAATTTATTCTATTTCTTAAAATTTAGACTTTTTCCTTGAAGTTTTTCCTAAAATTTGAGTTTTTTTCTTCTTCTTTTATAAGACTTCGACTTTTTCAAATTTCAACATTTTTCTTTAAACTTTCAGTTTATTCTTGTAATTTCTCTCTTCGAAATTTTGTAATTTTTCGAAAAATTCAAAATTGTCTACAAATTTCAGGTTTTTAAATTTGTTTTGGGTTTCAATCTATTGCCGAAATTCTAGGTTTTTTTTTCAAAATTTGTTTTGGGTTTCAATCTATTGTCGAAATTTGACGTTTTTTTTCTGAAATGTTGCCCTTATTTGAGAATTTTAGAAAATTTCATTTTTTTAATCTCTTCATTTTTCCCAAAATTTTTTCGAAATCTCTTCCTTTTTCTCGAAATTCTTTTTGCAAAATATTGACCTTTTTTTAAAGTTAAACACTTTTTCTTGAAATTTTCTTTCGAAAATATTTCACCAGTTTTCTCAAAATTTGAATTTATCTAAAAATACGGATTTTTTTTTAAATCTGCTTGTTTTCGAAATTTCAAATTTATTCTATTTCTTAAAATTGAGACTTTTTCCTCGAAGTTTTTCCTAAATTTGAGTTTTTTCTTCTTCTCTGAAAGACTTCGACTTTTTTAAATTTCAACATTTTTCTTTAAACTTTCAGTTTATTCTTGTAATTTCTCTTTTCGAAATTTTGTAATTTTTCGAAAAATTAAAAATTGTCTACCAATTTCAGGTTTTTAAATTTGTTTTGGGGTTCAATCTATTGTCGAAATTCTAGGTTTTTTTTTTCAAAATTTGTTTTGGGTTTCAATCTATTGTCGAAATTCGACGTTTTTTTTTTGAAATTCTGCCCCTATTTGAGAAGTTTAGAAAATTTCATTTTTTTATTCTCTTCATTTTTCGAAATTTCTTCCTTTTTCTCGAAATTCTTTTTGGAAAATATTGACCTTCTTTTAAAGTTAAACACTTTTTCTTGAAATTCTTTCGAAAATATTTCATCAATTTTCTCAAAATTCGAATTTATCTAAAAATACGGCCTTTTTTTTAAATCTGCTTGTTTTCGAAATTTCAGATTTATTCTATTTCTTAAAATTGAGACTTTTTCCTCGAAGTTTTTCCTAAATTTGAGTTTTTTCTTCTCCTCTGAAAGACTTCGACTTTTTTAAATTTCAACATTTTTCTTTAAACTTTCAGTTTATTCTTGTAATTTCTCTTTTCGAAATTTTGTAATTTTTCGAAAAATTCAAAATTGTCTACAAATTTCAGGTTTTTAAATTTGTTTTGGCTTTCAATCTATTGTCGAAATTCTAGGTTTTTTTTTCAAAATTTTTTTTGAGAACTTTCTATAAATTAATTTTTTTTCGATATTTCTCCCTTTTTTCCAATTAGATAAATCACTTAATTTTTCCCATATTTTTTTTTAGAAATCTCTTTCTGTTTCTTAAAATTTGGCTTTTTCTGTGAAATTTTGACTTTTTTCCTTTTTCTCAAACATCTGCTTTTTTTCAAAATTTTTCAAAATTTTTCCTCGAAATTTCAACTACGTTTTTCTCAAACTTAGATTTTTTTTCTCGAAATTTTGACTTACGTTTTTCTTAATTTTTTTTCCCGAAATTGTGACCTTAATCTCGAAATTTCGATTTTTTTCTCAAATTTCGACTTTTTTTCTTGAAATTTTGTCTTTTTTCTCGAAATATCGACTTTTTTCCAAATTTCAACTTTTTTCTAGAAATGTCGATCTTAGTCACGGAATTTCGATTTAAAACTCGAAATTTCGATTTTTTTCTCGAAATTTCCACCTTAATCTCGAAATTTCGACTTTTTTCTCGAAATTTTGACTTTTTTCTCAAATTCCAACTTATTTTTCGAAATTTCGATCTTAATCACGGAATTTCGATCTAAAACTTTTGCTTCTTCCATTTTCTTTTTTATATATTTTCTTTTTGCTCGCAACCATGCCCCCCAATTTTTTATCCCGCTCATTTTTTTAATATATTTTTATTTTGCCTCCCCATTATTTGTCTCTTTTATTTTCTGTTTTATATATTTTCCTTTTGCCCCCTTTCGATAAATTCATTTTTTTCGATATTTCTCCCTTTTTTCCAATTAGATAAATCACTTAATTTTTCCCATATTTTTTTTTTTAAATCTCTTTTTGTTTCTTAAAATTTGGCTTTTTCTGGTAAAGTTTAACACTTCTCAAAATTTTCTTGGAATTTTCTTTCGAAAGTATTTTACCAATTTTCTTAAAATTCAGTTTTATCTGAAAATTTTGAGTTTATTTTAATTAATCTTGTTCTGGAAATTGCAAATTTATTCTGAAAATTTAGCTTTCTCTGAAAAATTGCAATCTTTTATCGACATTTCGAGCTGTTCTAAAACTTTTTCCATGAAACTTTTCCTAAAATTAGATTTTTTTCTTCTTCACTGAAAATTTTGACTTTTTTAGAGGTCGACAATTTTTTCTAAACTTCCATTTAATTTTTACAATTTCTATTTTCGAAATTTTTCTATATTTCAAAAAATTCAAAATTGTCTAAAAATGTCAGGTTTTCGATTTGTCCTGTGTTTCAATCTATTGTCGAAATTCTACTTTTTTTTTCTAAAATTTTACCTTTTATTGAGAACTTTTGATAAATTCATATTTTTCGAAATCTCTTCCTTTTCTCAATTTTGTGATATCTCATCGTTTTTCTCAATTTTTTCGAAATCTTTTTTTCTCAAAATTTGTTTGGGTTTCAATCTATTGTCGAAATTCGACGTTATTTTCTAAAATTTTGCCTTTTTTTAGAACTTTCGATAAATTCATTATTTTCAAAATTTCTCTCTTTTTCCCAATTATAAAAATTCATTTTTTTATCTCTTTATTTTTCCCAATTTTTTTCGAAATCTCTTCCTTTTTCTCAAAATTTGGCCTTTTCCGAGAAATGTTGACCTTTTTTTAAGTTAAAACACTTTTCCCACTCCCACTCGTATATTCACTGTTTTCTTTATACGTTAGGAGTAGGATAGATAGACCATATCAGTCTGGTGAACGGATATAACGAGAGTCGCGCCGTGATTGGTCGATTTCATATCCACACTAGTGTGGATATGAAATTGACCAATCACGGCATGCGATAGAGACAAATGTCATTTTTAGATTCAGAATTATACCATAGAATCTGTCAAACTGACTTCGGTATTTACCAAAGAAAGTATTTAAAATGAGTGCTTTTAGTGCAGAATCAGTAAACTTTATCCTAACGGACATTTCTGAGGCTGCAAGTGATATATTCAATATATGATTATCTTAAAAATAAATAGTAAATATGAATTTTGTTGCGATAAATTTATGACATTTCATTGACACATGGACACTATATAAAATATATTAGAAACTACAAATGTCACATGAAAAATTATTAATGTGCTAAATCGTATTTTAGTCTTTGATAGATCGTAGTCGTGGGAAAAATTAGCTGTACAACTCGAGCGGATTGTCCATATCGCACTCGAACGATTGAGGCACTCCGCCTTCGGCGTCGTGCTCAAACTTCGTTCTCGTGCGATATGGACATCATATCCGCTCTTGTTGTACAAACTACTATTATCGACATTTTCTTGGACTTTTCTTTCGAAATGATTCTATAAATTGTCTCAAAATTCGAATTTATCTGAAAATTTGAATTTTTTTTTAAATTGTCTTGTTTTTGTTTCAAACTGATTCTTAAAATTTAACTTTCTCTGGAAAATTGAAATTTTTTAGTGAAAATTTAAAGCTTTTCTTAATATTTTGATTTTTTCCTTGAAATTTTTCCTAAAATTTGACTTTTTTCTTCTTCTCTGAAAAACTTTGACTTTTTTAAATTTAAACAATTTTTTCTAAGCTTCGACTGTATTCTTACAATTTCTCTTTTCGAATTTTGCAATTTTTAAAAAAATTCAAAATTTTCTACAAAATTTCAGGTTTTAAATTTGTTTTGGGTTTCAATCTATTGTTGAAATTCGACATTTTTTTTTCTAAAATTTTGCCTTTTTTAGAACTTTAGATTCATTCTTTTTTTTCAAAATTTCTCCCTTTTTCCCAATTTGACGAATTCATTTTTTTTATCTCTTCATTTTTCCCAATTTTTTTTCGAAATCTCTTCCTTTTTCTCAAAATTCGACTTTTTCTGGGAAATTTTGACTTTATTTTACGAATTTTCTCAAAATTCGAATTTATCTGAAAATTTGGAGTTTTTTTTTTAATTCGTCTTGTTCTCCAAATTGCAAATTTATTTTGAAAATTTAGCTTTCTCGGGAGAATTGCAATTTTTCATTGAAATTTCGAGCCGTTCTAGACTTTTCACATGAAATTCTTCCTAAAATTAGATTTTTTCCTCTTCACTGAAAAACTTGGACTTTTTTTAGAAAACGACAATTTTTCTAAGCTTTCAGTTAATTTTTTAAATTTCTCCCTTCAAAATTTTACTATATTTCAAAAAATTCAAAATTGTCTAAAAATTTCAGGTTTTCGATTTGTCCTGGGCCTCAATCTATTGTCGAAATTCTACTTTTTTTTTCTAAAATTTTACCTTTTATTGAGAACTTTTGATAAATTCATATTTTTCGAAATCTCTTCCTTTTGTTCAATTTTGTGATATCTCATCCTTTTTCTCAATATTTCGAAGTCTCTTTCTTTTTCTCAATTTTTTCGAAATCTTTTTTTTTCAAAATTTGTTTTTTATTAAAAATTTCAGCTTTTATTTCGAACTTTGATATTAGCCGTTTCTGTAAATTAATTTTTTTTTCTTACAAAAAGTAATTCAACTTTTTTTCACGAAATCTGAAGGTTGTAGAAAATTTATAAATAAAAATGTAAAAAACATGAGAAAAATATTTTTTAGAAATTTCGACTTCCCAAGTTAGTCTTTTGCTATAAATTTCAAATTTCATGTCATTTTTCAAAATGTTAATACCAATCAATCAAAAATTTTGGTAAAATACTTCTTGAAATCATTTTTTTTTTTTTCAAATTTAAATAAAACGTAAAAATTCCTAGAAAAGGATTTTTGGAAATTTCGACTTCTGTAGGTCACTTGTTTAATGAGTGTCTGTGTGTCTGTCCACTCTAGCTTTTTTTAACGCGTTTCGACAGCCAAGCTCTCATTTTCAGAGAAATACTCTCTAAACTCAGTATCTCTCTGAAGATAATAGCTTAGCTGTCGAAAAGCCTTAGAGCAACCTCTGTTGTATTTTTTAATCTTTCTTGGTTTCAGGAGACAATTTTTGTATTTCAATTTTTTTCAAAATTGGCTGCGGATTTTAAAAAAATCGAAATTTTCAAAATACATTTTCAAAAACAGTCGAAAGATTCGAAACTTCGAAATTCGAAATTGTCAAACAAAATCGAAATTTCAAAAAAAAAATTTGAAGTTCAAATTTTAAAAAGAGTCGTAGGTTTCAAAAAATACGAAAAAAGACGAAATTGTAAACAAAGTTAAACTTTTAAAAAAATCGTAATTTTCAAAAATCGAATCAAAGCGGTTACGTATTTTGAAAAAAGTCGCAATTTAACAAAAACCGAAATTTTTAAGAGATAAAATTTTTAAAAAAGCAATTTTTAAGAAAACCCTAAATAAAAAAAAATATATTTAAAAAGGTAGAAAATTCCAAAAAATTTGAAACTATCAGATAAAGTCGAAGTGTTGAAAAATATTGTAATTTTCAACTTTGGATAGTGAAATGAAAATGAAATTATGAAAAATATCACAATTTTTAAATAACATCTAAAGTTTAAAAAATATAGCCCCCATATGTTTCCAAAGTTGAAGTTTTCACAGAGTCGAAATTCGGAAAAATCTTTGAAATTTTCGAAAAGTCAAAAATTACAAAAACCTAAATTTTTAAAAGAACAACAGTTTTTAAAAAAGCTACAATTTTTAAAAAAAGTCTAAATTAAAAATAAATATTTTAAAGGGTAGAAAGTTTCAAAAAATTTTAAATTATCAAAAAAATTCGAAGTTTTGACAAATATTGTAATTTTCAACTTTAGATTGTTAAATGAAGACGAAATTATGGAAAAAATCACAATTTTTAAATAAGATGGAAAGAATTAAAAATTCAGCCCTCATAATACTCGACATTTTCAAAGTTGAAATTCGGAAAAAGTTCGAAATTTTCAAAAAGTCGAAAATTACAAAAACAGAAATGTTTAGAAGGGATCAAATTTTTGAAAAATGCTCAAATTTTTAAAAAAGTCTTAAGCAAAAATATATATTTAAAAAAGTAAAAAGTTTAAAAAATTTGAAACTATCAGATAAAGTCGAAGTGTTGAAAAAAATTGTAATTTTCAAATTTAGATTGTGAAATGAAGACAAAATTATGAAAAAAATCACAATTTTCGAATAAGATCGAAAGATTAAAAAATTCAGCCTCCATAATACTCGACATTTTCAAAGTTGAAATTTTCACAGAGACGAAATTCGAAAAAAAAATTCGAAATTTTCGAAAAGTCGAGAATTAAAAAAACCGAAATGTTTAGGAGAGATAAAATTTTTAAAAATGCTAAAATTTTTAAGAAAAGCCTCAACTATAAAAATATATTTGAAAAAGTAGAAACTTTCAAAAAATTTTAAATTATCAGAAAAATTCAAAGTTTTGAAAAATATTGTAATTTTCAACTTTAGATTGGGAAATGAAGACGAAATTATGAAAAAAATCGCAATTTTCAAATGAGATCGAAAGATTAAAAAATTCATCCCCCGTAATACTGGACATTTTCAAACTTGAAATTTTCACAGAGTCAAAATTCGGAAAAAATTCGAAGTTTTCAAAAAGTCGAAAATTACAAACACCAAAATGTTTAGAAGAGATAAAATGTTTAAAAATGCCAAAATTTTTAAGAAAAACCTCAACTAAAAAAATATATTTGAAAAGGTCGAGTTTCAAAAAATTTTAAATTATTAGAAAAATTTGAAATTTTGAAAAATATTTTTATTTTCAACTTTAGATTGTGAAATGAAGACAAAATTATGAAAAAAATTACAATGTTCAACTAAGATCGAAAGATTGAAAAATTCAGCCCCAATAATACTCGACATTTTCAAAGTTGAAATTTTCACAGGGTCGAAATTCGGAAAAAAACTCGAAATTTTCGAAAAGTCTAAAATTACAAAAATTGAAATTTTTAAAAGAGCTAAATTTTGTAAAATGCTAACAATAAAAAAAAGCCTAAATTAAAAAATATACAATATTTGAAAAGGTACACACTTTAAAAAAATTTTAAATTATCAGAAAAATTCGAAGTTTTGAAAAATATTGTAATTTTCAACTTTAGATTGTAAAATGAACAAATTATAAAAAAAATTACAATTTTCAAATAAGATCGAAAGATTGAAAAGTTCAGCCCCTATAAAACTCGACATTTTCAAACTTGAAGTTTTCACAGAGTCGAAATTCGGAAAAAAAATCGAAATTTTCGAAAAGTCGAAAATTACAAAAAGTCAAGATTTCTAGTGAGAGAAATAGAAAAAAATCAGTTTTCAACTCAAAATTCTGTACAAAATCGAAACTGTGCAAAAATCCAACTTTCAGAATGTGGCGATGTGGTCCGGGGTATGCTTCCATGATTAGGAATCAGCTAAGCTCATTTACTGATGTAACCCAGCTCAGGCATCTCACGTATCTATTTGCGTTAGACGGCTTAACCCACTTTTTGCTTCCAAGTTTCGTTATTCTACAACGAGAAGGGGGAAAAGATTTTACAACACAAAGCGGGAAATAACCCTCTTAAAGGGCCTAACTGCCCAAAGCACATGCCTACAAATTACTCGATCCGGAAGTGGAAAGCACAGCAGCGGCGGCTGCAAGAACACAATCTCTCGAATCTACTCAGGAAATTGCTCCTGTAAATAATGCATCGCTAATTAAACAAAAGTATCCCTTTGAACTGGAATAAGCTGATGCTAATAAAAATAACGAGGTCAGCTTGAGGGGTGCTTTCGCACATACACACACACGCTAAGCCATAAGGGCACATCAAAGTATAACCGGAAGCTGTAGCCATGGCGACGATATCGGTCCGTGATTGAGTTGCGAGGTGCAGGAGCGTGAGCTAGACCAAAGTGCATTTACTTTGAGCACGATTGAAAGCATCTTTCATCGCCGAGGACTCAATGGCTTCCTTGGAAGTAGAACGAGTTTCGAATCTGTAGGATAAATTGCAAAATGGGATCATTTGGTGGATTAAACGGCACACGGCCATATAAATTGGAGCTTCAGCCGATATGATTCCAAACCCACCGTAGGCGACAGATCACGATATTCAACTAGAACTTCAGACTGCGAAAGTCGTTGAAAAATTACTTTTAACCAGACAGGCAAATTAAAAACCAACGTTGTCGCTATTTCGAGTGCAATTTTTCAATAAGAAAGGATTCTAGAGACAAAAAAGCTAACTGAAGTTATTCTATCTTATAAGTCATTAGTTATTAATGTAACAAAGTGCAGTTATGGCAATTTTCTTGCTCTACAAATTTTATTATAAACGTTAACATCATAGAAGCTATAGAAACCGAGATAATTGCTAAAAAACTGATTTTTAGGAAATTTGACCTTGAATAATTTACTAACGGTTGACCATATAAAAAAATGTCCTAAACAAAACTTGTGGCAAATTTTATGCTCTACAAATTTTATAATAAACGTTAACATCATAGAAGCTATAGAAACCGAGATAATTGCAAAAAACTGTTTTTTGGGAACTTTGACCTTGAATAATTTACTAACGGTTAACCATATAAAAAAATGTCTTGTACAAAACTTGTGGCAAATTTTATGCCTTACAAATTTCATTATAAACGTTAACATATAGATGCTATACAAACCGAGATAATTGCAAAAAACTTATTTTTGGGAAATTTGACCTTGAATAATTTACTAACGGTTAACCATATAAAAAAATGTCTTTTAACAAAACTTGTGGCAATTTTTTGCTTACAAATTTTATTATAAACGTTAACATCATAGAAGCTATAGAAACCGAGATAATTGCAAAAAACTGATTTTTAGGAAATTTGACCTTGAATAATTTACTAACGGTTGACCATATGAAAAAATGTCTTAACAAAACTTGTGGCAAATTTTATGCTCTACAAATTTTATTATAAACGTTAACATTATAGAAGCTATAGAAACCGAGATAATTGCAAAAAACTGATTTTTAGGAAATTTGACCTTGAATAATTTACTAACGGTTGACCACATAAAAAATTTTTTTAACAAAACTTATGGCAAATTTTATGCTCTACAAATTTTATTATAAACGTTAACATCATAGATGCTATAGAAACCGAGATAATTGCAAAAAACTGATTTTTGGGAATTTTGACCTTGAATAATTTACTAACGGTTAACCATATAAAAAAATGTCTTTTACAAAACTTGTGGCAATTTTTTGCTCTACAAATTTTATTATAAACGTTAACATCATAGAAGCTATAGAAACCGAGATAATTGCAAAAAACTGATTTTTAGGAAATTTGACCTTGAATAATTTACTAACGGTTGACCATATAAAAAAATGTCCTTAACAAAACTTGTGGCAAATTTCATGCTTCACAAATTTTATTATAAACATCAACATCATAAATGCTATAGAAACCGAGATAATTGCAAAAAACTGATTTTTAGGAAATTTGACCTTGAATAATTTACTAACGGTTGACCATATAAAAAAATGTCCTAACAAAACTTGTGGCAAATTTTATGCTCTACAAATTTTATTATAAACCTTAACATCATAGAAGCTATAGAAACCGAGATAATTGCAAAAAACTGATTTTTGGGAAATTTGACCTTGAATAATTTACTAACGGTTAACCATATAAAAAAACGTCTTTTACAAAACTTGTGGCAATTTATTTGTTCTACAAATATTATAATAAGCGTTAACATTATAGAAGCTATAGAAACCGAGATAATTGGAAAAAACTGATTTTTAGGAAATTTGACCTTGGATAATTTACCAACGGTTGACCACATAAAAAAAATTTAAAACAGGGCTTATGGCAAATTTTATGCTCTACAAATTTTATTATAAACATCAACATCATAGATGCTATAGAAACCAAGATAATTGCAAAAAACTGATTTTTGGGAAATTTGACCTTGAATAATTTACTAACGGTTAACCATATAAAAAAATGTCTTTTACAAAACTTGTGGCAAATTTTACGCTCTACAAATTTTATAATAAACGTTAACATCATAGAAGCTATAGAAACCGAGATAATTGCAAAAAACAGATTTTTAGGAAATTTGACCTTGAATAATTTACTAACGGTTGACCATATAAAAAAATGTCCTAAACAAAACTTGTGGCAAATTTTACGCTCTACAAATTTTATTATAAACGTCAACATCATAGATGCTATAGAAACCGAGATAATTGCAAAAAACTGATTTTTGGGAACTTTGACCTTGAATAATTTACTAGCGGTTGACCATGTGAAAAAATGTCTTTTCACAAAACTTGTGGCAATTTTTTTGCTTCTACAAATTTTATTATAAACGTTAACATCATAAAAGCTATAGAAACCGAGATAATTGCAAAAAACTGATTCTCAAGAAATTTGACCTTGAATAATTTACTAACGGTTGACCATATGAAAAAATGTCCTAAACAAAACTTGTGGCAAATTTTATGCTCTGCAAATTTTATTATAAACGTTAACATCATAGAAGCTATAGAAACCGAGATAATTGCAAAAAACTGATTCTTAGGAAATTTGACCTTGAATAATTCACTAACGGTTGACCATATAAAAAGTTTTTTTTAACAAAACTTGTGGCAAATTTTATGCTTCACAAATTTTATTATAAACGTTAACATCATAGAAGCTATAGAAACCGAGATAATTGCAAAAAACTGATTTTTAGGAATTTTGACCTTGAATAATTTAGTAACGGTTAACCATATAAAAAAATGTTATTAACAAAACTTGTGGCAAATTTCATGCTTTACAAATTTTATTATAAACGTCAATATTATAGATGCTATAGAAACCGAGATAATTGCAAAAAACTGATTTTTGGGAACTTTGACCTTGAATAATTTACTAACGGTTAACCATATAAAAAAATGTCTTTTACAAAACTTGTGGCAATTTTTTTGCTCTACAAATTTTATTATAAACGTTAACATCATAGAAGCTATAGAAACCGAGATAATTGCAAAAAACTGATTCTTAGGAAATTTGACCTTGAATAATTTACTAACGGTTGACCATATAAAAATTTTTTTTAACAAAACTTGTGGCAAATTTTATGCTTTACAAATTTTATTATAATTGTTAACATCATAGAAGCTATAGGAACCGAGATAATTGCAGAAAACTGATTTTTAGGAACTTTGACCTTGAATAATTTACTAACGGTTAACCATATAAAAAAATGTTTTAAACAAAACAAAAATGTTGTCTTCTTTTAGAATTTGAACTTGAAAACTTCGACTTCTTTAAAATTTCGATTTTTTGATCTAGACTTTTTAAAAATGTCAATTTTTAAAAATTTCGACATGCTTTCAAAATTTGAGTGTTTTTCAAAACTAATACCTTTTTGGAATTTTTAAATTTCTAAGAATATGGATTTTTTTTAAATTTTTACTTGTTAAAAATGTCTACTATGGTTGAAAATTAGTTATTTGAAGGTTCAATTTTTTTATATTTCGACTTTTTTAAATTTCTAATTATTCAATTTCAATTTTTTTTTAATTTCAATTTTTTGACAATTTTGTCTTCATTTATAAATTTAAATTTAAAAATTTCGACTTTTTTCCATATTGTGAACTGTTTAAAAAATTTCGCGTCTTTTCAAACTGAGCTTTTTTTAAGATTTAGCAATATTTTCAAAATTTCGGCTTCCTTAGAAAGGTCAACTTATTAAAAATTTTAAAATTTATAAAAACTTTTGATTTTTTAAAAATCTGCATCGCTTTTCAGGTTTTTCATTTTATTTTGAATTTTTACTTTTTCTGTATGTCGACTTTTTGATAATGTAAACTGACGTAACTTTTAAATTTTTAAGAAATTTTGATCGTTTCTCAAATTTCCACATTTATATCGACCTTTTTTAAAGATGTTGGTTTTTGAAAATTTTAACCTTTTTGAACTTTTTGTTTTTAAAATAGAACCAGTTTTTAAAGTATCGACAATTTTTTATAATTCTGACTTGAGAATACTTTAATTTAATAAAAAAAATATTCTAACTTTAGTATTTTCAAATTTCAACTATTTTTTAAAATTTCTGGTTTTCTCACAAATTTCCAAATTTTCTTGAAAAGGTTCGATTTTTTAAGAATTTCGATACTTTTTACGACTTCAAAATTTGGACTCTTCTTTGAGTTTTGGATCTTTTGTAATTAGTTTTTTTCAAAGTTTGGACCTCTAAAAATGTTGACCCTTTTTTTCAAAGTATTAACTATTTTTCCAATTTTGACGTTTTTATCCAAAATTTCGATAATTTTATGAGATTTTGACTTTTCTTGAAAAGTTTTACTTTTTCAAAGATAAATTTTTTAATTTTGTGAAGTCCTTTGAAAATTTTGATTTTTTTAAAGAATTTTTACGTTTCTAAATATCACGACTTTTGTTCCTTTTTTCAAAATCTGGACCGTGTCTATATTTCGACCTTGTTATAAAATTTTCAGTACCTTAAAAGGAAAAAGCCGAATCCTTATACTCTCACTCTCCTGTTCGTCCCTCCGTCTGTCACAAATACTTAAAAAGAGGTTTTCCACGAAAACTATTGTAATAAAATGAGGGATTAATTTGGTGCCCGAAATTAATATATTGTGGGAGCTACCTCTAAGGATCCTAAAATATTTTTTTTTATCCTTTTCGGTCCAATCGTCTTAAAGATAGATTTTATATGTCAGGAATCATGGTTCCTTCCTCCGTTCTCCTAGGTTAATAAAAATAAAATTTAGTATTAGGTCATAGATTATCAGAAAATTGTAGATTTTCTTGATGTCGTAATAGTTCTTGAGAAAAAAAAATATTTTATGGAAAAATAGGTTCCTTGCATTCCAAAGCTTTTTGACCCTAATTTTTTTTTCCAAAAAAAAACTTGATTTTGCTGAAGGATATAATGCAGATTAAATTTGCCTTTTAACATTATTTCATTTGGATGAATATTTTCGATAGCCAAGCTATCGTCTTCAAAGAGAAATTGTCTTTCTCTAGAGATGATAGCTTGGCTACTCAAACTCGATAGAACAACCTTTGTTGTGTTTTTTAATCTTTCTTGGTTTCAGGGGATAAGATTTGGATTTCAATTTTTGAAGATAACCAAGGACCACCATTTTCGGAGTTAGCACTAGTCAACGCAATGCGGTAATTGCGGTTGGAACCGAGTATTTTAGTAAGATCCGAGGCGATCTCATAAATTGTGTTAGTCACCAGCTTATTGCAAAATCCGAATGAATGCTTTTTATCGAGATATCAATATAGTTATCGGTTCCATAAATATTTGGATTGATTGTTAAAAAAAGTGTATATATCTAAAAATAAATATTTTTTTATCTTTCAATTATAACACAAGAAAATTGGTGTGGAATCCCAATTGTGCGAGTCCCCTGGCCCTTGGCTGAATTTTTGTTTGTATTTTTTTCTTTCAAAATTTTGACTATCAAAGTTTCAACTGGTTTTTCTCAAAGTTTTCTTGCTTTTTGAAATTTTCGACTGCAACAAAAATGTTGGTATTAAAATCAAATTAAACTATTAATAATAACTATTGGGATCGAATTTAAAGGAAATTGTATTTTACAAGTCTCATAATAAAAGTGTTTTAACGTTAATTTAAAATCCATTCTTTTGCTGAAGCTTGTAAATGTAAGTAAAATGTGCTCGGTTGTCATTACATCGAGATTAAAGCCAAAAATTCCAGAAAATATTGAATTTTTAAGACGAAAATCAAATTTTTAAAAATCACCATTATTATATTCTAGTTCTCTTTTTTTTTCATTATAATTATCATTCAATTTTTATAATTCAAAAAAAACATTGTCGATATTTATTCCCCATGATATATATTTTGAAACAAGAAAAGTCCCTAAGGATGCATAATATATTAAACCTTCAAGTTGGGAATATAATTTAAAATCACATCGAGTGAAATTTAATATTCTGGATGATCAAATAAGGTAAAAGGTTAGTAAAGTCAAACGAAATATGTAATCAAAATAGGTAATTGAAACATCGCCGCCAACAGACAACAGATAAACTTCCCCAAAAAGACATTAACGTGCTACCGACGTTGTTACATATCGATTTGTTTTAATTAAACCAACAAAACAAAACTTCCCCCAGGTGCAAAACAATGCATCATCCCCCTTTTATACATCTAACAGAAAACAAAAACAGAATGTTAAAGATCGAAAAGCAGTTTCAAAAGGATCATCCCCTCGAATTCAACTTTGCACTTAGCGATTCCGCGAATGTTTCAGTTGGCGTCTGCACGAAAAATATTCACCGCAACGGAGTAAATCCGCCTGTTCGCCGACAGTATCTTTCTCGGTTATTAAGCCGGGGAAGTGTTATTAGTATCAAATTAAAATTCGGTCGAAAGGACCCTATAGACACATTAGAGGGTTAACGCCGGCGCGACCCCTCGGGGTCGCCAGCTAGCTCTCGCTTAATAATTGCTGTGACTTCATTTTAGGTTGTCCTGTTTGTAAAGCGGGAATTAGAGAGAATTTGCTAGATTTTAATTCCCCAGTACGATGTTTCATTAAATATTGCGTAATGGTTGACAATGCACTAAAAGGGTCGTCTTTTATTAACGATATCGTGGCCTGTAGTTACTTAAACTGCGCCCAGTATAGACCTTATTAAAGATATGTAAACGAGAAATTATTTTTTCATCAAAATGGATTAGGTTTTCCAACTTTTTTGTCATAAAAACCAAAAGTTTCTAGAATCGAAACACCACATTTAAAAAAAGTTTTCCCATCTAGTGAGCTGCTCTCATTTTTTGTCATGTTTATGTATATTCCTTGCTTCAATCAGTGTCTTTAACAAATAAGTAAACCCTTAAAAAAATCATAACTATTAAATTTTATTAACGATTAAAAAGCAACAGATATTCAAAAATTCCACAATGTTTCGATAAATATTTGCTAACACCGGACCAGGTTTCGCATTTCTGCATCATCGGAGGTTATGCTAACAAGCTTCATGGATCACAGACTCCTATGAAGTAAGGGTTCCTTAAAAATTTTTCTAATAAAAAAGAAAATTTCGAGATTCAAAAAAATCGAATTTTCAAAAAACTAAAAATCATTGAAATCGTACAATTTTCAAAACAATATAATTTTGAAAAAGTTAGGATTTTTAAACATAAAAATTTTGAAAAAAAGTCTCACGATTTTCAAACTAAAAAATCTAAAATAGGCGGATAGATTTCGAAATTTTCCAAATGCGTTAAAATTTTGAAAAAAGTCGTCGTAATTTCAAAAAAATGGAAGTTTGGAAAAAATTCAAAATTGTAAGATAGGTAAAATTTAAAATAAAAGTCGAAATTATGAAGGATGATCGAAATTTCCAAAAAAAAAACTGAAGATTTTCAAAATACGTCTGTAGTTTCCAAAAAGGCAGATTATTTTAATATACTTTAAAATTCAAAAAGAAATTGAACACTTGAAAAAAAATGGGTATTTAAAAAAACAAAACAGCCAAAAAGGTCCAAATTTTCAAAAAATTCGAAACTTAGAAAGAAATCAAAAGTTTAAGATAAAGATGAATTTAAAAAGGTCTAATTTTTAAAAACCTTACATTTTCTAAAAAAAAAAAATAGAAGTATCAAGATGTGTTAAGATGTGATACACAGCAGAAGTTTTTGAAAAAAAGTAAAAATTTTAAAAAAGTTAAAAATTTTGAAGAAGAATAAAATTTTGAAAATGTGTAGATGGAAAATCTTCTTGTACCCATAATGTGATGCTCCTATAAAACGTTAAACCTTTTCCTAGGATACAAGTAGAATACAACCTAGACTGCAAATTGATGCAGTTTTCCACGTAAGTATAGTAAATCATAGGTAGCTGAAATCCCAACAGCTAAAACAATGCCACCTAGCGAAGCGGTGGCTCTCTAGAGTCCCCAGAAGACACGGATTCTAAAGCACAGACCAATAGGTTTGACCGGTTTTGATCTTGTCTAACAAAATCGAAACCGGTCTTTGGTCGAACTACCATCAGTTAAAACAATGCCACCTAGCAAAGCGGTTGCTCTCTGGGAAAGTTCCCAGAAGACAAGGATTCTAATGCACAGACCAATAGGTTTAAACATTTATTAGATTTGAAGTTTGGAAACCAAAGGCCGGTTTCGATCTTGTCTAACAAGATCGAAAGCAGTCAAGCAGTCAAATTTCGAGAAAAACGTCGAAATTTAATGGTATACTCAAACTTAAAAAAAGGACAAAAAAGGACAAAAAGGACAAAAAAGGACACAAAAAGACAAAAAAGGACAAAAAAAGAACGAAAAAGGACAAAAAAACCCAAAAAGGGACAAAAAAGGACAAAAAAGAACAAAAAAGAATAAAAAACAACAATTTGGTTTAATTATGTTAGAAAAGTTGAAAGTGAAAAAATAGAAACTTTTTTCTAGTTCAAATTTTACCACCTAGTATCCTTTTTACTAAGAGTTTTCCGATACACGTTCACAAAAAATTTTTGCTTGAAATTTTCTCTATCAGCTGTTTCATTTAAGTCACTTAAAACGGGGACACCCTGTGTATAAAAAAGATTCTATAGACAGTCAAATTTCGAGAAAAAAGTCGAAATTTAATGGTAAACTCAAATTTAAAAAAAGGACAAAAAAGGACACAGAAGGACAAAAAAGGACACTAAAGGACAAAAAAGACAAAAAAAGGATAAAAAAAGGACGAAACCGGACAAAAAGCTCAAAGAGGGACAAGAAAAGAACGAAACCGGACAAACAAGCTCAAACAGGGACAAAATGGGACAAAAAAGAACAAAAAAGAATTAAAAATAACAAAGTATTTAGTTTAAATATCTTCGAAAACTTAAAAAGGAAAAGTATAAACTTTTTTTCTAATTCAAATTTTAAAATCTTGTATTTTTTTATTAAGAGTTTCCGGATACATGTTCATAGAAAATTTTTGCTTAAAATTATTTTTTCTATCAGCTGTTTCATTTAAGGCACTTAAAACGGGGACACCCTGTGTATAAAAAAGATTCTATAGACAGTCAAATTTCGAGAAAAAAGTCGAAATTTAATGGTAAACTTAAACTTAAAAAAAAGGGCAAGAAAAGGTCACAGACGGACAGAAAAGGACACTAAAAGACAAAAAAGGATAAAAAAAGAACAAAAAAGAACAAAAACTCTTAAAAAAGAACAAAAAAAGAACAAAAACGAATATAAAAAAATAATTTGGTTTAAATATCTTAGAAAACTTGAAAGTGAAAAAAAATAAATTTATGTTCTAACTCAAATTTTAACACCTTGTATCTTTTTTACTAAGAGTCTCCGGATACATGTTCATAGACAATTTTTGCTTAAAATTATTTTTTCTATCACCTGTTTTATTTAAGGCATTTAAAATGGGGACACCCTGTGTATAAAACAGATTCTATAGACAGTCAAATTTGGAGAAAAAAGTTGAAATTTAATGGTGAACTTAAACTTAACAAAAAGGACAAAAAAGGACACAGAATGACTAAAAAGACCAAAAAACAACAAAAAAGGACAAAAAGGCTTAAAAAGGGACAAAAAAGAACAAAAACAAATTAAAACAAACAAAAAAGAACAAAAGAGCCAAAAAAGGAACAAAAAAGAACAAACAAGGACAAAAAAGGACAAAAAAGACAAAACGAAAAAGGACAAAAGTGGACAAAAGGACAAAAAAGAACAAAAAGGGATAAAAAAGGATAAGTACGAAAAGAGTCATAATTTTAATGTTAGACATATTTCGAGGCAAAAGTCGAAATTTGCAGAACACAAAAGGTAAAAATTTCAAAAAAAAATAGTCTACATTTCGGGAGACATTGCTAAGTAAGTAAAATTTGGATGTAATTTCTCAACAAAAAAAACGAAATTTCGAGTAATAGAAAATGTAGAATTTTAAAATAAAAGGCTGCATTATTAGAAAAAAGCTAAACCCAAATTTGGAGAAAAAAGTCGAAATTTAATGGTAAACTCAAACTTAAAAAGACACAGAAGGACTAAAAAGGACCAAAAACAACAACAAAAAATACAAAAACGAAAAAAAATATAACAAAAAACAGAAAAAGGAACAAAAAAGGACAAACAAGGACAAAAAGTACAAAAAAGGACCATAAAAGACAAAAAAAAGACAACAAAAGGACAAAAGAGGACAAAAAAGGACAAAACGGGACAAAAAAGGATAAGTACAAAAAGAGTCATAATTTTAATGTTAGACGTATTTCGAGGCAAAAGTCGAAATTTGCAGAACACAAAAGGTAAAAATTTCAAAAAAAATAGTCGACATTTCGGGAGGCATTGCTAAGTGAGTAAAATTTGGATGTAATTTCTCGACAAAAAAAAACGAAATTTCGAGTAATAGAAAATGTAGAATTTTAAGATAAAAGGCTGCATTATTAGAAAAAAGCTAAAATCAAATTTAGAGAAAAAATTCGAAATTTAATAGTAAACTTAAACTTAAAAAAAGACAAAAAAAGACACAGAAGGACTAAAAAGGATCAAAAACAACAAAAAAAGGACAAAAAAGCCTAAAAAGAGACGAAATGGGACAAAAAATAACAAAAACAAACAAAAACGAACAAAAAAGAACCATAAAAGACACAAAAAAGATAACAAAAGGACAAAAGAAGACAAACAAGGACAAAAAGAACAAAAAGGGACAAAAAAGAATAAGTACGAAAAGAGTCACAATTTTAATGTTAGACGTATTTCGAGGCAAAAGTCGAAATTTGCAGAACACAAAAGGTAAAAATTTCAAAAAAAAAATAGTCGACATTTCGGGAGACATTGCTAAGTAAGTAAAATTTGGATGTAATTTCTCAACAAAAAAAAAACGAAATTTCGAGTAATAGAAAATGTAGAATTTTAAAATAAAAGGCTGCATTATTAGAAAAAAGCTTAACCCAAATTTGGAGAAAAAAGTCGAAATTTAATGGTAAACTCAAACTTAAAAAAAGACACAGAAGGACTAAAAAGGACCAAAAACAACAAAAAAAGGACAAAAAAGCCTAAAAAAGGAACAAAAAAGGACAAAAAAGAACAAAAACAAACAAAACGAACAAAAAAGAACAAAAAAACAGAAAAAGGAACAAAAAAGGACAAACAAGGACAAAAAGTACAAAAAAGGACCATAAAAGAAAACAAAAGGCCAGAAGAGGACAAAAAGGACAAAAAGAACAAAAAAACACCATGAAGGACAAAAAAAGACAACAAAAGGACAAAAGAGGACAAAAAAGGACAAAAAAGGATAAAAAGGGACAAAACACGATAAGTACAAAAAGAGTCATAATTTTAATATATTTGTTATTTCGAGGCAAAAATCGAAAGATTAAAATTTCAAAAAAAATAGTCGACATTTCGGGAGACATTGCTAAATAAATTTGGATGTAATTTCGCAACAAAAAAAAACGAAATTTCTAGTAATAGAAAATGTAGAATTTTAAGATTAAAGGATGCATTACTAGAAAAAAGCTAAACATTAAAAAAATGACGAAAAAAGCGACATTCTAAACAAGTCGATTTTTTAGCAAAATGACATTTTAAATATGTGTTAATAATAATAATAATAGTTTATTATGTTTCAACGAGCTTTGAACCCCAATTATAGAAACAAATAAGAGTCCGGATTGTCCATTATAAAAACAATGTGTCAAACTTTGGTAATAAAGTAGAAATTTTGAATAAAAGATCCCTTTCGAAGATAAATTGATATAAATTGAGATAAATTTTAAGAAAAGACTAATTTAGGAAAAGCTAAACTTAAAAAAATTCTAAATTTCCAAAAAAAAAGACGAAATTTCTCGAGAAAAGTTAACTAAAAAAACTAGTTTAAAAGAAAAGTCGAATATTTAATAAATTGACAAATTTCAAAAAAAAAGTCAAAATTTGCAGAAATATAAATTTTGTTAGAAACAATTTTAACATAATAATAGAATTTTTGAAATGTAACAAAATTTGGGAAACGAAACGACATTTTCAAGAACTGGAATTTAAGAACATCGATTTTCGAAGGATGGTCACAGTAACAATTAAGAAAAATGTTATTTTTATTAAGACAGATACTGGTTGTGGATAAATTTTTCGAAACAAGATAAGATATTTTGAAGGAATGTTTACTTGCAAAATAAAAAATATTCTTAAGGGAAACATCATAAAAAAAGCTTCAAGATAGGAAGAATCAGAGAGGTTGCTGCATTTAAAAAATTGTATAGAAATCTTTGTGTGATCTAATTCCAACCTTTCATGATAAAGGGCATCTAGCGATGTTCTGCTTTATAAATTTGTTTGATACAAGATTTTTCTTAAAAAATCTATTCTATGAGGAAAAATCTGCCTCAACAAAAATTGACTTAACCTAGAAAATTAACCTTTTCAATTCACATAATTGGTAAACAATATATTTTTTTTTGGTAGAACGAATTGGTCCTTGGTTATCTTCAAATATTGAAATGCAAATCTTGTCTCCTGAAACCAAGAAAGATTAAAAAACACAACAGAGGTTGCTTTACCGCGTTTCGATAGCTAAGCTATCATCTTCAGAGAGATAATAACGTTAGTAGTACTAACGTTAGTATCTCTCTGAAGATGATAGCTTGGCTATCGAAACGCTTTAGAGCAACATCTGTTTTGTTTTTTAAACTTTCTTGGTTTCAGGGGGACAAGATTTGTGTTTCAGTATTAGGTAAACAATACACTTTATAATTCCATTTTAAATTACTTACCAAAATGTATTTTTAATATCCCAACGAAAAAATTCCGAGAGAATCAAAACAAACAAAATTGTCCAAATTCCTGTGATGGTCTTATACCTATAATTCTTGCGGCAGTGCTGAAAAATTCGATTTTTTTCCTCCTTGTAAATAAAAGCGCTACGTGGAGCATATTCAAGAATCCATTATTTTTCACTGGATGATTAGAGGGCGTTCATTATGGCCGCTTTTGTGTTATCCCGTCACCGTTGACAGGATCGAATTAATAATTCGCAAGTTTTATATTATACCCGTCCAGTCGATCTTTTTGTCTCGCCAGTCGGCGTATATACGCTAATTGTCCTCGCGGCACACTAAACGCTAAGCCCTCTATAAAAGTAAAGAGGCCGAAAATAGTGAGTTAAAAATAATCCGGAACGAACCGAGAAACCGAGAGGAGCGAGAGAGAGAATAAAAATTTGCTTTAGTACTGAAAACGCTCTAAAAACCATCAAATGTCGGTTATTATTAATAGAGAAATAATGGCCGTTAAGTTAAATATTTATCGGATATTTGCTACTTTTAATGGAAGGGACCAAATCGACTGATGATGGATTTATTTCGATTTCGTTAACGTTCTTGGGTCGTCAAGTAAATTGGCTTGAAGCAAGATTCCTTCTTCGTGTAGTGCAAGCTTGAAAAATTTATTTGGGGTCGTAATGACGTAATAGGGTCGTCGGTTTCAAAAAAACACACAATCCTAATAAACTGAGGTCCTTTCGAAGCTGAAATTATTGCTCCCTTTGACATCTTTATATTTGGAGACGGGAAAGTCATCTCTTATTATAATGCGATTTATTTTCGACTAAAGCCCCTTCAGTCAAATATGACAGATCGAATATTCCGCCAAAGTCTCTTGTTAGCGTCGCTTTCGAGAATATATTTGGGTTTTGTATGGTTCACAATGAGAAGGGCCGGAGCAATAAGTTGCGAGAACAACTTGGCAAAAATATTTTATAGCCAACAAAGTAATTTATAAGAAAAGGTGTCCCTTGATTTCATAAGTCGTTTTTGAAGCTTAATATTTCAACTTTTATTATGTACGTAAACTAGGGACAGCAGCAGCTTATAAAAATAGCTGTTTTTACTAAGTATTATAGTGCATACGTTTTACTTGTCTGGCAAATACAGTTATTAAAAGTAAAAACCTGATAATGAAAAATACCTGATTAGTGAGTAATAAAATCAGTTTATTCAAGCTGGAACTAGCAATTTATATTTTTAAGCAAATAAAACAGCTGAAGCTGTTTTTACAACTAACATCTAGGAATATGTGTTTTTGTTTCCAAGTCCTGTCAGTAACTGCAGTAAACAGAGATAAATGTTAAAAATAAAAATATGGTAGTAATACTACAGCTTGTCAAAGTTTTTTCTTTTACTAGTAGTATCTAGTACAAGCTGTGTCAATTAAATTTAGATTTAAAAATACCTTGTAGAAATATTGACTTCCAGTCCTAGCTGTTGATAGCAAAGGGTTTAAGCAGCTGGTCTAAGCTGCTTTTATTTCTAAAATTCCTTAACTGGTAAAGACATCTATTAGAAATAAGTGCAAGTTGTCCGAACTGTTTTTATTTTGAACAGCTAAGGTTAGATATCTTTATTCATAAGGTCTGTATTAAGTAGTAAAGCCAATTAAAAAACATTTAGGATTAGTTGTTTTTATTTGCAGAAGCAGTCTTTGCAAGTACTAGCATTTCACAAAAATTAAAACAAGCTGTTTTTATTTTTAGGATTTTCTAATTGGTGAAGAATTTTAATTGCTGAGAAATTTTAATAAGTAAGAAATTTTACTTGCTGAAAAATTTTAATTGGTGAGGAATCAAAAATTAGAAAAAGTTGTCAAAACTAATTTGAGTTTTACCTTTTAGGACTAACAGTTTTCATTCTCTAAAGCTCTTCTAACTACTTACAGTTGAGGCTGGAAGTTTTTATTTATAAAATTTTACTTAGCAAATAAAAACAGCTGATAAAAATAATACTTAGTCCAAGATACTTCTATGACTTACAGTAACCATCCCCTGTTTTTATTTTTAAGAGCTTCATCAGGTTATAAAATCAGCTGTTGAAGATAAAAACAGCAGGAAAACATCTTATTTTTAGGATTTTTTATAACTGGTAGACAAAAATTAAAACAAGCTGCTTTTATTTTTAGGATCTTCTAATTGGTAAGGAATTTTAATTGCTGAGGAATTTTAATTGGTAAGGAATTTTAATTAATGAGGAATTCAAAATTGGAAAAAGTTGTCAAAACTGATTTGAATTGTAACTTTTAGAACTAAGGGTGCATTTAGGTTAGATACTTTATTCCGTACATATCGCTCAGACATAAGTATCATCTATCCTGAGAGAAGCTATCCGAGACTTATCTACACAGCTGACAGGAGCTAGTTTCTCTCAGGATAGTTGACACTTATGTCAGAGACATCTATCCTGAGAGAAGTTATCCAAGACTTATCTACACAGTCTGGCTCTCAGGATAGTTGACACTTATGTCAGAGAGAAAATATATTTTATGTTAGAGAAAAATATACGCAAAAAGTGTCTAGTGTAAACGCACCGTAACAGTTTTTATTCCCTGAAGCTCTTCTAACTAATAAAGACGAGTATTTACTACTCACAGTTAAGGTTGCAAGTTTTTATTTATAAAATAATGCTTGACCAATAAAAACAGCTAAAAAACCAGCTAAAAAAACAGCTAAAGACACTTCTATGACCTACAGCAACGATCCCTTGTTTTTATTCTTAAGAGCTTTTATGAGTTATAAAATCAGCTGTTAAGGATAAAAACAGCCGGTAAATCTATTTTTATTTTTACGGTTTTTGTAACTGGTAGACATCTGTTCGAATTAGACAGATTGGACAATTTGTTTAATTTTAACGGAACTGTTTTTACCTAGTTACGACCAATTCCTTTTATTTCTAAGAGCTGACTTAAGTAATAAAGACAAGCTCTTTTTTTTGATAAGAGTTAGAACTGGCTGTTTTTATTTACAAAAGTACTCTTACAAAGTAAGCATAGTTAGAAATAGAACAACTTTAATCCAAAAAGCTTTAAAAACACTGAGTTATAATTGGCTGTTTTTACTTTAAATAGCTTTCTTAGATACCGAAGTCAGCTGTTAAATTCAACTAAATTAGAAATTAAAACAGATTATCCACATAACTTTTACCCTTTACAGGACTAGCTTTTATTTCTGAGCTATCCTAATTAATAAAAATAAACTGATTTTACCACCATTATCTCTCTGAAGATGATAGCTTGGCTATTGAAACGCGTGAGAGCAACCTTTGATGTGTTTTTTAAACTTTTTTGGTTTCAGGGAACAAGATTTGTATTTTAATTTTTAAATATAACCAAGGACCAGTCCGTTTTACCACTAACGGTAAGATCTGACTGCTTTTATTTATAAAAGTAAGTATTTTTAACAATTAAGTACAACTGTTGGTAATAAACCATAATTATGCCAACTATGATCAACTGTTTTTATTTAAGAGCTTTCTTGGGTAATGAAGTCAGCTATTATAAATAAAAACAGTCGGTTTAAGCTCTTTTTATTTTTAAGATTATTTAACTACTAACTATATCTATTAGAAGTGAATCAGATTGTCTTAACTGTTTTTTACTTTAAATACAAGTGAAACTTGCTGCTGTTTTTATATTTAGAAGCTGATAATAAATCTTAGGTAGCCCAGAATGACTAACAACTACAATCAGCTGTTTTTATTTAAGAACTTTCTCGAGTAATAAAGTCAGCTGTTAAAAATAAAAACAGTTGTTGCTTTAAGCTGTTTTTATTTTTAAGATTGTTTAACTGGTAAGGATATCTATTAGAACTGAAAACAGCTTGTCGTAACTGTTTTTTGCTTTAAATAAAGGTAAAATTTCCTGCTGTTTTTATTTTTAGAAGCTGATAATAAATTATGAGTAAATTAGAATGACTTACAGCTACCATTAACTGTTTTTATTAAAAAATATTCTTCGGTAATAAAGTCAGCTATTAGAAATAAAAACAGTCGCTTCAAGCTGTTTTCATTTTTAAGATTGTTTAACTAGTAAGTATATCTATTAGAACTAAAAACAGCTTGTTCAAACTGTTTTTTACTTTTATTAAAAGTGAAATTTGCTGCTGCTTATATTTTCAACAGCTGATAATAATTCATAGGTAGGCCAGAATGACTTACAATTACGATTAACTGTTTTTATTTAGGAAATTTCTTGGGTAATAAGGTCAGCTATTAGAAATAAAAACAGTTGCTTCAAGCTGTTTTTATTTTTAAGATTGTTTATTTAGTAAGGATATCTATTAGAACTAAAAACAGCTTGTTCAAACTGTTTTTTACTTTTATTACAAGTGAAATTTGCTGCTGTTTTTATTTTTAGAAGCTAATAATTAATTATAGGTAAACCAGAATAACTTACAACTACGATTAACTGTTTTTATTAAAGAACATTTTTGGGTAATAAAGTTAGCTATTAGAAATAAAAACAGTTGTTTCAAACTGTTTTCATTTTTAAGATTGTTTAACTAGTAAGCATATCAATAGGAACTGAAAGCAGCTTGTCCAAATTATTTTTTACTTTTATTAGAGGTGAAACTTGCTGCTGTTTTTATTTTTAGAAGCTGGTAATAAATCACAAGTAGACCAGAATGACTAACAACTACGATCAACTGTTTTCATTAAAGAACTTTTTTAAGTAATGAAGTAAGCTATTAGAAATAAAAACAGTTGCTTCAAGCTGTTTTCATTTTTAAGATTATTTAATTAGTAAGTATATCTATTGGAACTAAAAACAGATTATCCTAACTGTTTTTCATTTTTAATACAGGTGAAACTTGCTGCTGTTTTTATTTTTAGAAACTGATAATACATCATAGGTAAACCAGAATAACTTGCAACTACGATCAACTGTTTTTATTAGAGCATTTTCCTAAATAATAAAGTCAATTATTAGAAATTAAAACAGTTGCTTCAAGCTGTTTTCATTTTTAAGATTGTTTAACTAGTAAATACATCTATTAGAACTGAAAACAGCTTGTCCTAACTGTTTTTGACTTTTATTAGAGGTGAAACTTGCTGCTGTTTTTATTATGAGAAGCTGATACTAAATCATGGATAAGTCAGAATGACTTAGAACTACCATTTTACCGTTTTAATTTAAGAACTTTCTTAGGTAATAAACTCAGCTATTAGAAATAAAAAGAGCTGCTTCAAGCTGTTTTCATTTTTAAGATTGTTTAACTAGTAAGGACATCTATAAGAACCGAAAACAGATTGTCCTAACTGTTTTTTACTTTAAATACAGGTGAAACTTGCTGCTGTTTTTATATTTAGAAGCTGATAATAAATCTTAGGTAGGCCAGAATGACTAACAACTACAATCAGCTGTTTTTGTTTAAGAACTTTCTTAAGTAATAAAGTCAGCTATTAAAAATAAAAACAGTTGTTGCTTCAAGCTGTTTTCATTTTGAAGATTGTTTAACTAATAAGGATATCTATTAGAACTGAAAACAACTTGTCGTAACTATTTTTTGCTTTAAATAAAGGTAAAATTTGCTGCTGTTTTCATTTTTAGAATCTGATAATAAATCATGGGTAAATCAGAATGACTTACAACTACCATTAACTGTTTTTATTAAAAAACATTCTTCAGTAATAAAGTCAGCTATTAGAAATAAAAACAGTCGCTTCAAGCTGTTTTCATTTTTAAGATTGTTTAACTAGTAGGTATATCTATTGGAACTAAAAACAGCTTGTCCAAACTGTTTTTTACTTTTATTACAAGTGAAATTTGCTGCTGCTTATATTTTCAAAAGCTGATAGTAATTCATAGGTAGGCCAGAATGACTTACAATTACGATTAACTGTTTTTATTTAGGAACTTTCTTGGGTAATAAGGTCAGCTATTAGAAATAAAAACAGTTGCTTCAAGCTGTTTTCATTTTTAAGATTGTTTAACTAGTAAGGATATCTATTAGAACTAAAAACAGCTTGTTCAAACTGTTTTTTACTTTTATTACAAGTGAAATTTGCTGCTGCTTATATTTTCAAAAGCTGATAATAATTCATAGCTAGGCCAGAATGACTTACAATTACGATTAACTGTTTTTATTTTGGAACTTTCTTGGGTAAGAAGGTCAACTATTAGAAATAAAAACACTTGCTTTAAGCAGTTTTTATTTTTAAGATTGTTTAACTAGTAAGTATATTTATTAGAAGTAAAAATGGCTTGTCCTAATTGTTTTTTATTTTTAATACAAGTAAAACTTGCTGCTGTTTTTATTATTAGAGGCTAATAATAAATCATGTGTAGGTCAGAATGACTTACAATTACCATTAACTGTATTTATTTAAGAACTTTCTTGGGAAATAAAGTCAGCTATTAAAAATAAAAACAGTTGCTTCAAGCTGTTTTCATTTCTTAGACTGTTTGACTAAAAAGTATATCTATTAGAACCAAAAACAGCTTGTTCAAACTGTTTCTTACTTTTATTACAGGTGAAAGTTGCTGCTGCTTTTATTTTTAGAAGCTGATGATAATTCATAGGTAGGCCAGAATGACTTACAGTTACGATGAACTGTTTTTTTTAAGGAACTTTCTTGGGTCGTGAAGTCAGTTATTAGAAATAAAAACGGTTGCTTCAAGCTGTTTTTATTTTTGAGATTTTTTTACTAGTAATTATATGTATTGGAACTAAAAACTATTTGTTTGAACTGTTTTTTACTTTAAATACAGATTAAACTGGCTGCTGTTTTTATTTTTAGAAGCTGCTTTAATAAATGACGACAAACTACCTTTATTGCTACTAATTGATAACAGTAACTTTAGAAAGCAAATGCTGCTATTAGAAAAACGATGTAGCTAATTTTAGATGCCTTTATGACTTACAACTATGACTTTTTGTTTTAATTTTTACAAGTTTTCTTGAATAATAACGTCATATTTGAAAAACAAAAATAGCTAATTTAAGTTGTTTTTATTTTTAACTGTTTTCACCAATAAAAATATTTATTGGAAATTACAGAATGTTATCCAAACTGTTTTTACTTTTAAAAATAAAAACTAGCTCTTTGTATTTCTAAGAGATGTTTTATCTAGTGAAGACAAGCATTTTATCTCTCCTTCTCGCTCTCTCTCTCTCTCTCTCTATATATATATATATATATATATATTTATATATATATCTATCTATCTATCTATCTATATATCTATCTATCTATCTATCTATCTATCTATCTATCTATCTATCTATCTATCTATCTATCTATCTATCTATCTATCTATCTATCTATCTATCTATCTATCTATCTATCTATCTATCTATCTATCTATCTATCTATCTATCTATCTATCTATCTATCTATCTATCTATCTATCTATCTATCTATCTATCTATCTATCTATCTATCTATCTATCTATCTATCTATCTATCTATCTATCTATCTATCTATCTATCTATCTATCTATCTATCTATCTATCTATCTATCTATCTATCTATCTATCTATCTATCTATCTATCTATCTATCTATCTATCTATCTATCTATCTATCTATCTATCTATCTATCTATCTATCTATCTATCTATCTATCTATCTATCTATCTATCTATCTATCTATCTATCTATCTATCTATCTATCTATCTATCTATCTATCTATCTATCTATCTATCTATCTATCTATCTATCTATCTATCTATCTATCTATCTATCTATCTATCTATCTATCTATCTATCTATCTATCTATCTATCTATCTATCTATCTATCTATCTATCTATCTATCTATCTATCTATCTATCTATCTATCTATCTATCTATCTATCTATCTATCTATCTATCTATCTATCTATCTATCTATCTATCTATCTATCTATCTATCTATCTATCTATCTATCTATCTATCTATCTATCTATCTATCTATCTATCTATCTATCTATCTATCTATCTATCTATCTATCTATCTATCTATCTATCTATCTATCTATCTATCTATCTATCTATCTATCTATCTATCTATCTATCTATCTATCTATCTATCTATCTATCTATCTATCTATCTATCTATCTATCTATCTATCTATCTATCTATCTATCTATCTATCTATCTGTCTATCTGTCTATCTGTCTATCTAGTCTATCTGTCTATCTATCTATCTATCTATCTATCTATCTATCTATCTATCTATCTATCTATCTATCTATCTATCTATCTATCTATCTATCTATCTATCTATCTATCTATCTATCTATCTATCTATCTATCTATCTATCTATCTATCTATCTATCTATCTATCTATCTATCTATCTATCTATCTATCTATCTATCTACCTATCTACCTATCTATCTATCTATCTATCTATCTGTCTCTCTCTCTCTTCTCTCTCTCTCTCTCTCTCTCTCTCTCTCTCTCTCTCTATCTCTCTATTTCTCTCTTTCTATTTCTCTCTCCCTCTCTTCTCTCGCCTCTTCGCGAAAAAAAGAAATATAACATTTTACTTTTTTCTTTAATTTTCGGCTTTTCTCCAAATCACAGTGGTCGTCAAATTTCGGCATTCTTCAAAGAAAACTAGAAATTCAAGTTTAAACTTCATTTACCTGTTTCTATCATCCAAAATTTTAAATTTGAGTTTTCTCTTAAATTATCTTAGAGTTGTCTGTTTTTTTAAACAGTTTTTACAGATAAAAACAGTTGTTAGAAATAAAAAGTAACTGATCCAAAATGCTTCTATGAATTTAGCTTCATTTACCTGCCTTTATATTTAAGGGCTACCTTAGGTAATAAAATCGGCTAGAAATAAATCAGTTTAAAATAAAGACACATGACTTAAATTGTTTTTACCTTAAAAAAATTAACCAGTAAATTTACTAAAAATTGTAACCTAGTTTCCAAGTTGCTTTTACTCTTAACAGCTAAAACTAACTGTTTTTATTTCAAAGAGATATTTTAAATTATGTCTTTAAGAGCTCATGTCTTTAAGAATAACTAACTAACTCTCCATTGTTATTTATAAAAGCAATATTAACTGGTAAAAACAGATGTTAGAAATAAAACATTACTATCCCAATACGTCTCTATGATTAGAAATTTAAGGTTAAATTTTAACTACCTATTTCCATCTTCGCAAAGGTAAAATTTAAGTTTTCTTTTAAATTATCTTAGAGTTGTCTATCTTTATTACAAAAACAGTTTTTGTAGATGAAAACAAGCTGTTAGAAATAAAACATAACCGATCCAAAATGCTTTTATGAATCAGCTACGACTTACCTGCCTTTACTTCTAAGGTAGGGAATAAAATCAGCTGTTGGAAATAAAAACAGTTGACTCAAATTGTTTTTACCTTAAAAAATATTTAACCTATAAATTCGTTACAAATTGTAACCGAGTTTCAAAATTCCTTTTACTTTTAACAGCTAAGACTAGCTGTTTTTATTTCAAAGATATATCTTAGCTTACGTTTTTACTATTAACTGCTGGGACGCTGTATTGTTATTTATTAAAGCAATATTAACTAGTGAAAACAGATGCTAGAAATCAAACATAACTAGCCCAATACGCCTCTATGAAATCAAGCCACAACTAGCTGTTTTTATTTTTAAGGATTTTTATGTAATTAAGTCAACTGTCAGAAATAAAATTAACTGATACAGTTCATTGTTATTTTTAAAGACTATTTTGTTTAGAAGAGTTATCTGTTGCAAATAAATAGAGGTTATCTAAGCAGTTTTTATTTTTACAGTTAGAAGTAGCTAATTTTAAAGAATATCTTAATTAATAAAGATAAGCTGCCTTTTCTACTGAATGTTACTTGCGGCCTGTTTTTATTTATAGAAGCATTTTCGTCAAATATGGACAGCTGTTAGAAATAAAGCTTAAGCTAGTCCAACAGACTTCTATGAATACAGCTATGACAAACTGCTTTTAATTCTAAGATTTTTATTATGTAATAAAAACAGCTGTTTAAAATACATTCGGCTGGTCCAAGCTGTTTTTACATTTAAAATATTTTTTAACCAGTAGAGACCTGCTTTTAGAAATAAAAATAGACTGCTTAATTTGTTTTTATTTTTAAAGGATATCCTTGTTAATAAAAACACAAGCAGTCTTTTCCACTAACTGTTAGTTTAGGCTATTTTTATTTATAAAAGCATTCACGTCAAATATGCTTTTAGAAATAAAAATAGATTGCTTATGTTGTTTTACTTTTAAAGGATATCTTTGTTAATAAATACAAGCTGTCTTTTCTACTAAGAGTTAGTTAGGGCTGTTTTTATTTATAAAAGCATTCACGTCAAATATAAATAGCTGTAAGAAATACGGCTGCTCCAAAAGATTTCTATGACTTCAGCTACGACTAACTGCTTTGAATTCTAAGAAATTTATAAGGTAATAAAACCAGCTGTTTAAAACAAAATCAGTATTGTTAGTAGTAAAGACGACATGCATTTTGAACTGGCTACGTTTTATTTCCAACAAATATACGTACTTGCCAAATAAAAACAGCCAGCCCTAACTATTACCAGTTAAGGCGGTTTATTTTTATATACTAAAACAGCTCATAAAAAAAAAATCCAAACCAAATATAAATAGAAAAGTCAATTTGTCTGTTCTTCATTTTAGTAATAAAAATGGTTAATTCTAACGTTCAAAAGTAAAAACAGTTTATTTCTATCTTTATTAGTAAAAAAGATATGAAAAATAAGAGCAGTGTCGTAACTCTAAGTTAGAAAAGGTAAGTTAAAATCACAACAACTTCCTTTACTTGCTAAGAATGCTTTTATAAATAAAAACAGCCAGATCTAATTGTTAGTAGTAAAGACAACGTATCTTTATAAGCTAAGGCTATAAATAGCTATAAGAAATACAGCGCCCCAAAAGGTTTCTATGACTTCAGCTACGACTAACTGCTTTGAATTCTAAGAAGTTTATAACGTAATGAAACCAACTGTTTAAAATAAAATCAGTATTGTTAGTAGTAAAGACAACATGCATCTTGAACTGGCTACGTTTTATTTCCAACAGGTATACGTACTTGCCAAATAAAAACAGCCAGCCCTAACTATTACCAGTTAAGGCGGTTTATTTTTATATACTAAGACAGCTCCTAGGAAAAAAAAATCTAACCCAAATATAAATAGAAACGTCAATTTGTCTGTTCTTCATTTAGGTATTGAAAATGGTTAATTCTAACGTTCAAAAGTAAAAACAGTTTATTTCTATCTTTATTAGTAAAAAGGATATGAAAAATAAGAGCAGTGTCGTAACTCTAAGTTAGAAAAGGTAAGTTAAAATGCAACAACAACTTCCTTTACTTGCTAAGAATGCTTTTATAAATAAAAACAGCCAGATCTAATTGTTAGTAGTAAAGACAACGTATCTTTATAAGCTAAGGCTATAAATAGTTATAAGAAATACAGCGCCCCAAAAGGTTTCTATGACTTCAGCTACGACTAACTGCTTTAAATCCTAAGAAATTTATAAGGTAATAAAACCAGCTGTTTAAAATAAAATCGGTACTGTTAGTAGTAAAAAAACGTGTTTTTATAAGCTAAGGCAAGCTCTTAGAATTAAAAATAGCTAATCCTAACTGTAAAAGTAAAAACAGCTTAAGCAGATGATTTTTATATCTAAAAGTAGTCTCTTCTTGTTAAAAAGGATCCTTAATATAAAAACAGCCTGGACCAGCTCTTTAAAATAAAATCAGCTGGTCCAAGCTATTTTTATAAATATAAAAACAGTTGCTATTTTTATAAATATAAAAACGGCCTGAACCAGCTTTTTAAAATAAAATCAGCTGATCCAGGCTGTTTTTATATTTAAAATCTTTTTTAAAAAGAAAATACTACTTTTAGATATAAAGATCGACTGCTTAAGCTGTTTTTACTTTTAACAGCTAGGATTAGCTATTTTTAATTCTAAGAGTTTTCTTAGCTTATAAAGACACGTTGTCTTTACTAAGAACAAAACTGATTTTACTTTAAACAGCTGGTTTTATTACCTTATAAGTTTTGTTTTCTAGAATTTAAAGCAGTTAGTCGTAGCTGAAGTCATAGAAATATTTTGGAGCAGCTGTATTTCTTATAGCTATTTATAGCCTTAGTCTATAATGACACGTTGTCTTTACTACTAACAATTAGATTCTGGCTGTTTTTATTTATCAAAGCATTACTAAGAAAGTAAAGGAAGTTGTTGTAATTTTAACTTACCTTCTCTGACTTACGAGTTACGAGTTACGAGTTACGACACTGTATTTTACAGTTATGACACTGATTTTTCATATCTTTTTTACTAATAAAGATAGAAATAAACTGTTTTTACTTTTGAACGTTAGAATTAACCATTTTTTATTACTAAAATTAAAAACAGACAAATAAGCTTTTCTACTTATATTTGGGTTGAATGTTTTTTTTCCTAGGAGTTGTCTTAGTATATAAAACTAAACCGCCTTAATTGCTAATAGTTAGGGCTGGCTGTTTTTATTTGGCAAGTACGTATACCTACCTGTTGGAAACAAGACGTAGCCAGTTCAAGATACTTTTGTTGTGTTTTTTTATCTTTCTTGGTCTCAAGGGGCAAGATTTGTATTTCAATTTTGAAGATAACCAAGGACCAGTCCGTTCCACCAAAAAAAAAAAAGAAGATAAGTATGTCTTTTAACATTTCAAAGTTCTATGTGAGACTTGTTGGAACTTTGGAATACTTCAAAGTCTGTTGCCCTCAATTAATTTTCATTATTAATTTTATCTAACATTTCTGCGAACCAGTTTTTTAGGTATTTAAATTTTTAGTAACGAAGTTGGCAATATTGTGAAACATTTTTGAAATATGACTACCTTATATCCAAATTGGTAAAAGATTACCTCATGACAGAATAATAAATATTATATTCGTTTCCACAGGTCTACAAGCACCAAAACCACAAATATTAAAAGGATGGGCAACAGTAATTTCAAATATTTCCAATATTCTGACTTGTTTGCTAGTGTGGGTGCAAGCTAAACTGCATAGATTTCCTAATTTAAAGTTTTCACTTCTGTCGGCAATCCCCTTAAATGCATAAGTTGTTTTTTAAATAATTGAACAGTTCTCTCGTATCTTTTTCTTTAATAACATGCAGAAAGGATTTTATAAATAGTTCGAACTACAGTCATCTAAAGAAACTGAAAAATTACCTATGTTTCCTTAATAATTTTATGCTCTAATTTAGAATTTTTGTTGCAGTTTAATTTCGTTTTCTCGATAGTTAGTTCGTTTTCTCGATAGATAGTCGAACGCTCTAATGAATTATAGAACTTTAAATTATGTTTTCAAGATTTTAACATTTTTAACATTTAACATTCAACACTCTTGGGACTTTGAAGCTCTGAATACTCTTCCATGAAGATTTGATCTCTAAAGTAATTTTCTTAATAATTTCGTAGCTCAGACTTGTCCCTCTTTCGTTTTTTTGTGGTGACTCAAAGTGGCTTTATAATTTGGAACTATAGATGACTTTGACAATTTAGCAATAAGCTAATTATAATTCAGTTGTTCAGTTGACTGTATCCATTAGAAATTGCGGAAACTTCTACAGCAGCTGGATGAAAATAAAAGAAAGTAGTTTGCATCGAGAAAATTATTTCAGACGAAGAATTCCTGCTATACCTATTGAGCAAAACTCGCGGCTGATATCTATTTTAGAGCAAGAAAGCCCTAATAAGCATTGATTTTCTTTTGAGCTTCACCCCCATAAATATTCTAAATTAAATTTTTACAATCGTAAAAGTCTGAAGTAGTGATTTCAGGGAGCGGTAATTCTGTTTTTAATAGGTAAGTATTTCTGCGAAATAAAATAGAGCGAGCTGTTTTTCGAACGTAATCACTCGTGGAAAATTTAAAACGATCTAATATTTAATCGGCGAGGAAAACAACAGGAAAAGGGGATTTTAAACGTATCTTTACGATCATTTTTCGCGTAAATGACACTTCGACTGATTCATCACGAACGATATATTCAGATATGTGATTAAGAAATGATTCAGTTTCACCCACAGAATTTGGAATAACTTGGGGATTAAATGGGCAAAATAGTGCGAAATTTTACACCCATTGTTTAGGTCTTACTAAAAAAAAAGTGTAAAACGTTATGTTCTACAATGTGCTATATAAGTTCTTTATTTGTTTACTAGTGTGGGTTCAAACTACACTCTAAGTAAACACTGTTATTTTCTAGTTTTAAGTTTTCACTTTCGTCGCCGATCTCCAAGATTTGAGAACGCTAATCCTGGTGGTGAAATACGCATCTCCTAATTGTTCATTTGAGATCTTTTTTTTTGGTGAAACGAACTGCTCCTTGGTTATCTTCAAAAATTGAAATAAAAATCTTGTCCCCTGAAACTAAGAAAGAATTAAAAACACAACAGAGGTTGCTCTAACGCGTTTCGATAGCCAAGCTAGTCATGTTTAGAGGGTATCTCTCAGAAGATAATAGCTTGTTGGTTTCAAGGGACAAGATTTGTGTTACAATTTTTGAATATAACCATGGGCCAATCCAAAGGGATAAAACTTAAAAAAATATATTTAAAGAGAAAAAAATCGAGTTGTCTAAAAAATATGGCAGCAGGCCTGATTAAAAAATAGGAAAAAAATAGAACGAAACCCAGTAATGTCAACTGGGAGATATTTTGGAGATATTTCATTATCAAACACAGTTCGAACCAACTATGTGTAATGGCAGCTTAACAATTTCAAATTCTAATCAATCTCGTCGTTTTCCTCAATGTATTCAGGAGCGACATGTCCGCACATTTGACTATGATCCATCGGTATTTTGTTTTGCGATCCTTAATGACAATTAAATTAGGGAAATCTGAATTTCAATAAGGGTCTGGGGCATCGACGGACTTTGGAAACCGGTGAGTTTCCAAGAGTTTAGCCAGCAGATGTAACGGATGAATTAGCAGAGAGCTTCGCTCCTGGACGCTGCATCGTAATCTAGGAAATTTGTAAATTTCGCAGTTGGGGAATTTTTTACTTTAAACTTTTAGTTCTTAGAGAAAATGATTGTATAAGTTCGAAGTTTCCACTTTTTTTTCTCGAAATTTGAAGTATTGTGCTGGCTGAGCCAAGTCTAATTACTTGTAAACATTCGACAAACGTCTCGAAACTTATGAGTAATTTCTCCGGCTGCATATATGCCTAATAGCTTTCTAGTAAACATCTAGTATATAACTATGGTGTGTTGCAGTGTTTTAACCATACTAAAATTTTTGAAATCCTTCACCCAAGAGCACAAAGATTTAGTAAAAAAATTCCTTACATTATCAGAAACATGCAACAGCATTGAGTTGAAACGGCAGCGTCCAAAAGGCTGGCCGTCCTTCGAGGATCAAATGGATCGAACCCGGAATATAAATTTATCCCATTTGACTAAAACATTTCCGAGTTTCCGTATTCTTTGCAGTCGATCGGATAGCCACTGCCGACCGACTGAAACTTTGACCACTAAACCTACTTTTCAGCTCCAGACAGGATTATTGACATAACACGTCTGTTCCATCTCGTAGAAAATTCAATCCACCTTTCCGATACACCTCGAAACACCGTCGTTTATCCAACTGTAAGCAGCAGATGTCCGGCATTTTCCTTTTTAATGTTGCAGCAGCTGTAAAAGGATTGAAGGAAAATCGCTACAACTGCAAGGATTATCGATTTGCTGAACTAGTACGAACTAGACAAGCCATCAATATGCCACGATTGATTTTAACTACGATAATTGTACATTATTGAATTAAAGTGGACAATTCTTTGATTTATTTAATACAGCATCTTACAAGAATGACTAGAAAGACTACTAAATTACCTCAATATGTACTTCCCTTATATATCAAAACTTACCACGTTGGACCTCCATACAAACATGGGATTTTGAGTTGGAACTTGCTTTGTGTTTCTACTGGTACACAAGTTAATACATGTCCCTCGTGGGAAAATTTAATTGTAATAATATAAGGGAATTTGGTGGAACGAGCTGGTCCTTGGTTATCTTCAAAAAGTGAAATACAAATCTTATCCCCTGAAACCAAGGAAGGTTGCTCTAAGCCACCTTTGTTGTGATTTTTTAATCTTTCTTGGATTTCAGGGGATAAGATTTGTATATCAATTTTTGAAAATAACTAAGGAGCAGTCCGTTCCACCAAATTCCCTTATACTATTACAATTGAATTTCTCCATGAGGGACATATATTAAATTGTGTACCAGTAGATAGCACAAAGCAAGTTCTAACTCAAAATCCCATGTTTTTTATGGTGGTCAATCGTGATAAGCTTTGGTAACTTGAGTCAACTAATAACCAAATAGATAAGCAACTAAGTAGCCAACTATGCAACTAAATAATAAAGTAAACAAACAACTAAACAACCAACTAAACAATTAGCTAAAGAGATCCAAACAACCCCTTAGCTAAAACCAACTTAACAAGTTAATTAGTTGCTTGTCTACTTACTTGTTGAGTTAACTCAAGCTATCAAAAGCTACGGCCTCAATATAAAAACCATGATCTTTTGAGTTAAAAGCGGCTTTACCTATCTACTTATACTCCAAGTCAGGAAACATGAAACGTTTAATAGACAAACTGGTTAAATACACAAATACTCTCAAAACAATCAAATGTCTTCATCTGAATCTTCTTCCTCTCCCTTGATAATGCCCAATCTCTGGGCTATCCTCTTCACGTTATTTATGACTTCCTCCTGTACCAAATTAAAACTCATCGCCAACAACGAGATCCCAAAGAGCAAATACAACGAACAAAGCGCGATACTAATCGTCACAGCAGTAGTAGTCTCCTCCACAGTATCCTGAGTGACCCCCTTGGCTGGTACAAAGTCTCCGAAACCGATCGTCGTCAGAGTGACGAAACAGAAGTAGGCTGCGTCAAGATACCCCCATTGTTCCCAAGCTTCGAAGAGGAAGGCACCGGCGATGATGTAACTAACTACCAGGAAGACGCAAAGCCAAATAGGAACAGGTCGGATTCTCTGCCTCTCGGAGTCGTAGTAGACGTCGTCATAGTAATCCTCGTCGGATTCCGGGTCGTCCAAGTATTTGCTTCGGTGGCCGTAACCCAAAGGGGTCATCATTTTTGGACTGGGGCTTAGAGGAGCTGAAAGGATGAACCTTTTTTAGTAATGTTGGGACATAATCGACATTCTAATGCACAGACCAATAGATTTGAATATTTATTGGATTCGACGTTTGGAAACCAAAGAACGGTTTCGATGTTAGTAGATCTCGTCAGTTTGGTATATCCGACTCGAATGCTAACAAATGTTCCAACAAGTAAGTACTAAAGCATCAACGGAGGTCAAGCAGTGTGACTCTCAGTACTACCAGCCACCTGTGCATTAGAATCCTTGTCTTCTGGAGACTTTCCTAGAGAGTAACCGCTTTGCTAGGTGGCAGTGTTTCAAGTGTTGGTAGTTGACCTACTTATGATTCACTATATATGCCTAGCAGGCTGCATGGATTTGCAGTCTCGGTTGTACTTGCATAATCGACATATTTTTATAATCGAATGAATCAAAATAATCACTTGGAATAACCGAATTACCATTCAAAATAATAAAGTGTTCCATTAGGTCCTTGCCAAAATTGGTATTATGGTATTTTATTTCAAATTTCAGTTCAAGGATCTTAAAATGGTAAATACTTCCTAAAACTTCTTTTATAGTTTTTCAATATTGCTTTTTTTGCTTGATTCTTATAGATGTGGCAAAGAGTAAATAAAAACTGTTGTTTAACTGGCATAAAAATAAATAAAAATAATGTAAATTCATTTTATAGAAAATTTAAATCAATACATTATTCATAATTTATACTAATTTTTTTTTTTAATGTGATCCGATTTTTTACACTTAACTATGTCATTTTTTTGAACAATATTCACACTGGCATCTATAAATATGTCAAAAGAATTATAAAATACAACATAAAAATTGCTTGCCTTTCGTCTAAATAAATATAATCGTTATCGGTTTCGTTCGGCAGCAATGAGTTGTCGAATAACACTATATTTATGATTATAAACAATCATGTCGAAATGAATGATGTCTTATTTCTCACGGTGTCAAATAACAAGTGCCGCTATATTTCGGAATATAAAATAGTAAATACTGAATGATTCAGACACTCATATTTCAATCGAAATCAAGATAATTTATATTTCATATTCACTCATAATTGTTTTGAAAGAAATGATCGCTCTCAGTAGAAATGCGCAGTTGCGTCAAGGTCTTAAATGATTTCTCATCTTTCAGACACTTTGAAATATGACATATGGAATATCACTGAGTCGAAATATTCATATTGAAATGTATGCTCTCTCAGTCGTTCGGTACAAAGTACGCAGTGGTGTCGCGACAAAAAAAACCTTGAACATTCTAGAACGCTTTATGGAAACGAGATTAAAATTGACCAAAATGGAACAACAATTGCAAGCGATACTAGCAAAGTTTAAAGACCAAACAAAACAAAAACGACAAAAAAAACAGGAGAAAGAACGAAGACAATAAGATGAAGAACGAAGACGACAAGAAAAAGAACAAGAGGAAGAA
This sequence comes from Dastarcus helophoroides, assembly GCA_028583605.1. Taxonomy (NCBI): domain Eukaryota; kingdom Metazoa; phylum Arthropoda; class Insecta; order Coleoptera; family Bothrideridae; genus Dastarcus; species Dastarcus helophoroides. The sequence goes on from CM053334.1 coordinate 10,987,700, forward strand.
CGAAGACGACAAAATAAAGAACGAAGACGACAAGGAAATGAACAGGAGGAAGAACGAAGACGACAAGGAAAAGAACCGAAGAAAGAACGAAGACGACAAGATGAAGAACGAAGATGACCAGAAAAAGAAGAGGAGAAAGAACGAAGACGACAAGGAAAAGAACAGGAGGAAAATCGAAGGCAATAAAATGAAAAACAAAGGCGACAAGAAACAGAACAGAAGGAAAAACGAAGACGACAAGATAAAGAACGAGGACGATAAGAAAAAGAACAGAAGGAAGAACTAAGACGATAAAATAAAGAACGAAGACGATAAGGAAAAGAGCAGGGAGAAGAACGAAGACGACAAGATGAAAAATGAAGACGACAAGAAAATGAACAGAGGAAGAACGAAGACAACAAGATAAAGAACGAAGACAACAGGGAAATGAACAGGAGGAAGAACGAAGACGACAAGATAAAGAACAAAGACGACAAGGAAATGAACAGGAGGAAGAACGAAGACAACAAGATAAAGAACGAAGACGACAAGAAAAAGAACCCAAGGAAGAACGAAGACGACAAGAAAAGAAGAGGAGAAAGAACGAAGACGACAAGGGAAAGAACAGAAGGAAAATCGAAGGCAATAAAATGAAAAACAAAGGCGACAAGAAACAGAACAGAAGGAAAAACGAAGACGACAAGATAAAGAACGAGGACGATAAGAAAAAGAACAGAAGGAAGAACTAAGACGATAAAATAAAGAACGAAGACGATAAGGAAAAGAGCAGGGAGAAGAACGAAGACGACAAGATGAAAAATGAAGACGACAAGAAAATGAACAGAGGAAGAACGAAGACAACAAGATAAAGAACGAAGACAACAGGGAAATGAACAGGAGGAAGAACGAAGACGACAAGATAAAGAACAAAGACGACAAGGAAATGAACAGGAGGAAGAACGAAGACAACAAGATAAAGAACGAAGACGACAAGAAAAAGAACCCAAGGAAGAACGAAGACGACAAGAAAAAGAAGAGGAGAAAGAACGAAGACGACAAGGGAAAGAACAGAAGGAAAATCGAAGGCAATAAAATGAAAAACAAAGGCGACAAGAAACAGAACAGAAGGAAAAACGAAGACGACAAGATAAAGAACGAGGACGATAAGAAAAAGAACAGAAGGAAGAACTAAGACGATAAAATAAAGAACGAAGACGATAAGGAAAAGAGCAGGGAGAAGAACGAAGACGACAAGATGAAAAATGAAGACGACAAGAAAATGAACAGAGGAAGAACGAAGACAACAAGATAAAGAACGAAGACAACAGGGAAATGAACAGGAGGAAGAACGAAGACGACAAGATAAAGAACAAAGACGACAAGGAAATGAACAGGAGGAAGAACGAAGACAACAAGATAAAGAACGAAGACGACAAGAAAAAGAACCCAAGGAAGAACGAAGACGACAAGAAAAAGAAGAGGAGAAAGAACGAAGACGACAAGGGAAAGAACAGAAGGAAAATCGAAGGCAACAAAATGGAGAACGAAAACGACAAGAAACAGAACAGAAGGAAAAACGAAGACGACAAGATAAAGAACGAAGACAATAAGAAAAAGAACAGAAGGAAGAACTAAGACGATAAGATAAAGAACGAAGACGATAAGGAAAAGAACAGGGAGAAGAACGAAGACGAAAAGATGAAAAATGAAGACGACAAGAAAATGAACAGAGGAAGAACGAAGACGACAAGATAAAGAACGAAGACAACAGGGAAATGAACAGGAGGAAGAACGAAGACAACAAGATAAAGAACGAAGACGACAAAAAAAGGACAGGAGGAAGAACGAAAACGACAAGATTAGGAAAGAAGACGACAAGAAAAAAAAACAGAAGGAAGAACGAAAACGACAAGAAAAAAACAGGAGGAAGAACGAAGACGGCCAGATGAAGAACGAAAACGACACGGAAAAGAACAGGAGGAAGAACGAAGACGACAAGATAAAGAACAAAGACGACAAGGAAATGAACAGGAGGAAGAACGAAGACGACAAGATAAAGAACGAAGACGACAAGAAAAAGAACCCAAGGAAGAACGAGGACGACAAGAAAAAGAAGAGGAGAAAGAATGAAGACGACAAGGGAAAGAACAGGAGGAAAATCGAAGGCAACAAAATGAAGAACGAAGACGACAAGAAACAGAACAAAAGGAAAAACGAAGACGACAAGATAAAGAACGAAGACGATAAGAAAAAGAACAGAAGGAAGAACTAAGACGATAAGATAAAGAACGAAGACGATAAGGAAAAGAACAGGGAGAAGAACGAAGACGACAAGATGAAAAATGAAGACGACAAGAAAATGAACAGAGGAAGAACGAAGACGACAAGATAAAGAACGAAGACGACAAAAAAAGGACAGGAGGAAGAACGAAGACGACAAGATTAAGAAAGAAGACGATAAGAAAAAGAACAGGAGGAAGAACGAAAACGACAAGAAAAAAACAGAAGGAAGAACGAAGACGGCCAGATGAAGAACGAAAACGACACGGAAAAGAACAGGAGGAAGAACGAAGACGACAAGATGTAGAACGAAGACGAAAAGAAAAAAACAGAAGGAAGAAAGAAGACGACAAGGAAAAGAACAGGAGGAAAATCGAAGGCAACAAAATGAAGAACGAAGACGGCAAGAAACAGAACAGGAGGAAAAACGAAGACGACAAGATAAAGAACGAAGACGATAAGAAAAAGAACAGGAGGAAGAACGAAGACGACAAGATAAAGAACGAAGACGACAAGATGAAGAACAAAGACGACAAGAAAAAACAGAAGGAAGAACTAAGACGATAAGACAAAGAACGAAAACGATAAGGAAAAGAACAGGGAGAAGAACGAAGACGACAAGATGAAAAACGAAGACGACAAGAAAATGAACAGGAGGAAGAACGAAGACGGCAAGGAAATGAACAGGAGGAAGAACGAAGACGACAAGATGAAGAACAAAGACGACAAAAAAAGGACAGGAGGAAGAACGAAGACGACAAGATGAAGAACGAAGACGACAAGGGAAAGAACAGGAGGAAGATGAAAAGCAACAAAATAAAGAACGAAGACAACAAAAAACAGAACAGGAGGAAAAACGAAGACGACAAGATAAATAACGAAGATGATAAGAAAAAGAACAGGAGGAAGAACGAACACGACAAGATAAAGAACGAAAACGACAAGATGAAGAACAAAGCCGACAAGAAAAAGAACAGAAGGAACAACTAAGACAATAAGATAAAAAACGAAGACGATAAGTAAAAGGACAGGGGGAAGAACGAAGACGACAAGATAAAGAACGAAGACGACAAGAAAATGAACAGAAGGAAGAACGAAGACGTCAAGATAAAAAACGAAGACGACAAGGAAATGAACAGGAGAAAGAACGAAGACGACAAGATGAAGAACAAAGACGAAAAAAAAAGGACAGGAGGAAGAACGCAGACGACAAGATGAAGAACGAAGACGGCAAGAAAAAGAACAGGAGGAAGAACGAAGATGACAAAATAAAGAACGAAGACGACAAGATAAAGAACAAGATGACAAATGAAAGAACAGGAGAAAGATCGAAGGCAACAAATTGAAGAACGAAGACGACAAGAAACAAAACAGGAGGAAAACTAAGACGACAAGATAAAGAACGAAGACGATAAGGAAAAGAACAGGAGGAAGAACTAAGATGACAAGATGAAGATCGAAGAGGGGAAGATGAAGAACGAGACGACAAGATAAAGAACGAAGACGACAAGATGAAAAACAAGAACGACAAGAAAAAGCAAGCAGAAGGAAGAAACTAAGACGGACAAGATAAAGACCGAAGACGATCAAGAAAAAGCAACAGGAGGAAACAAACTAAGATGACAAGAATGAAGATCGAAGGGAAGCTGAAGAAACGAAAGACGAAAGATAAAGAACAAAGACGACAAAAAAAAGAAACAGGAGAAGACGATAAAACGACAAGCATGAAGAACAAGACCGACCAATGATGAAAAAAGAACGAAGGCGACAATAAAAAGAAGAATAGAGAAGGAATGCAGACACACAAGAATTGTTTAGTCTAGTAGCAAATATAACAGAAAAAATGGGAGTATATATTGCAAGAAGAAGTAAAAGAACAAATTACAGGAATGAAAGATGAGATTGGCCAAGTTAAAGAAGAATTCAACAGCAAGATTCTTGATTTGGAAAATGCAACAGAAAAAAGATAAACAACATCGAGAATGTTTCGATGTTTTTCAAAATTTTTACCTTTTCAAAATGTCGACTTGGATTTCTGAAAGGTTCGATCTTTTCGAAAATTTGGACCTTTTTTGAAAGTATTGAAATTTCAGAAATTTAAATTTTTTCGAAAACTTCGATTTTTTTTTCAAATTCTCAACTTTGTTGATAATTTTCGATTGCATTTTCCAACTCCCTATTTTTTTCAAAGTTTCGAATTCTTTTTTAAATCATGATTTTTCAAAATGCTATTTTTTGATTAACTTTAAAAAAATGTCGACTTGTTTGGCAAAATTAGTTTTTTTTTAAATTTCTTTTGCCTTTTTTGAAACTTGCTACTTTTTTTAAAAACCTTCATTCTTTTTGGTAATTTTAAATATTTCTATTAAAATTTCAAAACTTTCAAAATGTTCACTTTTGTTTACAAATTTTCGCACTTTTTTTCCTAAATTTTACCTTTCTTTGAAAATGCCTTTTACAAATTTTGATCTTTTTTTAAAATTTATCTATTTTTCCAAATTTTGACTTTTTAAAAAATTTGAAACTTTTTTCAAAATATTTTTTGAAACATTTTTTAATTTCGAGTATTTTTAAAAATCCTTCAATTATTTAATTTTTTGATTTTATTGATATTTTTGATTTATTTGGAAAATGGCTTTTTTGAGTTTTTTGACATTTTTTCAGTATCATGATTTTTTAAATTTATGGAAATTTTCTTCATAATTTCGATAATTTTCGATTGTTTTTTCCAACTCCCTACTTTTTTCAAAGTTTCGAATTCTTTTTTAAATCATGATTTTCCAAAATGCTATTTTTTGACTAACTTTAAAAAAATGTCGCGTGTTTGGCAAAATTAGTTTTTTTTTTAACTTTCTTTAGACTTTGGAACTACTTTTTTTGAAAACCTTCATTCTTTTTGGGAATTTTAAATATTTCTATTAAAGTTTCGAACTATCAAAATGTTCACTTTTATTTTCAAATTTTCGCACTTTTTTCTAAATTTTACTTTTCTTTGAAAATGCTTTTTACAAATTTTGACCTTTTTTTAAAATTTAACTATTTTTCCAAATTTTGACTTTTTCAAAATTTGAAACATTTTTCAAAGTCTCCCATTTTTGAAATTTTATTGATATTTCTGATTTCGAAGATGGCTTTTTTTAAAGTTTTTTGACATTTTTTCAATATCATGATTTTTTAAGTTAATGGGAATTTTTTTATAATTTCGATAATTTTCCATTGTTTTTTCCAACTCCCTACTTTTTTCAAAGTTTCGAATTCTTTTTAAATCATGATTTTTCAAAATGCCATTTTTTGATTAACTTTAAAAAGATGTCAACTTAATAGGTAAAATTAGCTTTTTTTTAAATTTCTTTTAAGTTTTTTAAAATTCGCTTCTTTTTTTTGGAAACCTTCATGCTTTTTGAGAATTTTAAATATTTCTATTAAAATTTAGAAATTTTCAAAAGGTTCACTTTTGTTTTCAAAATTTCCAAAATGCTATTTTTTGATTAACTTTAAAAAAATGTCGCTTTGTTTGGCAAGATTAGTTTTTTTTAAACTTTCTTTTGACTTTTTAAAACTTGCTACTTTTTTTTCAAAACCTTCATTATTTTTGAAAATTTTAAATATTTCTATTAAAATTTCGAGACTATCAAAATGTTCACTTTTGTTTTCAAATTTTCGCACTTTTTCCCAAATTGTACCTTTCTTTGAAAATGCCTTTTAAAAATTTTTCTTTTTCTTTAAAATTTAACTATTTCAAAATTTTGACTTTGAAACTTTTTTTAAAATGATTTTTGAAACATTTTTTGTAATTTCGAGTATTTTTAAAAATTCCCCAATTATTTAATTTTCCAATTTTATTGATATTTTTGATTTATTTCTAAAATTGCTTTTTTGAGTTTTTTGACCGTTTTTCAATATCATGGTTTTTCTAAATTTATTTTTTCCTAAATTTCACCTTTTTTTGAAAATGCCTTTTACAAATTTTGATCTTTTTTTAAAATTTAACTATTTTGCCAAATATTGACTTTTTCGGAAATTTGAAACTTTTTCAAAATATTTTTTGAAACATTTTTTTTTAATTTCGAGTTTTTTTTAAATTCCCCAATTATATAATTTTATTATTATTTTTCATTTATTTCGAAAATCGCTTTTTTTGAGTTTTGAATTTTTGAATTTTTTAAATTTATGGAATTTTTTTTCATAATTTTGACTGATTTTTTTCCGAAATTTTAGCTTTTTATTCCAAAGATATCAAAATTTTGGAAAAGGTCGAAATTTTCATAGATTATAACTTGAAAATTGTTAAGTATTTAAAAAAAACAACATTTTAAAAAACGCAAGTAGATTGCAACCTAGACTACAAATTCATGCAGCCCTCCAGGCGTGTATAGTGAATCATAGGTAGCTGAACTATTAACAGTTGAAACACTGCCACCTAGCGAAGCGGTTGCTCTCTAGGAAATTTCCCAGAAGACAAGGATTCTAATGCACAGACCAATAGGTTTGAACATTTATTAGATTCGAAGTTTGGAAACCAAATACCGGTTTCGATCTTGTTAGATCTCGTCAGTTTGGCATATGCAACTCGAATCGGGACATTTGTTAGCATTCGAGTTGGATATGCCAAACTGACGAGATCTAACAAGATCGAAGATCGTATTTGGTTTCCAAACTTCGAATCTAATAAATGTTCAAACCTATTGGGCTGTGCATTCGTATTTTTAAAAATGTTTATTAATTTTAGAAAGAGTCGACGCGAGCATCCAAGACTTGGTAGGGGCTCTTAAAGGCAGATCCAACAGAAGCACAACATGTTACAGCTGGGGCAAACCGAGGCACCTCAAGAAGGACTACAGATCAACCCCAAGAAGTCGATAGGCCTCACAGTGGACACATGAGCCATGGTTACTTTAGCCCGCAGGAACATTCTACCATCAAAACAGAAGATACTGTCGCAAAGATTGCTCCTCAGAACAGTTACGGGAGATAGTGTGCCAAATATAGAAGAGGCAGACGTCATTATTGGTCTGAGAAAACTGTGGATTTTGCATCAAGTGTTGGTGGCAGATATCCAATACTATCGGAGGCTGTAACTAGGAAAGAAGTGTAGATGGAAGGAATGTGTAGACAACAGTGGACACAGGAGCCATGGTTACTTTAGCACGCAGGAACATTCTACCGTCAAAACAGAAGATACTGTCGCAAAGATTGCTCCTCAGAACAGTTACGGGAGATAGAGCTCCAAATATAAAAGAGGCAGACGTCATTATTGGTCTGGGAAAACTGTGGATTTTGCATCGAGTGTTGGTGGCAGATATCCAATGCTATAGGAGGCTGTAACTAGGACGGAAGTGTAGATGGAAGGAATGTGCAGGCAACAGTGGACACAGGAGCCATGGTTACTTTAGCACGCAGGAACATTCTACCGTCAAAACAGAAGGTACTGTCGCAAAGATTGCTCCTCAGAACAGTTACGGGAGATAGTGCGCCAATTATAGAAAAGACAGACGTCATTATTGGTCTGGGAAAACTGTGGATTTTGCATCCAGTGTTGGTGGCAGATATCCAATGCTATAGGAGGCTGTAACTAGGACGGAAGTGTAGATGGAAGGAATGTGCAGGCAACAGTGGACACAGGAGCCATGGTTACTTTAGCACGCAGGAACATTCTACCGTCAAAACAGAAGGTACTGTCGCAATGATTGCTCCTCAGAACAGTTACGGGAGATAGTGCGCCAATTATAGAAGAGGCAGAGGTCATTATTGGTCTGGGAAAACTGCGGATTTTGCATCGAGTGTTGGTGGCAGATATTCAATGCTATAGGAGGCTGTAACTAGGCCGGAAGTGTAGATGGAAAGAATGTGCAGACAACAGTGGACACAGGAGCCATGGTTACCTTAGCACGCAGGAACATTCTACCGTCAAAGCAGAAGATAATGTCGCAAAGATTTCTCCTCAGAACAGTTGCGGGAGATACTGCGCCAATTATAGGAGAGGCAGACGTCATTATTGGTCTGGGAAAACTACGGATTTTGCATCGGGAGTTGGTGGCAGATATCCAATGCTATAGAAGACTCTAACTAGGGCGGAAGGAAAGGTTGCTGAAAAATCAGTACCTTCTGGTATCGGTATTACCTGGAGACTTTCTCTTTCTCTTTCTTCTTACGCTGTCCGCGTCGTCTTCTCTGTCAGAAAATTCCGGAGATGGGTATCTTGGTGCTTCTAGATAATGCGATGTTCTAGGCATGGAAATTGCCCTCCTGGGTAGGGGCGATGCTCGACCTTGTCCTTCGAACTCTCTAACTGTTATACCTAAAAGAAAAAGTATTTGAAATTTAAAACAATTCATAATGTAACAGAATATTATAACTCTGATTTTACCAAAAGCCCAATAATGGATGTGTATCTTATGATCAAATATTAAAAGAGGGTATAAAATAAAAAAAAAGTTTCTGTACAAAATTGCATCAGGTACTTTTAACTCCAAATACATAAAAGGCGTTTTTCAAATCTTCGTAAGGTGCAGAGTCATAAAGGCATGTCATACATGATGCATATAAAGAGAGAAGAAAAACTTCCCCTCGTGGTCAGGAAAAACAAAACAGAATAGTTCGTCGTCGATGGCATCTCATCCGAGACACTTGCGATTAATGCAGGGGTGCCTCAGGGGTCTGTTCTGTCTCCTACTCTATTTCTGTTACACATAAACGATTTCTAAGTTTCAATTTCCAATCCTATATACATCTACGCAGATGATAGTAACCCTGTGTCATCTTTTTTGTCCGACAAACCATAATCTATCGTTGCTTCAGATCGACTAAGGGAACAGAAGATACAGACGATTAATCGGAATCTCGAGATTATTCTGGAATGGGGTAAAAACAATTTGGTCGACTTCAACGCTTCAAAAACTCAGGCTGCGGTTTTCTCTAAGAAAACATCAAGGGATAATGCAACAAACATACTAATGGACAGTAAAATTTTTCCGATGGGATTTGATCTATCTATCCTAGGAGTGAATGCGAGCACTAACTTCTCTTGGGACGATCATGTGCGCGCCATTGCCAAATCCGCCTCTCAGAAGCTAGGCTTTTTTTTAGAGCTAAAAAGTACTTCACATCTCATCACCTATTAACACTATATAAAGCTCAAGTTAGGGTAACACTAGCCAATACTGTTCTCATGTTTGGAGTTCAGCCCCAAAACGCACTTAAGCTCTCTTGGATTTAATTCAAAGGAGAGATGATGAGGAGAGTCTAACCGATTCTCTCAAAACACTAGAGCACAGGCGCATGGTTGGTGACTTGTCTCTTGACAAGTACTATCATGGAAGATGCTCGCAGGAACTAATAGGATTGATCCCCCCAAGGGCAAGATTCTTGAGGCGTACTAGACAGTCGGAGACAGCAAATTCCTGTGCGGACCAGCTTGACACAGTGAGGATTTCTGTCTACGGAGACTCTTTTTTATAGAACTTCCAAGTTATGGAACTTGTTACCGAACGGAATTTTCCCAAAAAATTACAACCTATCCTTGTTTAAGAAGGCGGTTTATCGCCATTTATCCTTGTTTCAGCATTCTACTCGCAGTGCTTTGAAAGCATATTGGGGTTACCCTTCGC